>VWZG01013672.1:16218-28892 GCA_013396735.1 Grallaria varia | reverse complement strand
CCTTTGAGCTCTGACCTGACTCTTGCTTTAGTGCTGTCAGACTCCAGAAACATATAGCAGTAAATGGAGACTATATTTTACCAACACAGAGGCCAGATGGAAAAAAACATGCTATGTGAAAATATTTAATCACTGAATCCCAGAGATCATGGAGTCTGTGACAATACTGTTACAATCCTCAGGAAACCACAAGAACTCCCTTTGGATCCAAGGCATTAATCTTAGCTTTCCAAAAGTAAACAGGGCATTTAAGACATGTAGGACCTATGATTACACATGTACAACCTTATTTACCACAGTGGTATTAAAATGTTAAGACAGAACATTTGTGTATCTTTATAAAGTCACACTGTTAATCTGCACGTCTAATAACAAATCTCTTGCTTGAATATCTTTGAGAAACAGAAGTTTTATGCTTCTACTTTTACACTGCAATATGCAATGCGCAGGTATAAATAATAAAATGTCCTTGTTCTTCATAACCTATTTATAATTGCAGTAACCACAATTTACTTGCAGTACAACAATATCCTATGTTCCTAACATGAACTGGTGTGTTCTGCAGCCAGCATCACAGTCCTTTGTGGAAAGTACTCATAGAAATGCGATTCATGCCTTAATCTCACTTCTTTGACGCTGGTGTGTCACCTCATCTCCAGTGTGAGTCCATAAAAACATAAAGCAGGACAGGAAGACTTTTCTCACTCTTGCACAAAGGATGCCACAAATGCAGTGTACAGCATCATAGCATTCTACTTTGCTGTCCTCTAAAAAGCATTCTGAAAGCATCAAAAATAAAATATTTTGAAATGTTCCTAGTAGACTGACTTAGTTTTATTTGTCACTTGAATAATGTACTGGTCTCAAATGACATAAATACTTACAGACTGGTAAAATTTTGTAATGCTTTAATGACATTTTGTAAGAACCGCAGAAAAAGGCACATTCTCTTCACTATTCTGAACATGAAATATTTTGCATTTGGAATGCTCAGATACATCAAAACATGTCAGTCTCTGTCAAAGTCAAGATTTAAATTAAATTTGCAGTACAGTGTAGGTCCTGCTCATTTCTACAAATATAAGTAGTGATAATGTTAAGTTAGTCTCATAGCCTGTACAAGGATTCATGTTATTCAAGAACTGCATGAGAAAAATAATAGGTCAGAGAGACACAAACAGCAGGAATTTTCAACACATTTTAAATAAACACTTAAAGCAAAAGGCTGTGACATGTACCTGAATTCATTACAATTGCTTGTCTAGAAAAAAAATTCTGCTCTACAGCCTTTTCGCACACATTCATTTTTGACAGAGGATAAATTAGTATGACTGCACAGAATACATCTCCCAAATGATACATCAATTACATAGAAAAGTAGCATACATTAGTCACATGATAGTAGAGAATTAGAATGAAGGACAATGTTGAACCAGTTTCAATAAGGAAAAGTATTTTCTGCTGTAAACTCAAGGGGTTTTAACATTTGTGCCAGAGAATGTTTTAGCGCCTTTTCAGAGTGATGAAACACTTAGCTTTTTAACACATATTGCAGGAGTGTGATAACCCAGAGGAGTTTGAGGGAATTGGACAAATGCTTTGACTGGATGAATCTAAACTGAAGGCAATTCAATAGATTCTGTTTGTACAAATTAATGGTTATTGTGGCTGAGGAACAGTTTCTTCAGGGATGAAAGTGCTTCACTCCAGAAGCCCTCTGTAAATGCCTCTCAGGGACCGCCAATAGTAGGAACAACTGAGACAGGGTTTCGAGGCTTGCAAAGCAGACACTAGAAGTGCATGACAACTTTGCCCAGTGCTGCTTGTATTGCACTGATATAGGCATATGGAAAAGATCAGAGCGTTGGTGTGCTGTGTGTCAATACATTGAGACAGAAAGACAAGAGATAATTCCCAAATGCCCGTGATTGGATGGGTGACTAAGATGTCAATATACCCAGAGGTAACCTTTTGAATACATCCATTTTAACAGTCTTTACCTCATTCATGATTCTGCAGTGACTTTTACTTCCTTCAATGATCCTGCAGTGATACAGAAATACTTTGAACAAGAACAGTTCCCTTATTTTTCTCTGCATCCAAGATCCTTGACTCATCTTTCTGCCCCTCATTTGTTGGCCAGAATTATTTGCTCTGTAGATTGATCCTGGACCAATAGTGGCTCCTTCTCAAAAGGAAAAAAAACCAAAACAGTCTAACAGGGAGAACCATGAAAATATCTAAAGTTCAATAAATAATTATTTGGTTTCTGCCCTGTTTATGTTAGGTACCAGTCCATAAACACTTCCACTGAAAAGTTTGCAGAAATGGCTTTCAGTTAGGGTGAGACACATTATGTATGGAGCAAAGAAAACAGCAGGAATTTTTGCTTTAGATGGTTCTCTGTAGACAGCAAAGATGAGGACAGCTATTCATGATGGCAGAGAAAACCTTTCATATGAACCTGTCACTATTTCTTTCAGTCTTTCCATCTACGGCATGGCCTGATCTCACAGAAAACAGCCCCAAGAGCATTTTAGCTTCAACACAGGATAAAGAGCTCTGAATATGTAATCTCCCTAAAGGAAACATGCAGTTATCACACCAGTCAGGGTTTGAGAAGTGAAAGCATTGACCTTACATTTAATTTTCTATTTGCAAAAGTAAGTGGTTCACAAGAATTGTGGTTGTCTAGAAGTGTGTTTAGGGAGAAAATACTTTGGTCATTTATTTCTTCTTAGTGTTCTCTTTTGGTACATTGAAAATGATGGTGTCATAAAAGCCATCAACTTTCGTGTCATGTTTTAATCATTACATTTTTGTTGTTGTTCTTGATGTGCCCTTACTCCACGCTTTATCTCTGATAATTTTTAAGTGTAAAAAATTCTTCTGTAAGAGTCCTGAAGAGAAACTGAACATTCATTAAACATCCACAGTGGCTAAATTTCAAGGATGAGGATAGCAACTATTGCTTCAGAAAGATCATCATGTTTTTTTAACACCCCAGTGTTGCAGGTGAATCTTTCTGATGACATATGTTTGCTTCAAAAGAAAGTGTTTTTCTGAACTCAGAGTAGAAAAAGAATTTTGCTGTCAAGTTGCTTGATACATCAACAGTATTTAATTTTCACTCTTTCAGTTTACTCATTCATTCCTTCACTGTTAATTGCCTTGAATACACTAAATCACAAACTAAGTACTAAATTTAAATCACTCTTTCCACCATATTCACATTAGAGTTAGAGAATTACAAGGCAGTGAAGTGAATTGTACTACTGACAAACAAAATGCAAAGTGAACAAGAAAAACCAAACTGAATCAAGTTGCTGGATGCAAACGTTTAACAAAACCAAGCCCTCAGCAGTCTGTAATTTTTTTACATGGCCCTCTCTGCACTAAGCACATTAAGTCTGTCCTCCAGACTGGCCACACTGATTTGGCCTCTTTCAGCAGTTCCAATTCTCTCTACACAGTGGCTTTCACTCATAAGTAGCCCAACAAAGCATTCGGACAAAATGTGGTTTCTTAAATCTTCCTTGAACTTTCCAGTGATTGAAGTAATTTTCCACATTATTGTCAACAAAATTTTTTTTTTTCTGGAAAAAAAGAAGAAAAGGAAAAAAAGTACCCGTTTTTCGTGTTTTTCTCCACTACTAAAGGAATTAACATCGAAAATTTCCCACCAGTCAGTGGGTGGGGGAACATTTAATTGCTTGTCAGGGAGGGAAGGGTTTTCCATGACTAATCATTTTAATAGCAGAGGGTAGCACAAAAGCAAACCATTGAAGAACTTGCTGGCAACCTGTGTAAGCAACTGTACTGCAAGTTTTCACAGCACACCTGGCATCAGGTCACTTACCAGCTCTAGAACCTTTCCTTCTCAGCTGTAGTAAAGGGGGAAGCAGATTCTATTCTAGAGGAAAGCAATCTGTTGTTGCAATTTGTTGATTTACAACAGAAGCAGGTAGTTATGCTTGTGAGACAACTTAAATATACTGTGCAATAAAACATACACCAGTGTTTATTTTCACTTTCTTCTCAACATTTTCAGATATGGGTCTGAAAGACAGAAGCCAACAATCCAACAATCCAGTGTAATGACCTAAGGCCCACTTCGCATATTAGGAAACACCTGATTTAAATTATCTAGAACATTCTGCACAGAAGAAAAATATAATCAGGTGTATAAAGGAAAATAGAAAAAAAAAAGTCAGCCTTTTATTCAGGGAGAATGAAGGTTAAGCAGACTTACTTCTTTGATGATGGGTGTTTGAGAGATACATTTTAATGAAAACAGAATTAAAACACAGAACAGCCAATCACATTTATGAATAATGTAGCTACTCAGTTTCCAGTTCTCAGCCTGCTGGGTACATGAGAAGGGAAAGACTTCCTGGGTATTATGAATACATCCAGAAGGTGTTGCTGCTACTTTGCTAAGTCTAGATCCCTGCACAGTGGGACCAAGAGTTCATAACATCACAGTAAAATAGAATTTTGCAGTGCAGTGAGGGGAAAGAGAAGTAGTACCAAAGAGAAACTAGAAGGTTAGCACCTGGATAAGTAAGAATGAGATACTCAAAACATGAGATGCTGTTTTGATGTGAGGAGATTTTAGTGTACTGGCCATTCAGCACCCTTTCATTTTCCCTTTTTCAATATTAATAAACAATATACTTCATTTCCTTTATGTGATACATGAAGATATCTCTAACCTGTGTCTGTCTTAAGGGGAGAAGACTTAAACAGAATCAATTGCTCAGTGTACTTCCATAACTTTCTAGATGAATAACTTTTTTTCCTGCCACTGAAGGTTCTTTGGGGCCACTGCAAAAGCTAAGGGCAGACAAATTCTCCTAAAAGGGTGAGATCTTTTACCTCGCACCCTAGTTAACTGACCTCTAATACCACTTAAGCCCATTAAACCCTGATTGTCTGCTTCCATTAAGAAATAAAAAGGAATTTGTTGGATTTTGCTCAAGTACTTCAAATTGATATTTTCCCCCCATTTTTTAACTAATGTCATGTATAGGCAAGAATCCAGATGGTGAAAATACTTGGTACCATACCGGTATTGTAAAATCAGCTTCTGATAGTGCTTCAGAATCTAGGAAAATATCTGTTTTGACTGTTCAATTAGTCTGAAGTAGCTGAACAAAGAGCCATCCATTTTTAAAGAACCATATTTTACTGCTCATTGTAACAGAGATTTAACTTCAATTGCAGTAGAACCTGCAGATGTAAGTCATTGTTCGTTGGATTCTAATAGCCTTTTTTGCTTTGCAATAAAATGCCTGGCAAAAATATAAACAGTGCTAGTTCATTGCCTGTATCCACATCTACATACTGTACACAATAGTCTTCTGTGCATCTCAGAGATTTCTGGAAGTTCCTTTGGCTTTCAGAAAGGTGTCCCATTTGGACAAGCTTCATTCTATAAGGGATTCAATATGCTGATAAAGAGTGCAGCTTGATACTCTAAAATTATATAAAAAAACCTGTTGAGATTTTAAAGTAAAGAAGATATAAGGGATAGTACCCTAAATTTTCCTGGTACCTTCACAGAATCACAAAATTACAGAATATGCCAAGATGGAAGGGACCCACAAGGATCATCAAGTCCAACACTTAGCCCTGAACAAGACTACCCCCAATAGTTACACCACATGCCTTAAATTGTCCAAATGCTTCTTGAACTGTGGCAGTCTTGGTGCTGTGACCACTTCCCTGGGGAGCCTGTTCCAGTGCCCAGCCACCCTCTGGGGGAAGAACTTTTTTCTACTATCCAACCTAAACCTTCCCTGACACAACTTCAGGGCATTCCCTCAGGTTCTGTCACTATTCACCACAGAGCAGAGATCAGTGCCTGCCCCTCCTCTTCCCCTCACAAGGAAGTTGTAACTGCAATGAGGTCTCCCCTCAGTCTCTTCCAGCTGAACACACCAAGTGCCCTCAGTCGCTCCTCATACGACTTCCCCTCAAGGCCCTTCACCACCTTTGTTGCCTGTGGCAGTGAACAAACAATATCAGAAATGGAAAAAGTCTTGTGAGAAACGGGCTGGTGAAGAAGGAAGAAAAGCTAACCTGAATACCTTAAAACTGAAACTGTTACTATTGTTTAAAATGGAGTTTCTGTGGATTTTCCCTGAGTCACTGTGTCTTCTTCCCAAAATCCCTAGAGAAAGCCCTTATGTCCCTAGCTAGGTCTGAAAGAATGTATCCTTGAAGTGTGTTTAAAGTTTCCTATTGGGCCTTGGTTAACCCTTTCCTATTGGTTGTTATTCCTAGTTTTCTATTGGATCTTTTACGATTCATCGAGAAGTTATAAATACCTCTACCCACGTAATAAACTCTCTCTCTGCTCCCTCTCCGGTGGTCTCTGCGTGTCTCTCTGCGGGGCACCCTGGGGGTCCTTGGTGGGGGGACTACGGAGGGAGGACAACTCCCTGCAATGTAAAGGAGGGACAGCCTCCCGTTATCGGGACGTGAACCCCCCATAAATCAACTGTCGCAGTTGCCCTCCTTTGGACATTCTCTAACAGCTTAATATCTTTCTTATATTGTGGTGCTCAAAACTTCACACAATATCCAAGGTGAGGCCTGCCCAGGGCAGAGCAGAGCGGGACAATCCTCTCCCTCAACTGGCTGGTGATGCTTTGCGTGATGCCCCCCCAGAACATGGTTGACCCTCCTGGCTGCCAGGGCACTGCTGACTCACACCTTAATGCAAGGATGAGTTTTTGTAGTAGAAGAATCTCTTTTAGCAGTGAGGGACAGTGTCTCTGGTGTTTATATTTTATAGTATTTTTCAGTTTCATGCTCTGTTATGTAAGTCCAGAAAACTCCTGAACATTTTCCCTAAGCTGTATTTCTCTGTCCAAAACTAGTCAACATCCTGAGCTAAGAGGTAAGACCATGCCACTCTTTCTCTCTGACTATGTTCTAGCAAGAACAAGACATTAAAAATGAAAAAAATAGAGACCCCACATTTCACATCAGTGTCTTCCATGCCTTTGGATCGTCTTGCTTGACAACATCTTGACAATTTGTATCCTATTTCTATAACATTAAAACAGGAAATTGCCATTCAACTGTGAACCACTAAAATTTCCACGGAGAAACAGGAGCACCTTTGGATGAAAGAGATGATAAAACCATCTGAACTCACTGCAGATTGTCTAAGGCCATGAATACACATTCTGGACAAGGTGAGTCCTTGTTTTATATTCCTCCTTTACTCAGAAGGCTGACTCCACAGGAGTAAACATAATTAAGCTGAAAATTTGAAAGCAGCTTCAAAGGAGTTCAGCACCTAGTTCTATTGATGGTTCTTAAAGATGCAGACCTTCACATCTGAAAAAATCTACACCTTTTTAAAATGTCCTATTATTGCACAGACACCGAAAGCACAACATTAAAATGCTTTTCATTTGAATGGTTTGAATTATTTTTCATTTCCAAGCTTTGGGATTGTTCAGAACACTGTGAAAATAACCTCTCTGACTGAACACACTGTTTTATAATTAGTGTCACAAAACAAAGTGTTTCAATATGTCACCATAAAGCCTAAGGTTACTAAAGGACAGAAACCACAGATATTTGGCTAGTAAGAGTGAAGCTATAAGATATTAGCAAAAATTAAGACTGTATACCTAATTTAAAAGTAGAAAAGCTTAGTCTGATTTGACTTAGTTTCTAAAACCACATATGTCAAAACACAACAAGAGTTCAAATAAATTAAGTAACTGAACACATTGAGTGAGATCTGAGAGTGCTCATGGTTTAATTGGCAGGAAGGTGAGTGGAACTTTTCTCAAGAGAATATTACTATGGAGAGTGACTTTCATATTACTCTTTAGCTGTTTCCACTGTTCTCAGTGAATGATTTTATTTTCCCCATCTTGTAAACCCAGATATGTTGTAACTGTATCAATATATTGAGTTTTGAAGGTCCATTACATATGCTTTTCTATAGTTCAAGCCATAATTACAACAAAAACTTGTTTAGGAGCTGAAGAAGTGCCCAAAATACAAGCAGTCCAGTTTCATCTGTCCATGTGTTCTTAAGCAATTAATGAACGTTATGAACTTGTATACTACCTACAAGAAGCCCTGGGAAACATACAGATCTTTCACAGTCTTTGGACACAAGTGTCAGGAAGGGTCCCTCTGACAGAGTTTGTAGTATTGGACCATGAGAGTACAGCCATGGTATGGGTCTTAATACCTTCAGAAACCCTTCAAGATACTGTGGATTTTGCAATTATCCCTTCTTGTAGGTCTTCTGTGATGCTGGGTCTGGTGGGTTTGATCACTAAAGTCTCTGCTGCACCTTATTTCATCTTGTCTAGGTGTGAAATCTTGGGACATTGGTGAACTCAACTGTGTCACAAGCAATTTGCTAGTCTGTGTTTCTCAGAAATGGATAAGCATCTCCTATGCAGGATCTACCCATGAATTTTTTCTCCAAAGGGTCTTTTCCTCTCTTAGTTAAATCTTTCTACAGAATGTGGAGATCAAATTTCCTTCAGAATGTGTCCTGCCTGTTTTCCTTTCTCCTGGTCTAAGATTTTTATGGACTTCAAATGCTCCATAGTTTTGGCATCTTAGAAACTGATATTTATTTTTCTGTTCATCAGATATCACCAACCTTATTCCAACCAGATTGTCCTCCTTCATATCTCTACCAGTGTTCTTTTATCTGTGTTTCTGTTAAACCCAAATTATTCCAGTTTGCGGTGATAGACTAGGAGGGGCATAATATTTTTACACAACTCTATTTGCCTATTGAGATTTCAGTGCCACACCAGACTAGGAGGGGCATAGTATTTTGACAAAGTTCTATCTACCTGTTGAGATTTCATTGCCAGACCAGTGTGACTTAGTCTTTCCTCCCTTAGGCCATTCATGGAACCTCTCTCCCCAGGCTAATGGAGAAACTTGGATTGCTTGCAACATTGCAGGCCATACAAAAAGAAGAAACAATCTTCCTTTCCCATAAAATAATCCAGCAATCCTGACCTAAGCGCTACCAGGATCTATGGCAGTAACTATTTTGTGAAGTACTCAGTGATCACTGCCTAAGACATTAACCTGAACAGCTACTAAGACCAGGGTTATTTCAATAGGTGAGAAAATATAGCAGATATTCTTCCTATGCTAAGTGCAGAGAAGACCATGTGGCCATGCTTGTGGAGGCGCAAACGGATGTTGTTCCATTAAAAGGAGAGGACCTACATAACCATATCCTGGTTCCTCAGCTGGGGGTTCTACAGTCTAAAGTTTAGATGATCAATAATATAACAAAAATCAGAGATTATTCAGGTTGCATGGAAAAGCACTTCAAAACTCAGAATCCCTCCAGAAAGGAGGCATTTATTTTTCAGTTCCTTCATTTTCTTTCTCCTCTAAAATAAAAATACTTCATCCAAAATCTACATAGGAAAGTCATAATGCTCCAGCTTTCACCACAGGAAGTGCAATACAGCATAAGGTAATTCATAGACTGTGTTTACAACAAATTATTTCCATGAAGATTTCCAGTGTCAAATTGTTTTTAGTGTTATCAGTAGTCACTTTGACTTACATAAGTAACCACTGTGACTCTTTAATGGTTTCACTGGCAGATCTGATTATAATTATTCACAAGAAACATGGGAAAAGGCTTTGCACATAACCGTGTCTGAAATTAGCNAGAAGGTAACTTTTTATGAAAGCTCTTTTGCTTCTTATAATTTGTCATATCCTCAGAAATTATCCATAGTATCTGCTGACACAAATTACAGACACCCATGCAAAATTAAATTGACATTTTTAACTGGATTTAATAATTAGGGAGTGTCTTTGGAACATCACTTGGTAAACACAAACAAAGGCCTATGTGGATTTACTCAAAGCTCTGCATTAATATGAATAGCAAAATAATTATCGAACTAAGAACTTGATTATCAATCCACAGTACAACCACTATGTGTTTGAAATACCAATCAGCTATTGAAGTTTATTATGTACAAATATTGTAAGTTTACTGCCTGTATTTAAAATTTTATGATGTCTTAAGAGTAATTTAAATATTCCCAAAATGTAATTTCTCCCAGCATCACATTTTTGAGTTGTTACAAAAGAGAATATTTACAGTCTGTTCAAGTCATTAAAGGATTCCCTGAGATGGAAATAATCAGGAAATTCTTGTTCTCGTATGTGTTTTTGTCTACAAATAAAGTTAACAAAAACTAAAACAGGTTTAGGTCCCGACCTTGCACTGTTATCTGTTAACAGAGTACTTGGGTCACCATGAAGTTCTTCAGAAGGGAGAATTCACAGCAGTGGGTTACACTGAAAGACATGTAACAGTCTTGTTTTGTCAGTCACAATATATATTGTAAGAACTGAAAATTAACTAACTTATAGGCTAGATTTGGGACCATTTTGTCTATTCAGTAAAGCTGGTCTTATTCTCTTTTCCTCTCTTTCTCTCTTCTCCCTCCAACCCACTTTGCCAACAGAAGAAAGGATAGTCTTGAAATTGTTACAAACTGAAAGAAACTTTGCATGAGATCAGTGAAGGCATTTTTTACTTCCCCTTTCCCTATTTTTAATTTTTTTCAGCATTAAGGTCTTACTTAAATAATTTTTCGACAAGAAAAAAGTAGGAATTTTGTACATATATTGTCAAAATTTGAATTTTCAGCTATGTATGAAAGTCCTCATGCTGGGAGATTAGCCCAAACCCACTATTAATTTTAAAATATTGTCATTATCTAAGAGGGTAACTGTGGCAAGGTACTTTTGTAGGGTAACTATGTATATATCTGAGGAAAAAAAATTTTCCTGATTTTCTCCTGGTGAGAGAGCACAATCCAACACTGGGCCAGAACCTGGGACACTGGCAGCTGTGTGACTGGGAGTGCTAAAGCAGAAAGGTGAGAATGAGCTCTCATTCTCTGGAAGTCCTCACTGGAAAAAGTGGTGACCTATGTCAGGAAAGTACTTGGGGCTGCACCCCATGACAGCACCCACAATTTGATTTTCTCAAATAAATTAAGGTCTGGTCTCCAAATCCTCACATACTAGTCTGAATTTGTTGCAACCTTTATTTCTTTCAGTTGACTTATACTGGTGTAAACATGGAGCCAAACATTACCTCATCAGTTGTCTGTCTCATTCATCTTCTGGGCTATGTAAGGTGTTAAGGGATTCTGAGGAAGCTGGCAGAGCATTTTACTCTCCTGTTTGTAAAACAGCATTATTATTAAAAGGAAAGGAGTGGCAGAAAGGGTGAAATAAATGAATGGAGTAACACAAAGTTTAAAAGAACTACCCTGACTGACTACCTTCTCCCTTCCTGCAGCATAAGTTAATACTATTTTTGTTCTGTTTTAAATCTTGGTTTTATCAATGCTGGAGAAAGCTGAATTTAAGGTGGAAAAGCCATTGTATGCATATATTTGTTTTTGATCAGACATTCCAGACTTCCATAAAGATGTGAAGTTTTACAGTATTGAATTTTAGTGCTGTGGGAGAGATGTATAAAAATAACAGACCTTGAATAAGAACAGGAGCTAAAGAGATTTGTAAGAATCAATATAGAATATTTTCAACAGGAGATTTGTGGTGACACACTAAAAAAAAGATTGCTTAATAAATCAGAGGACAATCAAGCATATAAAACACACACACACACACACACACACACACACACACACACACACACACACACACACACACACACAAAATTACTATTTATTCCTGCAAATTCCCTCTTTAGGCCAGGAAAGCTCAGTCAGATTTCGACTTGAAATACTCTTTGAATTGAGATTTTTTATTTGATTTAGATTTCTAAATTTCTTCGGAGCAATTTGTATATATTAGAACTAAGACATCTGTGCTTCAGTAAAAAAACAACTGGTAATGTTTCTCCCTTGTTCCTCAGAAGCCAAGACTTCTTTTGGGGTAAAAGGGACGCCAAGAAAACTCATTTATAGATCCATTTCTAGCTGACTGCTACCTTCATCCTTTTTATTCATGACATACTGTCCCTCTCCAGGCAATATTTTAACTTGTCTTAGCTACAATGTGAGCTCTTCAAACTGCCCAGCTAGTCCCTTCGCTTTCACGTCTCAGGTGGTGTGACTGAGTTCAAAGCAGGTGTTAGCTGCATTTCTGAAGGTTAGAAGTGTACTTGCCTTATCAACTAACTCTCTGAAATTCATGCTGGCATGTGCAAGCCAAAGAATTTTTCTCCATGTTTCTGTGGTTAGCAAGACAAATGCTCAGAGAAATGCACAGCAAATCCTTGATGCAGGAAGATGTGATCATTTCAGGCTTCCTGTAAAATCATCCACTTGTATATACTGAAACGACAGAGAAGCAACAGAAAACCAGCTCAAGCAGAGTGACAGGTAAGACAGCTCCTCTCTGCATGACTTGTGTGTACCAGTCAAGGAAGGCGTGCAGGGCAAGTCTGCTAGTACTCCTCTACATTTAAATTGCTGGAGGGGGGAAGTGGGGATGGGGTTCTGCTGACAACTCCGACACTGCAGGCAGGGGAAGAGAGCCTGAGAGGACAGAACTGTTGTAAAGGAGGATTTGATGAGGTGGTGTGGTAACAGGCAGATTTGGGAGTCCACCATTACCAATATCACTACGTTTTCTTTACTTGAAAGGATTGGCAA
>VWZG01013672.1:0-16182 GCA_013396735.1 Grallaria varia | reverse complement strand
AAAAAAAAAAAAAAAATTCAAAAAAAAATCATTTTTTTCATATCCATCAGGTATAAGAGTACAATGATATTTAAAAACTTAAATAGAGATCTTTAATCCTGATGACAGCCTCTGAGATTCTTTCTGAGCTACCAGAGTTAGCAATACTCAGCTAATTCAACTAGCTTCAGGAATAACGGGCACTGTTACAGTTCTGTCTGTATAGAGATGAATTAGATGTACCCAGAGGTAACTAGGCTGAGACAAAAAGAGAACACTTACTAAACTAAATTTTCATGTCATTGAGTATTTTAAGACCATCAAAACAGACAGAAAAAAGGAGACAAATATACTAACTGTGATCAGCAAGAAGTTCTGCTGCTGTATTTTATGTGCCTAAATAATTACATAGACAATAATTTTTATGTAGGTCTTTGTATGATGATCATACTTTGAAAAGATATTGATATAAGTGCTACAAGACCTGTGTACCTAGCAAGCAAGAGTAAATACCAAAAAGGAAATAGAAAAATCAAAAAACTGTGAGAAAACATGCATTCTGTAATCTTTCCATTTCATCATCATGGCCAGGCTTCGAGAACAGAGATTTGGGAAGGGCTCTCCCCACGCTTGCTGCAGGCGCGCTGATGGCTAAAGAGGCCGATGTGAGACAGGCAAGTCCTGTTGCAAAAGGCACAGCAGAGTCTCCATAGGCGGTGTTGGCGAGTCATGGTTCTTTCTGCGTTGTCTTTTCTCCTCGAGACTGATTCTGTGTGCGTTCTCAAAGGAATCAGCAGTGTTTAAGAAGAGTTTCTACTTTTAATGTTTTCTTTGTATATGAAGTCTAGAAGCTTTCTTCACTGAAAGCTAGGATTCTTGTTCAACTGCAAGCCTAAGGGAGCTGAGACTTAATGGGAGAGAATTCAGCTTTTGCAAGCCACAGGATAACATCAGGCAGTTGAGATAATTCAAGATGGGTCAGATTCTATGATACCAACGTGTAACAAGTGTAGCATTTTACCAGCGCATCTGTATTTTTTCTAGCTTTAGGGCAAAGTGAAGGAGTTAGGCTTTTTCTTTCAATATTGAAGTTCAAGAGATTTTAATCTTTTTCAACACATATTTTATCCTATTACATTAACAGCATAGCTCAAGTTGTGGTTCAGCCAATATCCTGTCATATTCAGCCAGCAATTCGAAAATAACATTAGGTATCCTTGGTCTGAGCTGTCTTTTTTAATGTTTCTTGATCAAGTTAATGGCAGGAACAGCTCTTGAAATCTGCCCTATAATAAAGCTGGGATACTCAACAAAATATTACATAGGTCATACAAATACGCATTTTAAAATTGAGATTGTTCCATCTTCACATCTATGGAGTATGTATCCCCATGATATTCAAGTACATTTTATGATGCCTAACAGGGTCTTGCATGAATTTCTATGAGATTTAGCAAAGTGCTAGTGTATTTGGAATTTTTTGATACATTGAATTAGGAGATATTACTTATGGTACAGTTTTTCTTGATGTTGCTGTATTATCATACTTTTTTCTTCAAATAATACATTAAGTCAAATGAGAAGTTTACTATCCTTCTACAGTGAGTCACATTAAAAAGCAACAACTGAAAGAACTTTTTTTTAGTTCTAGCCAAAGATCTGATTTAGAATATGTATTTGCCAAGAAGTTCGTATTTGCATTGAAATAGTTATGAACAGATTCTCACCTCTAAATGCTTGAGGAAAGCAATAACTTGAGAAGCACTGTTGCTTCTCATTTTGAATGTCATATTATCTCTGATTGTCTATTATCAATCATATATAAAGAAAGCTAGAATTGGACATTACTAGTTGCAGAATTCTACTGCTTATTAAACTGATATTCATGGAGTTTGCTAAGAGTTTCTCCCTCCCTATCTCTACCATCCTAGATCTTTTTAATGTGGAAAAAAATACTGAAAGGTGGAAACTACTTAGCAAAATTAGGAAAACCTGAAAGGAACTGACTTAAGAAATTTAATCCTTTTCTGAAAAGTGAGTTTTGTACATGCCCCACCTCAACTGAAATGAAGCTTGGGTGTTAATGAATGCAAATAGCTTAGCAGGTGTTTGAGTTTGTCTGTTTCAAACTCCATCACTAACGATGTTTTATTTCGTTCTTAATGACACATTTGTCTGCTTTCAGAGGCAAAAAAGTATTTGAAAACACACCTGCTGATGCTGGTGCCATTTTGAGCTGATTTGATTGCTATGGAGGTGGGTTAGCTTTGGTAGTACATTATGCGGCTCCACCTCACTTTCATAGGCTTAATAGAGCTCTCTGTCCTTTTGTTGTAGTCCATGATATTGGAACAGTAATCCACAGTTTTCGAAACAAAAGTATTTCCATCAGTTTTAATAGGCTTCGAATTAGATTCAAAAATTGTCATTTGCAATCCAGAAGCAGCAGCAGAAGTTTGCATACTAAGAGGGATTTGCCACACCATCTGCAGAAGGTCAATTCTGCCGGATAAACCAGAGCTCTAATAAGGACTCCTCAGTGTCTCTACACAACTGGGCAGTGATGCAAGTCACAAAGGTTTAATTCTGATTGAACTGTTACCTTTTGAATAAAATGTCTTTTGGGATAATTGCCTGCATTATTGTTGTGAGTTATTTGAAGGCTAATCACTGTTTTCTGACATTGGTTCTCTCTTTTGGATCACCCACGATAAATGTATAGAAATGTGGAATACTCCAAAAATATTTTTACTATGGAGTAGGCATGCAGAAATGCAGCACAGACATTGATCAAGTGTACTAATAATTCTACATACAAACAGAAACTAAATGCTCTGCAGTGAACAAGGATGAAGGGAGGGGGGAAAGCCAGGATAGAGGAGTTGAAAAGAGTAAAGAACCCCTTGGAGTTAGTATTCCCTAAAGGAATGAAAACACAGGTGAAGAAAACCTCCTTAATTTTTTCATTAGAAATCCCTGCATCTGGCAAACCACATCCCTCACCTCTTCTAAAAGGAAAACTAAGAGTCTCTCAGTATGAGAAAAGACCCAAAAGAGTAATTTTGTTCCTATGTACCAAAAATTATATACAGCTTCCTTATACCAGGAACCTTAGTTACACTATGATACTTACGGTAAATACTCTTCATGAGTTTAATTCGTTTTGGGACAGAAGTTCCTTAGAAAACCGATCAGACCTTTTTTTTATATACAGGGTTGTAAAAATTATTATAGTTTATTTATAAGTTATTGCATTATAACCTTTTATTGTCATTTTGCCCTGAATGTTAATTAATGAAATATATTGCAGGAAAATGGACAGCAATATATCAAGAGCAGATACTGAAGTAAGCACAGCTATATGTGATAAGTCTGGCCAAGATATAATTTCTTCTTAATCCATGTGACGGTTTGAATGTATCTTTGTTTGCATTGTTTATACTGATGCGTTGTGTAACTGCCTTCTTAAAGGACACACTGAATATGAAATAACTCTTTCTGTTTAATTTTCCAACTTACGAAAATATTTCTGTTAAAATTATAACTTTTGGGATTCATGAATATTTAAAAAAAAAAAGGTCTGCTCTGAATTCTCTGCAATGTCTCTTCAACATGGAACACAATAATTGAATATTTTTATGAGCAGAATATAGACCAATTATTTTTGTTATACAATCTAGCTAGCTGAAGTGGAGACAAAGATGACAACACTGAGATTGTGATTATCAAGTTAGAGCTCAGAGGTGATTCCTCACAAAGACATTTGGAGATGTAAAAGGAACAGCTGGAGCTGCAGAAAAGAGGAGGATTAGTAGGGAAGAGAATGACTGGGTAGCTGAGATAAAATACCTAGCTCTTCTTGTCAATAAACAGTCTTCAAGTTGTGCAGAATAAAAAGCTGTATCACACAACCTTGTGAAACTGCTTTGCCTCTCTAGACAGCCTCTTGCACCTTCCTGTGCAGAAGCTGGTGCTGTTCATGTGGTCTCGGGAGAAAATGTGCTCCATTAGCTGAAACAGCACAACATCTCCCTTCTCTGCTCAGAATTTTTCTACATTTGGCTTCCTGCTAAGTGTTTCTACAACACATGGGTAATAGATCTCATTTGAAATTAAGCTAATCCAATTTCTTTCCAGTTTATCCCTTTATTTGTTCTGATTTTTATAAAAGAAAGTCACAGGACAACAGCTCTTGAACTTTTCTGTAAGTGGAATGAGATAGCTGGTTACTCACAGCTGCTATAGCCCATTGCGATGATAGGCTCTATTTTTTTCCCCGAGTGCAAATGGGAAATACTCTTTATGTGGTAGATGAATTTTGCATTAAATTTACAGCCTTAGTCCAGATGAAGACTGTGATCCTAATAATTTAGAGACACACGCAGAATATATCTGAAGAAAATAATGCACCAAAGGAAGATAATCTAATATCCTGCTAATCTGAAATTGTAAGGATTAAAACATTCAGCATGTCAGCAACACTGTTGAACCCTGCTGTGCTCTCTCAGTGTCTTGACCCTGCTTTTTTTACTCTGCTGCTATACACCTTACCCAAACAGATATGTATAACCTTCTTCAGCAAGAAATTCTGGACTGACCAGAATGGATTTGCATACTAATACAAGCAACTTCATAAAACTTTAAAAGTTTTGTAACTCTATTAATCAAACCATCAAACTACTAGATTGTCCCTGACACACACTTAACCTGTGCCTAATTATATTTTCCCAAACAATTCCCAAGCCACAGTTTATGAATTAGGAGGAAATACAGACAATTTGCACAGAACTATTCTTCTCTGTCAGGTAAGAGGTTTAAATAATGTGGACATGGGCTCCCAGTGGCACAAGGCTATGATCAGAGATTGGTTTCAGACATACATTAAATCACAGATATTGTTACAACCAAAGAAAATACGTTCTTATTCTGAATACAGACACTGAGAAAGGGTTCTTTCTATGCCAAACTCAAATTCCTGCCGATGAGACTTTCTAAGGCCTACCAACAAGTTTCTCTTTTTTGTATTTTCCTTCTTACCTTGTTGCCTGGCATTAACCTGTGTGCCAGGCGAACCATCCTCTTCCACAGAATCACAGATTATGCTGAGTTGGAAGAGATCTATCAAGTCCCACACTTAGCCCTGCCCAGGATCATCCCCAGGGATCACACCATGTGTCTGAGAGTATCATCCAAATGCTTCTTGAACTCTGTCAGCCTTGGTGCTGTGACCACTTCGCTGGGGAGCCTGTTCCAGTGCCCAACCACCCTCTGGGGGAAGAATTGTTTTCTACTATCCAACCTAAACCTCTCCTGACACGACTTCAGACCATTCCTTCATTCTTGTCAGTCAGTCCTTCAGTCACAACAGAGAAGTGATCAATGCCTGCCCCTTCCTCTTCCCCTCACAAGCAAGTTGTAACTGAAATGAGGTCTCCCCTCAGTCTCTTCTTCTACAACTGAACACACCAAGTGCCCTCAGATGCTCCTCACAAGGCGTTCTCTCAAGGCATCTTTGTTGCCTTCCTTTGGACACTCTCTAATGGCTTAATATCTAATATTTGTGGTGCCCAAAACTGCACACAGTATTCCAGGTTAGGCTGCCTCAGTGCAGAACAGAGCAGGACAATCCCCTCCCTCACCCGGCTGGCGATGCTCTCCCTGATGTCCCCCAGGACACGGTTGGCCCTCCTGGCTGCCAGGGCACTGCTGACTCACATTCAACTTGCCATCCACCAGGACCCCCAGGTCCCTTTCCCTGGCACTGCTTCCCAGCCTCTCATTCCCCAGTCTGTCCGTACATCCAGGGTTGCCCCATCCCAGGGGCAGAATCCGGCACTTCCCCCTTGTTGAACTGCCTATGGTTGGTGATTGCCCAGCCCTCTAATCTGTCCAGGTCTCTCTGCAGGGCCTCCCTGCCTTCCAGGGAGTCAACAGCTCCTCCCAGTTTTGTGTCACCTGCAAACTTGCTCAGTGTCCCTTCCAGTCCTGTGCCCAAGTCATTTCTGAAGGTGTTGAAGAGCACAGGGCCCAGGATGGAGCCTTGTGGAATCCCACTAGTGACAGGTCACCATTCTGATGTTGCCCCATCCACTATTACCCTCTGTGCTCAACCCGTGAGCCAGTTGTTCACACACCACATGCTGTGTTTTTTCAGCTGTGCTGGATGTTTTGTCTACAAGTATCCTGTGAGAGACAGTATTGAAACCTTTACTGAAATCCATAAAGATTACATCAATTGGCTTCCCTTGATCACCTGTGTGGGTTACCTTGCCATAAAAGGAAATCATGTTTTTCCTCTTACTTCTACTGTTCTGTACAATTTTTTTCATATGTCTTTCAAACTCTCATTTCAAGGTTCCATGCTTCTGAAAAAATCAGCCCTAATTTTTATTTCCAGTTTCCATCTTTTGTCCGTTTGTCTCTTTTGTCCATTTGTCTTCTTTATAAACTCCTTTATTATACTTCAAAATGCAACAATTTTCTCCCTTTCAACTGCTTTGGATGCCTTCCAACCTGACTTTCAGTCTTTCCACACTGATACCATTCTCACTAGTGTTGCTAATAACATATCCATTTCCAAAAACCTGCCACTTCTTTGTCTTCAACATCTCCAAAGAACAATTCTTATAATCTCCATCCTTATAGCCAAACATCTTATTCAGGCCCTCATGCATGCTGCCTTGATTAGTAAAGGATTCTCAAAAATGCAGTCATTGCCCTCATCAGTCCACACAAATCACTATTTTGGATTTCATCTTCATTGTCTGCATGTTTGAATGTTAATTCCCTTCATCAGCTCTGTTCACTGTCTTCCTGTCCAAAATCTTTCCAACCTTGAGAATCTCTTCAAACTCAAGAGGCTGTCTATGTATTCTTCAGACAGCCACTCTTTACCTGCCTCCTTCCTCCATCTACAGTGTCTCTACTCCTTGTCTCATTGGCTTCCTCTACAAATTACGAGTGTTTGGATTTTTTTGACAAACTCATTATCTCGCTCACACACACTGCATTTTAAAAGATTACTTGTGGCCTGTAGTAAATGAAGATGAATTTTCTTCCTTTTTTTCCCCCATACCTTCAGTGTTTTTTTCTGTTCTGTCTGTAAATGAAAAACAATTACAGATTTTTATGCATAAATTTACTGAGTGATGTGCTGAGTGGTTCACCATTGATTACCACATCAGTAGCTGGAAAAATGCCACTCTTTTGTATCCAAATTGAAGTAGTCATAAATTTTTAAAGTAGTCAATACTATCTGATATAGCTTTTAATTTAAATGGCAATAATCTATCTATTTTCATTATAGTACTTGGAAATGAGATGCACAAAGGAGGAGGCCTCTTTAATACTACATGAGTAAGCAAATTGTGTTCAGTAAATGAAAAGGGACCTATGAAGTGAATAAGCAAACTGTGATCTTATACTATATTGAATAAGCAAACTCCATCTTCATTATTGTATATGGGTCTATTTTTACATTCTTGTTTTTATTTTTATCTGCATTTCTGACAATTACCACAGAGTCAATATTAGATGGCAAACATATTCTGAGCTCTCTTCATTTAGAAGAAATGATCTTGGAAAATCAGAGATATAGGCTTCTCAAGGAAAGCCAGGGTTTTTTAGGTCTCTGTCCTCTGTGTGTGCTCATAACCAAAGAAGAGTCCTTTGGAAAGTGCAGGAGCAGTTTGTCATAATTTTGATGACAGAGAAATCAGAAAGGTTGTGAAGGGGGGTAAGGAGGTGTGTGTGCTGACGTAGCTGGTCATCACTTTAGCAGCTCATGTGAAGAACTTCCATTTCAAGAATCTGATCACATGAGGGAGTTGTGCCTACCTGGATACAGCAGGCATGTTCATTTTTATTTCTAATTAACTGTCTGCCCTTCTGGTTTTTTTCTGGTATTCTCCTATATTAAGAGCCATGGTGTCTTCATCCATCCCTGAGGACACACCAGAAGCATCAAAGCTTGGACTGTCGCAGGCTGGGTTTCTGGCAGACTTCACATATATACCAGAATGGTCAGTGAGAGGTAAGATCACTGTTACCCTTAGGGGTATGTTTCAGGAGGCATCCGCTTCTTGAAATTGTCTCTAAGTGCTAAAATAGGGTGATGACTAAAGTCCGTTTATATCTGTCTTTTTTATATGTCCTATCTAGCACAGCCTGGAGTTCATCCAGGCAGGAGAAACCCTGCTAGATCTGTAAAAAAAAGATTTTGTGTAGGAAAAATAATGTGTAGTCTGTGATCAGTGATGAAGTTAGAGTTGTTTCTATGCTTATATTTAAGTAAAATATTTGTAGAATGCAGATTGACCTGAAAGACTAAAACATCTGAACTAATGAAGTCTGCTTTCATTGTAAAGACAAAAAAAATGAGAATGTAGTATGAAACAATTTACATATGACTACTGGAAGAGAAGACAACATCAGCTGGAAAGGAATTAGACAGGAAACAGTTTAATCCCTGTTGGTGGTATTGGTAAAAGGTTTAGCAGTCACCAGATTTACATGACATCAGTATTTCTGGACATGATATTCACATCTCATTGCACATATTCAGGTGCTCCACAATATGATGAAACTGAATATTACAACAGTAAGGTCCTTTTGTTTTTTTGTTTTTTTGTTTTGGTTTGGTTTGGGTTTTTTTGGTTTTTTTTGTTTTTTGTATCAAGGTCAGTTGCAAAGTCCTGTACCTGCACTGTGGCATTCCCAAGCGTAAGTACAGGTTGAGTACAGGTTGAGTGGAGAATGGATTGAGACTAGCCCTGGGGAGGAGGATTTGGAGGTGTTTGAGGCCTAAAAGCCCAACATCACTCAGCAATGCACACCTGCTGCCCAGAATGTCATGTCCCGGGCTGTATCAAAAGAATTGTAACCTGCCATTCAAAGGAGGGGATTCTACCCCTTACTCCCACCTGGAGTACTGTGTCCAGCTCTGGGGTCCCCAACGCATGAAAGGAGTTCATGTTGGGAGGAGTCCAGCTGAAGACTACTAAGTTGATCATAGGTCCGCAACACATCTATGAGGATAGAGTGAGAANTGGATTGAGACTAGCCCTGGGGAGGAGGATTTGGAGGTGTTTGAGGCCTAAAAGCCCAACATCACTCAGCAATGCACACCTGCTGCCCAGAATGTCATGTCCCGGGCTGTATCAAAAGAATTGTAACCTGCCATTCAAAGGAGGGGATTCTACCCCTTACTCCCACCTGGAGTACTGTGTCCAGCTCTGGGGTCCCCAACGCATGAAAGGAGTTCATGTTGGGAGGAGTCCAGCTGAAGACTACTAAGTTGATCATAGGTCCGCAACACATCTATGAGGATAGAGTGAGAAATTTGGGGTTGTTTGGCCTGGAGAAGAGGCGTCTTCAGGAAGACCTTAGGGTAGCCTTCCAGTACCTAAATGGGGCCTGCAAGAAGGTTGGAGAGGGACTTTTTACAAGGGTGTGCAGGGATAGGACAAGGGAAAACAGCCTTAATCTGAAGGTGGTTATGTTTAGATTAGGTATTAGGAAGAAATTCTTTAGTATAAGGCTGGTGAGATGCTGGAACAGGTAGGACAGAGGGGTTGTGTTGAAGACCAGGCTTTGAGTAACCTGGTCTAATAGAAGATGTCCCAGCCCATGGCAGGAATGAGATGATCTTTAGGGTGCCTTCCAATCCAAGCCATTCTATGATTGTATGAGGAGTACTTTATGAGATGTGGCTCTGCATACCCAGAATACTGAAACACAGATATATTCCAAAGGCTGCATTTAACAGAATGCACACAGCTCATACTGGCTTGCTATCATTGTTATTAGTGGATAAGTATTACAAAAGAATTTCAATCACTGATATTTACTGAATGCAAATATAACACCTGAGGAAAACACTTTTAGTATTGTGTAATTCTATCTACTTACATGTCTTTTTGTATTCCATCATACATTCTGATATATGACTTTTATCTTCATTTCTAGAGCACATTAATCCCTAAATTGTGCCATCTCAGACTTCCTTGGCTCCATGCCAGTGGTAAAAAATAGCAGTTTTGTGTAGAAGCTAAAGTAATATTGGAAATGACATGGGTAAAACAGGAACACTGCTAGCTGGCAAGTTGTCTGAAGAGAAAACTAGTGGCATTGTTTTTGTAACATGAATACTTTTCAGTGATCTTTAATAGAGCTCAGAAAGTTTTATGTGGCACGAAGCTAACATGGTTGTAGAAACAGGTCTTGGCTACCGCTGTGGCATAAAGACCTTTTCTCCTTAGGCAATAATGAAGAACTAAAAAAACAGGCAGACTTTTTAAAAGTCAGTTCAAATATCATTATACTTATGATCCAGACATAACTGTAATCTGAAATTATCAATAAGAAAAGAGATAAATATTTCTTTACAAGGGCAACAATGCTGGTGAAGGGTCTAGAGAGCAAGTCATATGAGGAGCAGCTGACAGAAGTGGGGTTGTTTAGCCTGGAGAAAAGGAGACTCAGGGGGCCCCTACCTGAAAGGAGTTTGCAGACAGGTGGAGATCTGTCTCTTCTCCCAGACAGTGGTGACAGGACAAGAGCAAATGGCCTCAAGCTGCACCAGGGGGAGGTTAAGGTCAAACATCAGAAAGAATTCCTTCACTGGCAGGGCGGTTAAGCATTGGAATGGGCTGCCCAGAGATGTTGTGGAATCACTGTCCCTGGAAGTGTTCAAGAAATGATGGGGCCTGACACCTAGTACTATGCTTTAGTTGACAGAGTGGTGTTCAAAGATTAGACTCAATGACCTTCCAACCTTAATGATCCTGTGATTCTATGACTATGCTTTCCATGCCTTTTTGCTCTCTCCCTTGATTTTCCTTTTACTCTTCTGTGCTTGCTCTCTCTTTCTAGCTGTTGAGTGTTAAAGTCAAGATACCTGTAGATACAAAACACTAGGTTTTTTCTTCTACACACATTTTTGTTCAGAGGTTAACAATTAAGAAATGAATAGTCAAAATGAGTTTAGTCCCTAGAGCAGAATTATGTACTTGGTTTAGCGACCAAAGGGGGTTGTACACTACCAGAGTAATTTCTCTTTGGCTGAAATCACATGCAACAGCCAGATTTTCTGTGAAACCAAACTAAAAATACTCATAGGCTATTTCACAAGACCATGAAACAGCTTTCTTTCCCACTCCTCAAGCATCCTCACAAATGCCATATTTATTTTTTTTTTGGATAGTGAGGAAGCCTGTGAAAACTGTTCTGAATTCAAATGTGGTCATGAGAGCTTTATAAGAGTCTGCCTTTATTTTAGTGTTGGGATGGGATAGTCCTCCCGCTGAGAATACTCATGGTGAGTCAAAGAGCCTTACTGAACTGTGAAACAGATTACACAGCCTACTTCAAACCCCTGTGCAGATCAACTTTACCTCAAGCATTTCTTTAGTCTGAACAACTCTTTGCTATCCCAGGCAAGTAAATTGTGAATTTGACAACCATTGTAGTTAGAAACGTTGTGGTAGGACTTCCCTTGCAGGTCACTTTTTCTGTCATTTGATCTCAAACATTTCTTGTCTTAGACACTGCTCCCTTGTTTTGTGGAATTATTCTTATATACAGAGTCTGCTAAGCTGTACTATGCTTCTAGCACTATTAAACAGCTTTTTTCTTTCAAAAAACAATCCATCAGTGTATGAGTTAAAGGTATACTTACTCTAGGCACAGTTCCACAGTTTAGCCAGTGCCCACTGCTCTGTCATGTCCCTCAGGTGCTGGCAGTGTTTTGATTGGCACCTAGTGCCAAAATACCTGCAATCTTCATGCTGACATGTGCCTGTAATTCCCAATGCTGTAAAGTCAGCTTGCTCTCCTTTGTCCTGGGGCCACAGGGCCATGCCACATGCCGAATTCCTGCTGCAGGGCAATGAGTAATTGTCCTAGTTATAGTGGCTGGGACCAGTTTATCACTGTGGGAATGTAACTGGAACTGTGTATTCCATACCCTCTCTGCCATTTATCATGAACTGTTGACGATGCATTGTTTGCAACAGCTGCCCAGGACACACCTGACACCTCAGGCTATGAACTGTGTGCATGGGAATACAGAGATAAGAAGGTTTCCTGTCTTCACACCAATGATTCAGGTGTGATAACTCCCCTCCAGGAGTCATTAACACCTTCACACCCAACCTGAGGGGTCATGTCTGCTAATGGGCCATCAAGTAGACCAAAAATATCCTGTGACTCACTGAGTAAATTGCCCATTGTGAAAACCCTCACCCTGGGAGAGGTACTGGGTGTTCCTATCTGAACTGAAGCATATATAAGCCTGGGGTTTTGGAACTTGGGGCACTCACTCACTCACTTGTCAGACTGAGAAGAGGACCAGGACCTCATCAGACTGCAACTACCGCTCTCAACCAGACTGCGACCACCAACCTTGTGGAAGGAAAACAGGTTTTCCTTTTTCTTTTTGCTTTGGACTCAGGGGACCACGTGGTGCTCAGCACAGGGGCTGGTGAGCACCATACTGTTTGTGCCCCAGGGGGCTGGGTTGTACAAGTGGGTTTTGAGGGCTGAAACCAATTTTCCTTTGTATCAGTGTATCCATTGTAATCTTTTTATTAAATTGTAGTTCTGACTTCTAAACTCTTTTGAGTTGGATTCATTTCTCCTGCCGGTTTACTTTTAAAACCAGCACAGTGATGAAGACATGTAGCAGAGTGCAACACTACTGACTGTGCAAATGCTCTGGGCTCTGCTGCTTCATAGAGTAAAACTATCTAAAGATAAGGGAAATATCTTCACTTCCCCACAGAGAGCACGTGTGTCAAGCCGTCAGGAGCCTGACCTTCTGGCCCTGACACCATCCACAGCAACTCTCCTTCCCTGCATGACCTCTGTTCACAATGGAGCCTCTCTGCAGCATGATCTGCTATGATATTATTGTCTCTGCCTTTTAGACTTCCACGTGTCAGAGAGAGGTTTCACAGTTCCTCCCCTAACTGCTTTAAAGCAAATATTGAGTTCTGCCTGTACTGGTTAAGAAAACTACATTGATATTTAATATTCAGAAAAGCAAATATCCATGTTATTTCTCCTTTGGACAAGAGTTAAGCTATGTAACATACAAAGCGGTCAGGAGAAGAATATCACTTTACTTCTTGGTGAGAGGTCTACAGAACTAGGAGGACACTGGTTTAGCTTTAAAGAGAAGAGAGGACAAAGATTCAAATTTCCAAGGCACTGTCAGATGACACATGTACACTATAGAAGCAGCTAAAGATGCATTATGAGAAAATCTATAGGCTTACTTTTTTTAAGGAGGTTACATATGTGTGTGTTCAGGGCTGTAATGTGCACCTCACCTCTTCTGCATGTGTCTATATTGTATTCTTAAAAGTCCATTTGCATTTGCAAATATGGGATTTGTACGCAGAACTTGAACACCCTTTTTTCCTTTGGTTTAACAGACACTCTATCACGTTCCTGTTGTGCATTTAGTAGTCTGTGCTTGCATATCTGATTACAAAAGAGAACAGTATTTAAAATACCACTGGCCAATATTTTTTACCTCAGAATAAACAAAGTGTAGTAAATAAGTTACTTTGTTGATCTTCTTCCACTTATAAAAGTTCCATGAGAAAAAATTTTCCGTCAATGACACAGGTACACCAGATTCAAGTAACTAGAATGTTATGAGACCATGTGAAAAACTACGGTTCAGATAGTCAGTCTTCATTCTGGGGGAGATTCTGCATCATAGCTTTTACCATGCAATACAGCATAGGATTTTGTCATTCGTCATTCATAGTTCTATTTATTTTTGTACAGAGCAACAGACTAATTCTCTTAACTTTCTTAGTGTCCTGACACACAATGAAGCTTGAAGTAATGGCGTCCAGATACGGTGACAACAATCTCAGTCCATTGCTTTGAGATAAGCATTCGTGACTGTGTCCCACTGGTGATGCTTAAGGTGCTTAAGAGTTTCCCATACTTGAGCAGCAGAACACTATGTAATACAATAAAATAATGTCCATAAAGTTCAGTCTAGAATTTCAGAGGATGAGTTTGCAGTCGTTTAAGAATTAACTATAGACTCTTTGCTTGCAGTATAGTAGGAGAACCTTCATAAGCAGATGGCTTAATGCTTGCTCCAGGTCTTTTCTCTTTAGCAAAAATATGCTTAGTGTTTTGCCACGGTTATGGGCAAGGGAACAATTCAGACCGGTGGGCCCTTAGCTTCTAAGCTGCAGTCAGCCGCGACTGAGCCCCGAAAGAAGAGACGCAGGCACGGTGTGCAGTTCAGGCAGATGAACCGATCTACTTTATTGTAAAAGGTGGTGGGTATTTAAGGCGCAGGAAAGGGGAGGTCCTGGGAAATCGATCCCTGGACAGGTGATTGGTAGGACCCTGGGACCGGCAGGGAAATGGGAATGTCACACAAGAACCATGTTCAAGCAAGCTTCCCCGGGACGCTGTACACAGTATCTCAGGTGGCAGGCTGGAAAGCCTATCTCCAACAGTTTTCATTTCCACCAGAAGGCTTAATACTGGCCTAAGTCTTTCCAAACTAGTGGTCACCCTGACATTCACAGTTCTCATTCCCATAAGCAAATACTAATTTTGAAGAAGTTATTTTTGAAAGATACTCTCCTGTTTTCTTTCTCTGTATTACTTGTTTTTATCTGATTAATCTGCTTGTTTTAGGTTAGCTAGTTTTCCACTTTCAAGGACAGTTTATGTGTCTTGAATAATTTAATATTTAAACATTTAGGCTAGAATACCTTTTCTGTTTTCAGCCTTGCTTTGGGGAAAGGATGTCTTTGATACTTTTGGGGTGAAAAAATAGCTAAAGGGAAGTTAGTATATTCTTCATTTTTCAACTCTACTATTTTTAAACTACTATTCTATTATGAAGTGTATTGACAAAATGTCAGCTTTGCCACACTGTATCCACTGTGGATGTTGTTTTCAGGAGCTGTGTTTTATGGGTTTTATTGCTCAGTGAGTTACGCTTACTTGTTAATACAACTGCTACATGTAGCCAGATGATTTTAGTTGTTATTAATAATTTTTAATAGTTAGTTTTGATTTCATCTGCTCCTCATAGAGTATTTAATACACTTCTATTGTCATTAAACTTGTCAATTAAGCTATTAATAGCTTGAAAATACTGTTCTGCTTGCAAATAATGATGGGGAATATTTAAATGTTTTTAACAAATATTTCCAGATGAATGAATCTAAATGGAAGCTATGAACCAGAATTGCAACAGTGTTATGTATCAAAGGTAGATTCCCTGTAGTATTGACAAAATTGTATGACGCTTGCTAGTTTTCAAACAGAAAACATGTTCTTCAGCCTGCTTAGGTGTCTGTTACTTGCCTTGTATGACTGAATACATTTAGAAAATATATTCACGCATCCCACAAGACCCTTTTTCTGTCCTTGTCTATTACACTAATGCATCATCTGGTCCTGAACATGAGTATTGGGCAGTATTGGGTCTATTAATATATCCTACATTGCTAAACTGCTCAATTCACCTTATTTCATTTGGCAGTTTCTCACACTGGCATTTGATTTAAGGTGCAAATACAGAAAAATCACACTTTTTTCATGAATTTTGTGGTTAAAGGAAAGAAAAACCAAAATCGCTCCCAGGATTAGGTTAATTTCTCGTAACTTAAGGGTACTTACATCTAATTAGGTGTATGATCCCTTCTTTATCAGTAAAATGCTGGAGGTGATGAATTTGACTCTATCTACATGTTTGCAAGAGGATGAGAATGGTGTGTTATACTGTACTTATTATTTAGACAAAATTCCCATCAACTTTAATGTGATCCTAATACTTGTCTCATAAACAGAAACCTAGTGGTAGGAGAAATGTGTCCTACCAAAAGTAAAAATGTTCTTTTTCTTTTATCAAGTATTGAAAAAAGTATTCAAGGTAATTTTGGCTGTCACTTGTCAGACAGTTTATGGGTGTTTCTGCTGTTACTGGTCTTATTCAACAAATCTTACAAGATTTTTCTGCTTTGAAATATATTAGTATAGATGTTTTCATAAAAAAAAAGAAGAAGAGTACTGCTTTTTTATGGATAAATAGTGTGTAGCCCTTCTCCATGGAAATCCCCTTGTCGCGGTGGAGAAGCTTGCGTGCCCTTATGAGGCTGTGAGCTATGCTGGCAGTGGTTGTACCTTCGGCAGGGTCTCCCATGCTATTCAGGT
>VWZG01013671.1:71033-91213 GCA_013396735.1 Grallaria varia | reverse complement strand
GGGGCCGAGAGGGGCTGAGGGTCCGAGAGGGAGGCGAGAGGGGCCGTGAGGGAGCCGGGACGCCGCTGCCGCCGCCGCCATGCACGTCGTGAAGCGGGGTGAGGACTGCGCTCCTCGCGGGCGGTACCGGGGGCAGGGGAGGGGGGCTCGGCCCCTTTCAGGGCACCCGGGGTGAGGGGGTGAGGACGGGACCCCTCTGCTTTGAGGGGCGCCTGAAGGGGAATCCCTCCCATTTTGGGAGGCTCCCTAATGGGACATGGAAAGGTGGGCTCCCCTCAGTTTTGGGGGCCCCTCATGGCACCTGAAGGGGAATTCCACCCCCCATTTTGGAGGCTCCCTCATTTCACGTAGAGGGATGGGATTCCCTCAGCTTTGGGGGTCCCTCTCATGGTACCTGGTGGGAGGGGATGGTGTCCCCTCCATTTCGGCAGGTTCCCTTGTGACATGTTGAAGGATGAACCCCCTTCTCTTTCGGGGGTCCCTCATGACACCCAAGTGATCAAATGGGGTCCCTGCCCCTGTTTTGGGAGGTTCCCTCATGGCACATGGAAGGGTGGGATTCCCTCAGCTTTGGAGTCCCTCGTGGCACCTGAAAGGGAACTGTCCCCTTTTTGGAGGCTCTCTCATGGGATGTTGAAGAATGGTACCCCCTCAGCTTTGGGGGTCCCTCATGGCACTTGGTGTGAGGGGATGGGACCCCATCTGCACCCTGCCAGAGTGCCGGAGCTCCCCCGGTGACATCAAGAGTGAGGGATGAGACCCCTCTGTTTTGGGAGACCCCCCAACACAGACATAATTCCCCCCCACATCCCACCTCCCACACCCCCCTCCATGCCCCACATCATGGGAGCTTGACCTTGGTCCCCACCCCTTTGGTCCCAGGGGGTGCTGGCCCAGGGGAGGGGTCCCCAGCCTGAGGGGGCGGGGGTGACCCTCAGCTGGGTCCCCATCCCTGGGGATTGGGTTTGTGCAGTTTCAGGTGGGAATTCCTTGGGGTGGAAATGGAGCTTCCCTTCTCCCTGGGCCCCACCTGAGCAGGATGTCCCTGGTGATTCCCACACAGAATTCCCCCCAGGGCAGGCTGAGAGGGGGATACTGTCCTTAACTGGTTCTGCCTGGTGCTGAACTGGTGTGACATGGCCTGTTGTCCCCAGATGGGCGCCAGGAGCGGGTCATGTTCGACAAGATCACCTCACGCATCCAGAAGCTCTGCTATGGGCTCAATGCCGACTTCGTCGACCCTGTGAGTTCCATCCTGCCCTGTTCCCTGCCCCTCATCCCAGCTTGGAGCTGCTCTGACCCCAGTTTCTCCTGGGAAAAAGGTGGAAACCTGCACTGGAACTTCTGGAGTGTCCTGTGTCAGGCCAGGAGTTGGACTCTATGATCTGGGGGGTCCCTTGCTGCTCAGGATGTTCTGTGATTCCATGAACTCTTGCCAAATGCATCCATAATGTGTTTATTCCAATTTCTGAAGGTTTTTGCTTCTCAGGTGCAGAGACTGTAGAGGGGAAAACCCCCTTCTCCTATTGGAGATCACCTTTACCCCAGACCTTGTTGAAGACATTGAACTTCTTGTGCTTAAAAGAAAAGTTTTGTTGCTCTAATTCCTATATTTTAGATTTGGTGGGTTGCTCTTAGTGTGTCAACCTGCAAAGCTGGAGCAATGCCATATGGAAGTAGCTCGGATCCTTTCCTGATCAAACAAAAGAACAGTCATTGCAACATCCCTGCTTGGTTTTCCAAGCTGTGCAGGATTCAGGGTGCACGTTGGAAGCTTCTCCTTCCAAAGCCTGTGCACAGGATGACACCCCCATGGATCTTCTGATGTCTGTGAGATTTTTGTGCAGTTCTCAGACCCACCCTGGTCATTGGGAGGCACCAGCTGAGGTTCTTCCTATCTCCAAGTGCCCATGATCCATTTTCCTGTCTGAAATTGCACTGTCCAAGAGTGTCCATTGGTTCTTCACCCAGAAGTCTTTGGGATGGAGAGCAGGGGGAGGACGTTGGTCACTGGAGCACAAAGGGTCTTGACTTGCCCTCTATGACTGGGGAGTTCATTTCACAGAATATTCTGAGTTGGAAGGGACGCACAAGGTTGAGTCCAACTCTTAAGTGAACGGTCAATAGAGGAATCAAACCCACAACCTTGGTGTTATTGGCACCATGCTCTGACCAACTGAGTTCATCTCAGGGTCTGTGCTGAGGGCATGATTGAGATTCCAAGTCCTTCTGGCTTCTAATAACCCCAAATTCTTATTTATTCTTCAGTCATGTGTGAAGCTGAATTTCTCCTTTGAGAAAAACTCTGCTGGGTCTTGGATCTGCTTGTGCCAGATGTTTCCAAAACCAACACTAACCCTTCCAACTTCTCACACTAACATTCCCATGATGTTGTAAATATCACGAGTGGTGCAAAAGGTAACAACAATGCAAAAAGCTTCACCAGAAACTGCTGTGACCAGGAAAATTCTGACCTGGTCCATCCTATTGCCTGCAAACCATCCTCTCACAGAATACCAGGCTGGTTTGGGTTGGGAGGGACCTCAAAGCCCATCCACTGCCACCCCTTGCCATGGGCAGGGACACCTTCCACTAGCTCAGGTTGCACCAAGCCCTGTCCAACCTGGCCTGGGACACTTCCAGGGGTGGGCAGCCACAGCTTCTCTGGGCACCCTGTGCCAGGGCCTGCCCACCCTCACAGGGAAGGATTTTTTCCCAATATCCCATCTATCCCTGCCCTCTGGCAGTGGGAAACCATTCCCCTTTGTCACTCCAGGCCCTTGTATATGGGCTCTCTCCATCTTGCTTGTCAGCTTCACCAGGGAGTGGAAGGCCACAATTAGGTCAGAGCATTCCCCTCTCCAGGCTGGACACCCGCAGCTCTCCCAGCCTGTTTGGTATTGTACTTTGCTTTCCTCTTTGGGCAGAGTGAGCGGCACTGCCGGTAGGGAGGCCCATCTCCCTGGCTGAAATATCAAGCTGTGTGTTCCCTGAGCTGTGGGTGTTGCTCTTGCAGGCACAGATCACCATGAAGGTGATCCAGGGGCTGTACAGCGGCGTCACCACGGTGGAGCTGGACACGCTGGCTGCCGAGACCGCCGCCACCCTCACCACCAAGCACCCCGACTACGCCATCCTGGCCGCCCGCATTGCCGTGTCCAACCTGCACAAGGAAACCAAGAAGGTCTTCAGTGGTGGGTCAAAGTCTCTGGCTGCTTGCAGGAGAGTTACTGACAGGGCAGTGGGAGCTGTGGGGGGAAATCTCTTACGTGGGACCTCCTGAGGGCCCAGTCTGGGTGAAAATGTCCCGGATGTGAAACCCACGAGTTCTGGGCATGTGAGAAGGAAAATGGAATTGCTTGGTTTGTGAAAAGCAACTGTATAAATGGAATGAGGAAAAACGTGATGGATCAAGATCAGGTTACGTTCACTTTCCTCCCCATTTGTTGTGTGGTAAAATGGGGGTTTAATAGAATTTATGACAAGTGCATTGTTAAGGTGAACAGGTTAGTACTGAGCAGGTAAAACAGTTCTGTGTTTGTGGAGCTGGAGGGGCTTATTTCAGAGGATGGGCATTCCTGCCTCTTCCATCCCTAATCCCAGTGCCAGGTGATGCAGGTACAGGCCTGGGGATGTCCTTTTCACTCTCTTTCCATTGCAGATGTGATGGAGGATCTCTATAACTACATCAACCCTCACAATGGGAAGCACTCTCCAATGATCTCCAAAGAAACTCTGGACATAGTTTTGGCCAACAAAGATGTAAGTAGCACTTCTGAGTTTTCAGAATTCTATGAAATACTTCAGATGTCTGTTTTAGGCAAAAAAACCCAATGCAGAAGACAGTGTAGGGGATGACTGGAGAGTTTAAAAGAGGGGATGGAAGAGTTTCCTTCCCATAAGGATGTTTCTGTAATAGAATCTATTGTCTTGGATATCCCCACTGCCATAATCAGTACAACTGATTAGAGAAAAACTACCCCCTGCTGGAGCAGAGCGAGGCAGCAACAGAGGGGACAGAAGAGCTTTTGATTCAGGATTCAAGTCATCCCTGGTTTGTGTTCCTACAGGGAAGGACATTTGTCTTTGGTTCTGTGTTTTGTTTCTTGGTGTCCCGTAAGATTTCAGTAAATTTAAGTCAAAACCTGAGCATTTTGCATGGAAAAAAGGTTGTTAAACCTGTGCTTTTGTTGTTTCAAGGAAAGTGCTTTTCCTGCTTCGTTATTCTGCTCCAGTGCCTGTTTCACCAGAGTTTTGGGGTCAGAAATGCCAGGCAGGGATAACATTTTTACACCTTAATGAGGCCCCAAGGGCTGATTGTAAATGTCAGTTTTGTCTGTTATTCCCTGTCAGCGCCTGAATTCTGCCATCATCTACGACAGAGACTTCTCCTACAACTACTTTGGCTTTAAGGTAAAGGGCGCATTACTCAGAGTCTGTTGGGAAGGATGGGAATGTTTGTGGATTTGTCTGGGTTGGGGCAAGGGGGACACTGGAGGACACGGGACATCACTGGGGTTATGAAGGACAGTGTGAAAACCTGCACAGAGTAGCTCCCAATGGGACAAGTAGTGGAGTTTCTCGTGCTGCTGGGGTATTGTAACTGTTGGACTCTGTTCACAGCAGATCACACTGAATGTTGCTGAATGCTATTCCTCAAGGAAATAGTCTGATCCTTAATAAACCAAAAAAGGGATCTCTGCTTTCTGCATTGTTTTGTGGAGCAGTTGCTTTCAGTATGTCATCCCACACATTTATCCTCTCCTCTGCTGCTGGAATATCTCCCTGCCACCAACCCAGTGTGCTGTGCTGGATTGTTTCTGGAAATGGCACTGGGTTTGGTGCTCTCTGGAGGGCTTAGGGCTCCTTGAAGGGTTGGTTGGAGTGTTCCACTCTTCCATAGCTCTGGGTACTCCAGAGAGGTCCTGTGGGTTGAGGGGCGATGTGGAACCTCGTGGCCATGCTCTGCACTCCATAATGCAGAGTCCTCAGTGTTGTAATCTGCCAGTGGACTTGTGGGTTTTTAGTCATTAATCACCTAATTGTGGTACTGAGGAGGAGCAGAATGTAGGGCTGGTGAGGCCTGGGATGAGGAGTTGCTTGAGTTGGGAGATAACAGGGTTTTATTTAAAAATTCAAATTAACTGTCTGCTAAAATCCATCCTCTCTTTTTAAAGACTCTCGAACGCTCCTACTTGCTGAAAATCAACTCCAAAGGTAAGAGCTGTTCCTCATGCTAAGCACTTCTTCATATACTTGAGTTAATTAAATGAAAGTTTAGCTCCTGTGCTGTCAGTGATGGTAATTGTAGGCCCTTCGCTTGGGAATCCTCAGGCACCAGAAGGGTCAGAGGTTAATTGTAGTATCATAAAGCTGAAAGATAATTGGATTCTGGATTGGGTGTTTGATTGGATTTTAGCACATGAAGCTGTTTCTGGGAATGGATCTTCTCCCAGGCTGGGCTTCCAAGACATCAAAGTTTCCTTGAGCAAATGCTATTTTTTCCCTCCTTGAGCAACTCTTTTGAAAACCTTAGTCCCTGACAGGCTCCCATACCTCTTTTCCTTTGCCACTAAATTGTTCTAAAATACACCCTCCATATATTTAGCAACACCAATCACTGAGTGTTGTTTCACTCTAATCCACCCCAGGGAATCTATTACCAAGAACCTGGGTTATGATCTGTCCCAGAAGGCAAGGGTAACACCCTGGCACACTGAGAGAAGCTGTGGCTGCCCCATCCCTGGAAGTGTCCAAGGCCAGGCTGGATGGGGCGTGGAGCAACCTGGGCTGGTGGAAGGTGTCCCTGCCCATGGCAGGGGTGGGGCTGGATGGGCTTTGAGGTCCATCCCAACCCAGTGTAATCTGCTGTGTGGCTCTGCTCTGTTCCCCCCCAGTTGCTGAGCGCCCTCAGCACATGCTGATGAGGGTGTCCGTGGGGATCCACAAAGATGACATCGACGCTGCCATCGAGACCTACAACCTGCTGTCGGAGCGGTGGTTCACACACGCCTCCCCCACGCTCTTCAACGCCGGCACCAACCGTCCCCAGCTCTCCAGGTACGTGTGCCTGGCCCCTCAGTGCACAGCTGACACACAGGGAGGGTAAGAGCCCAGGGCTGTTCAAGGGAAGGGCTCTCGCGGCCCCTGAAATCAGCAGCTGTGTTTCTGTGAGTGTTTTGTGGAGTTTTGAGCAGCTGCTGTCAGATATAAGCTGTATTTGGGGCAAAGTACAGGGGTTTGTGTGAGCTCTGGAGCTAATGGAAACTTTTGCATGGCTGTATTGTATTGAAAAGTTCCTGCTGGGCACAGTCTGCTGCAGGTTACAGAACGAATCCTGGTAATTGTTTTGGACAACATGCAAGCCTAACTAATAGGATTTTGATATCATATAGATTGGGAAAAGATTTGTGTTTTGTAAAGGTTTATATCACTGTATCGGGAAAAGGCTCTTCCCCCAGAGGGTGGTCAGGCACTGAACAGGCTCCCCAGGGCAGTGGGCACGGCCCCGAGGCTGCCAGAGCTCCCGGAGCCTTTGGACAAGGGGACAGGGACAGGGGGGGTTGTTGGGATGTCCTGGGCAGGGCCAGGAGTTGGACTGGATGATCCCTGTGGGTCCCTCCCAGCTCCAGGGTATTCCATGATTCTCTGATTAAAAATGTTTGGTAACAGAGGTATCAGCAGTGCAAGTACTGCTCATGATGTTTTCTGAGACTGTTCTTTATTCCAGTTCACACCACTGGGTTTCCTTTGTGGAACATGCTAAAGATTCCATGATTACCCTCTGTTTTTGAAGCCTCATGGAATGCTCCTGACTTTCCCTTTCCCCCTTTGTTTCCACCAGCTGCTTCCTGCTGTGCATGAAGGACGACAGCATTGAGGGCATCTATGACACCCTGAAGCAGTGTGCCCTCATCTCCAAGTCTGCCGGGGGCATTGGCCTTGCTGTGAGCTGCATCCGTGCCACAGGCAGCTACATTGCTGGGGTGAGTGTGCAGGGATCCTGCTGCGCTCAGGAATAGGCTTATTTTGGTTACTAAGTCAGTGCTGCTTCTGCTAACTCAGTTTAACCAGCAATGGGCCTTACTCAGTGGTCCTTCACTTGCCTTAGGCCAGAAAGGTTGGTTTCCCTTGGTGTATTGGCTTCCTAATAGAAACCTTTCCAAAAAGAGGATCTTATTCCACTGTTTGGGAAGACAATTCCAATTTATTTATGGTTTAGGAGCCTAGGAATGTGCCCTGGTGCATTAGCCCTTTGCCTTCCTGTATCTCTAACTGCCCCACACCTTCTGTGGATGTGTGTTTGGCGATTTTTGTCACAGTGTGTGTATCCCCTGTAAGCCTTTAGGTGACATAATAGAAGAAGGAAGTTAGGAGGGACATTTTATTAACTCTGGGACCAGTAGCTGTTATATACACCTTTGTCTATTTAAAAAAGAGGTGTGGGGAAGGCACTGCAAATAATTGGGACTGATCAGTGTAAGAGCTCTGCAGACTGAAAGACACATGGGAAATGGAGGCCTGTCCCTTCAGGGAGTTGCTTTTCAGCATTGATGCTTTTCCTGTGCCTCTGCAGACAAATGGAAACTCCAACGGGCTCGTTCCAATGTTGAGGGTCTACAACAACACCGCCCGTTACGTGGATCAAGGTGGAAACAAGGTACTGGCCTTCCATTAAATAGGGTCTAGAAGGAGCCCTGGGTCAGAGGGAGAGGTTCCACACCTGGAAAGGGTTGTCCCAGTAACATCAGGGAGCTGATGCAGTGGTTGTGGGTGACACGTAACTAAAAAAGGGCATTTTCCCCATTGTGTTTTTACTCTGGTGTTCCCTTTCACTTCTCAGCTGGTTTGGGGTGTTGTGTGCACTCAGGAGCAGAGCAGGAAGTTTTCTTTCCAAAGACAGTTTGTTCTGATCTTGACTGTGTTCCATGTACCAGAGACCTGGGGCTTTTGCCATCTACCTGGAGCCGTGGCACCTGGACATCTTTGAGTTTCTGGACCTGAAGAAGAACACAGGGAAAGAAGAGCAGAGAGCCAGAGACCTTTTCTTTGCCCTCTGGATCCCTGATCTCTTCATGAAACGGGTCGAAACCAACCAGGTGAGAAGCCTGATTGGCACAGAATAGGTCTGTTAATGGAGGGACAGGGGACAGGGCAGAGCTCAGAAAGGGCTGCAGAGCTGCCTTGCTCCTTGTTCCTTCCAGGAATTTCCTGAAAGAGCTGCTGCCTCTCATTTGAGAGCTTGGCTGGGCAGGTAGAGAATGGAGCTGGACAACTCCAGTGGGATACTTCGCTTCAGGGCTTAATCTTGCACCCCCTGATTTATGTACTCAGACAGTTAGACTAAAGTTTTACTCTGGAGTTTCCTTAAAGTGTCAAAATTTTCTTAGTAAATTGTTCTTCTGTGCCTGCTTGTATTTCACACAGAATCCCAGACTGATTTGAGTTGGGAGGGACCTTAAAACTCATCCAGTGCCACCCCCTGCCATGGGCAGGGTCACCTTCCACCAGCCCAGGTTGCTCCAAGCCCCATCCAACCTGGCCTTGGACACTCCCAGGGATGGGGCAGCCACAGCTTTAATTAACAGGATGCCTAAAGATTTCCTCTGAATACTTTTTGTTTCTTACAGGACTGGTCCTTGATGTGCCCAAATGAGTGTCCTGGCCTGGATGATGTCTGGGGAGAGGAATTTGAGAAACTGTATGAGAGGTAAGAAGAGTGAATAGACATGTAAGTTGTATCATCCTCTCACGGAGCTACCCCAGTCCCATGGGATCCAGGGCAAGGCACAGGTTTGTGGGCAGAGGATTCATTATCAGATTGATAAAAGTATGATGATGGGGGATGTGTCCTTCACACTATGACCTGCTTAAGGTAGAGCTGTGTGTGAATGATCACTTCAGCTTGCTAGAGCAAATCCTGCAGTGATCCCCTGTGGTGGGTTCACCGTGGCTGAATGCCAGGTGCCCACCCAGTCGCTCTATCACTCCCGTTCCCAGCTGGACAGGGGAGAGAGTAAGTGTGGAAACAAAAAAAAACCAGCACAAATCGTGGGTTGCGATAAGGCAGTGTATATTGATACAGAAAGCAAAGCAAAGCAAAGCAGGGTGCGCGCACACAAAGCAGAAGCAACAACTAATCTCTACTTCCCATAAGCAGCGAATCCCCGACCGCGTCTGAGAAGCAGGGCTTCTAAATCTTGTTAACAGTCATCGGAGACAATGAGTGCCTCCCCTTCCTGCTTCCTGCCCCAGCTTTTATATCTGGGTTGACGTCATATGGTATGGAATATCCCTTTGGTCAGTGCAGGTCAGCTGGCCTATTTGTCCCCTCCCAGGATCTTGCCCTTGATTGAACAGTGAGTGCTGTGCTCAGAGGTCTCTCCCAGCTCAATGGGTGTGTTATCGGCACCAATGCAGAGCACTGTGAGGGCTCCTATGGGGAAGCAAATTCTGGCTCAGCCAGACCCACCACATCCCCACTTAAAGTCCTCCTTGGCTTTGTTTGGAACTTGCTGTGTTGATGTTGTAGTGAAAGATTTGCTTCCTTTAAGCAAGGACAGTGTTGATACCCTGCTGTGAGGGCTCCCTGTGCTCCTTCAGAGCTGGGAGTTCAGCAGTGAGGGTGGTCTTGGCTGCCCAAGAGCCTGCCCCCTGGGAGCCTGGGCTGACTGAGCACCGCGGGCCTGTTGCAGCTACGAGCGGCAGGGCCGCGTGCGCAGGGTGGTGAAGGCCCAGCAGCTCTGGTACGCCATCATCGAGTCCCAGACGGAGACTGGCACACCCTACATGCTCTACAAGGACTCCTGCAACAGGAAGAGCAACCAGCAGAACCTGGGCACCATCAAATGCAGCAACCTGTGCACTGAGATCGTGGAGTACACCAGCAATGAGGAGGTGGGTGGAGAGCGGGAACGCTTAGTGTCTGGGGCAACTGGCAGTGCTCCTGTGGCAGCCCTTGGGAATATTGGCCAGCTGTGGCTTGGGGAAGGGAACGGGCAGCTGAGAAACTTCTGACTCGAATACTCAGTTCTGACTGACTGTGTGGGTTCCCCTCCCTTCCCACTCCTATGGAGGATTTGGGATAACATAAGACACCCATGAAAGGGAACCTCTGAGAGCTGAGGGAGCTCTTTGTCTTGCTGGGCACTGGTGTAAGCAGCTCTTCAGCTCCTGCTTTGGTAAAACTGCCTCTCCGATCCCAGTGACAATTCCCTGAGTTCCCTGTGTGCTCCGCTGGTCTCGGAGCTCCATGGATGTGCTGTGTCTGGCCTGCAGCACAAAGGTGAAGGACACAGAGGTGGGTCAATGCTAGTACAGGACAGGGAGTTACAGAGCAGCCAAGCTCTGAGGCTGCTGTAACGGAAAGGATCAATTTCTGCTGCCTGTGCTGCTTGTTGTTCTTTAATCCACACACTTTGGAATATTCATCAGATCCTGAGGGTCTGGAAGAGGTGGAGCCATCTCCTGCCTGTACTGCACAGCAAACCTTAACTGACTTCTTTCAGTTTTCCCAGGGTTGGAAGTAAAGCTGGTGTTTAAAAATGACCAGGAAAATGCCCTGGTGTATCTGGACCTCATTGGGATCAGCTGCTGTTCTGGGAACACAAGAAAGAACTGGGCTCTTTTTTGTGGACCTTAAAGCCTCTTCCAGTGCCTAAAGGGGCTCCAAGAGAGTTGGAGAGGGACTTGGGACAAGGGATGGAGGGACAGGTCATGGGGGAATGGCTTCCCACTGCCAGAGGGCAGGGATAGATGGGATATTGGGTATCTGAGATTCTGTGTAAGGATGTCTTGCAGGTAATATGACTGACCGGCACAGAATTTTTCAGGTTATACTAATTTCTCCTAAACTTTTTTGAACTGTCATTGCCTTTCTTACAACCCCTGAGACGCCACAGGAACCGGGTGGCTTTTCCCAGCCCTGTAGGTTTCCCGATGGCTGTTTCCATGCAGTTTGGACCCCGCGCCCACCCTGGAACTGAGCTGTGTGGTCGTGGCACAGGGTGTTGTTGCCATGCCCGAGTCCCTGTACTGTCCCCGCAGGTGGCCGTGTGTAACTTGGCCTCCATCGCCCTGAACATGTATGTGACCCCTGAGCACACCTACGACTTCAAGAAGCTGGCTGAGGTCACCAAGGTCATCGTCCGAAACCTCAACAAGATCATTGACATCAACTACTACCCCGTGCCAGAGGTGAGGGCTGGGCTGGGGCAGGGCCCAATCCTGCCCAGAGCCTGGGCTGGAGCAATCCCAGAGCAGTGTGGGACACAAGGAGTCACTAAGGGACGTAATAAACCTATTCCCAGGTGGGACCTCTTAGTGCAACTTGAGCTTCAACCCAGAGTGGTTCTGTAGGGAAGCAGTTGTAGGAGAAGCGTCCCTTTGAGATGGTTCTGCCATGGGAATTTTTTCATGTCAGGATTTCCATAAAGCACAGAACTGCACTAGGAACAGAGTGGGAAGTGGAGCAGAGAGAGACGGATCCTGGGAAGATCCTAAGACGTAACTCAGTCCTGTTGGTTTTACAGCTCCCTGACAGGAGCCAGGTGGGGCTCGGGCTCTGCTCCCAGGTGACAAGGGACAGGACAAGAGCAAACGGCCTCAGGCTGTTCCAGGGGAGGTTTAAGTTGGACATCAAGAATAATTCCTTCCTGGAAAGGGCTGTCCAGCACTGGCAGAGGCTGCCCAGGGCAGTGGTGGAGTCACATCCCTGGAGGGATTTAAAAGCCACGTGGATGTGGCACTTGGGGACAGCGGTCAGTGGTGGCCTTGGCAGCAATCGGGAAACAGTTAGACTCAGTGGTCTCAGAGGCCTTTTCCAACCTCAGTAATTCTGTGATTCTACTCTGTTGAATGGACCTGTTTTCAGTCATGGGCTAGTTTTTCAGAACATGCTGAGTGTTCACTTGTAAATCCTGGCTCCCTTGGCCAGGTTAAACAGTTACAACCTGTGATCTGTTCTAACAAACTCAGTCTGGGCCTCCAGTTCCTGCCCCAGCAAACAGTGGGGCCCTGGGCTGGATGGGAGGGTGGGTTGATGTCAGAGCAGATGGCACGTTGCAGCAGCAGGCTTTGTTCCTAGGGGCCCTTTGCAGCCTGGTTTGCTCTCTGTAGCTGTGCTCAGGGTGACTGTTTTCTCTGCAGGCCGAGCGCTCCAACCGCCGGCACCGCCCCATCGGCATCGGCGTGCAGGGCCTGGCCGACGCCTTCATCCTCATGAGGTTCCCCTTTGAGAGTCCTGAGGCCCAGCGCCTGAACCAACACATCTTTGAGACCATCTACTACGGGGCCCTGGAGGCCAGCTGTGAGCTGGCCCAGGAGCAGGGCCCCTACGACACCTACGAGGGCTCTCCGGTCAGCAAGGGGGTGAGTGCCAGGCCTGGAAAGCTCATCATGTGCCTGGGCTGGTGCAGAGGAGGGAAGGGACCTGGGAGTTCTGGTTGATGGCAAGTTGGATCTGAATCACAGTGTGCCCTGGCAGCCAGGAGGGACATCCGTATCCTCTGAGACATCAGGCCCAGCACTGAGGGAGTGCATTGTCCTGCTATGCTCTGTACTGGGGCGACCTCACTTCGAGTGCTTGGGGCAGCTTTGGGCACCACAATGTAAGAAAGATCTAAAGCTTTTAGAGAGTGTCCTAAGGAGAAACACAAGGATGGTGAAGGGTCTGGAGGGGCCACACGAGGAGCCAGCTGAGGGCACTTGACTTGTCCAGCTGGAGCAGAGGGCACTGAGGGCAGAGCTCAGTGGGGGCTGCAGCTCCTCCCGAGGGGCAGCTCCAATCTCTGCTCTGTGTGAGCAGAGACAGGAGCTAGACCAGGGCAGAGTTAGGTGAGATCTTCCCCCAGAGGGTGGTCGGGCACTGCCCAGGCTCCCCAGGGCAGTGGGCACGGCCCTGAGGCTGCCAGAGCTTCAGGAGTGTTTGGACAAGGGGACAGGGACAGGGGAGATTGTTGGGATGTCCTGGGCAGGGCCAGGGGTTGCACTGGATGATCCCTGTGGGTCCTTCCCAGTTCTAGGATATTCTGTGATTCTGTGTTTTGAAAAGAAAAGCAGGACTCAGCCTGTGGTGGCTGTGCCCTGCAGCAGTCAGAGGATTGTGAGGTCATGATACAGGAGCTTCACTGAGGCTGAATTTTACAGAAGAGTTAATGGGAATAACAGGTCCATTTCCAATGGGATTTATAAAATGTGGAGAAAAGAGTGCCCTGTCTCATTTGATCTCAACTGTGTTCTTCAGATCCTTCAATATGACATGTGGAATGTCACCCCCTCTGACCTTTGGGACTGGAAGGCTTTGAAGGAGAAGATTGCCAAGTGAGTAACCCTGCACAGTTTGGAATAGATGTGAAATGCATTCATGGAATTCCAGTCTGGTTTGGGTTGGGAGGGACCTTAAAGCTTATCCAGTCCCACCCCAGCCATGGGCAGGCACACCTTCCACCAGCCCAGATTGCTCCAAACCCAGTCCAACCTGGCCTTGGACATGAATTTGGTAGGTTCTGTCTACTGCAAACTAAAGGCAGGCTCCAAGTGTAAAAACAGCCCTTTGTGTTCCCACTCACCCCACCAGATCTTCAAAGTGGTTTTTGGGTGGGTTCCTTTCACTTTTTTCCTCCGAGGCAGAGGAGCCCACCCTCACTGCTCTGCTTTAGTTGAGCTCTAATTTCATTTGAAATGCATCAGCAGAAGGATTTATGTTCCCAGCTGTAGTGATGAGTGAGAAGCTGTCAGCCAGGCTTGAGAACTCTTTTCCTGCTGCCAGGGAGAAGCTGAGCTTTGAACATCCTGAAGACAGGAATTGTTGAGGCCTGAAATGCCTGTCATAAATTAATGCCATTTGTTTGCACTGATTTTTAAATGTGAATCTTTCTCCTGTCCTGCATGTGAGGAGGTCTTGGGCCTTCCATGGGCTGCTGGTTCAGTTCTGCCTGAGCAGTCTGGAGTTGTGCGGTGCCTGACAGATTGTGTTCTGTGCACCTTGTGTCATGGCCAAATCATTTGGGAGAGCCTCTCATTTAAGAAGGACATAGCAAAGCCTTTAGTTCTGCTCCGACTTGACCCACAATACCAGTTTAGTGGCGCTTCCCTTTTCCTGATGTGAGGGTTTGCAGGTTCTCCCAGATTTCCGAGTCTGTGTGCTGTTCTAGCCTCTGTTCTGTCCTGTCTGCCTTGTTGCAGCTTTGTAACTTTGCCTGTTGTCACCAGGTACGGTGTCAGGAACAGCCTTCTCCTTTCCCCCATGCCAACTGCCTCTACTGCCCAGATCCTGGGCAACAATGAGTCCATTGAGCCCTACACCAGCAACATCTACACACGCAGGGTCCTCTCGGGGGAGTTCCAGGTAGGTGAGGCACTCTGGGGAAGAGTTTTGCCCTTGTCTGTTGTCACTGTCACTGATAAGAAAGACCAGGTGGAGGCCTCACCATTGGTGGCTCAGTTCAGTTGAATGTTTGTGCCCAAGCACCAAGGAGCTTTGTGTATTCCACAAGTTATCCTGGAATATGTGAAATTAGAATGAAGTGCTGCCTTTGATTTGGAAAAGCCTTTCTTTATGGGGCGTCAGGATGGGCTGCAAGAGTAACTGCTGAAGGAGGGATTAGTGATGTGATGGAAAGGACATGGGTGCTGTGGGAAGAACAACTGAGACCAAGGTCCTGAGGAATGAGGGGCCATGGAAGAGCTCCACAGATGCAGAGGAGCCTGTCAGTTAGGCAAGGGTGTGGAACAACTCGAGTTCTGGAGGCTGGAGATAGCAAAGACCTCTCTGGAGACAAGGGGAGTCTCTGCCTCTTTGGGAGGTGTGTCCATCCCCTCCGAGGTGTCTCGTAAGTGATGTTCTGGAGTGCTCACTGGCCCTCCTGGCTGCAGGATCACACCAGACATGAGTGGTCAGGCCAGAGCGGCGGGTTCCTCCCTGTGTAGGGCAGGTGAGGGCTGTAGGACAGGGACCCAGTCCCAGCAAGGCAAAGTTGGCTGTGTTTGCTTTCCAGATACTCAGCCTGCACCTGTTCTGTTCTTCCCCCTCCTGACCCCAGTCTTGGTGATTGTTCAGTAACTCAGGTTGTGGCCAGTAGGCCTGGAGTAATAAGATGTCTCCCTTTACCATCTTTTAGCATTCCTCATGCAGGGCAGTTCCATACAGCCCTCTTCTCATTTGCCATGCCACCTAGAATCCCAGAATGGTTTGGTTTGGGAGGGACCTTAAAGATCATGTAGTTCCAACCCCTGCCATGGGCAGGCAGGGACACCTTGCACTAGACCAAGTTGCTCCAAGCCCCGTCCCACTTGGCCTTGGACACCTTCAGGGGTGGAAGTGTTGTCCCTGTGCCAGGTCTGCCTGACCACACACATCCCTCAGTGCTGACCCAAGACTGAGACTCTCTCAGGGCTGTGCACGGTCTTGTTGAACCATTTGAAAACCTTTGGCTTCTGCCCCTCACAGGTTGTGAATCCCCACTTGCTGAAGGACCTCACAGAGAGGGGCCTGTGGAACGAGGAGATGAAAAACCAGATCATCGCCCACAACGGCTCCATCCAGGTGTGAGGGGGAACAGGATAGGGATTCCTGCCAGGCAGGCTCTGCTCATTTTGGATTCCCACTTACAGAGATTATAGAGGGGCGATTTCATAACAGGGAGTGTCATAGAGTCCTGAAATGTCTGAGTTGGAAGGGACCCACAAGGATCATCCAGTCCAACATTCGGGCCATTGGTGGTTACACCCCACTGGAAAACTCTTCCTGTCCCTTTTAGAACATCCCTGAGATTCCTGATGACCTGAAGCAGCTCTATAAGACAGTGTGGGAGATCTCCCAAAAAACCATTCTGAAGATGGCTGCGGACAGAGGGGCTTTCATCGACCAGAGCCAGTCCCTCAACATCCACATCGCCGAGCCCAACTACGGGAAGCTCACCAGCATGCACTTCTATGGCTGGAAGCAGGTACTGGGAATGGGGCGCTCAGGGACTGGAAGTGGGGGGCTCAGGGTCTGGGACTGGGGGGGCTCAGGCACTGGGAATGGGGGTCTCAGAGTCTGGGAATGGGGGGCTCAGGTACTGGGAATGGCAGCTCAGGCACTGGGAATGGGGGGCTCATTCCCAACAAACAGGGACAGTACCTGGGACTGAGGGACTTGTTCCAAACAAATGGGGGCTGATAAGTGCAGTACACAGGGGCTGATAAGTTCTGGCATGACAAGTTGGTCTCACCCGTTCTGGGAAGCATGAACGGCTGTTCCCTTCCAAGACTCCCTTGTCCCCATGGGGTATCTCTAGGGCAGTAACTCTGTGGTGCCTGCTGTGTTGCTCCCATTAATCCTGGGGGCTGCCAGCCGTGCCTGGGGGGCTCCGGCTGCCCCAGCCTCAGGCTCTGTCCTGCTCCCCAGGGCCTGAAGACTGGCATGTACTACCTGCGGACAAAGCCGGCGGCCAACCCCATCCAGTTCACCCTGAACAAGGAGAAGCTGCGGGAGCGGGAGAAGAGCTCCAGGGAAGAGGAGGAGAAGGAGAGGAACAAGGCAGCCATGGTGTGCTCCCTGGAGAACCGTGAGGAGTGTCTGATGTGTGGCTCCTAAGGGATCAGCCTGTCCCACATGGCTGGAGCCCACTGCCATAGCAGCATCCTGTGCAATGTGAGGATGCTTGGGCAGGGGCAGGGGTGGGTAGTGTAGCTTCCCCATCTACGGGGCTGAGTACAGGCATGGATAAGGGGCAAGGACTGCATGTGTTGCTTTAGTAGCTGGGCTTCCCAGGAACTTCAGTGCCTTGGCGTGGCCGTGCATGGAACCCTGGAGGCAGGACTGAGGCCAGGGTAGGTGCTGGGGCCACTACCAGCTCTGTCCTGGGCACTCCAGGCTAGAGGCTGTTATGTGGTCCCAGAGGAAGGAGCACACCTGGCTGATCCATTTTCCTTGGCTGGGAAAGGCACAGCAAGGAAACCGTCCTTGTGTAGGTGTGTTCACTGTGCCAGGGCACGGGAACAGCTGCTGAGACACCTGGAGTGTGCCCACCTTCAGGACCCTCCTCTCACTGCTGCTTCCTCTCCTTGTCCCCTCCTCTGCCATGTCCAAAGAGCTTTTGGAAGGAGCGGAGGGGTGGTAGGTGTGTTATATGGAGAGTCCATCTCATCCTTCCACCTGACAGGGCAGAGTGTGGCACTGGGTGAAGGTCCCTCTCCAGTCTGGCCAGGAGTGGCAGAGCTGCTGCTGCTATGCATTTTATTCTGGATTAAATTTACTTAGTCAAATTTCTCAGGTAGTTTCCTGGCAATGGGATCCATGCTGTCCTTGGCTACAGGTCATGTGCCGTCTTTTGAAGGTCACATGCGATCTCTTTTTTGTAGACCTGCATTCTTCTCCCCAGCTAGTTGTTAGATCTTTTAAACCTTGTAACTCATTACTGCCCCTGTTCTCACTCCCTGCTCGACCATGATGGTGCTTCACCAGGCAGTTCTGCAGTATTTATTGAACTCATAAGCCACACAACCAACCCTTAATCCAGCCAAACTCAATAAAACATGGAATGTGAAGGAGTGAGTGGTGGTGTCTTGGGAACACTTTTTTCTTACTATTAAAACTTGAGCATCGGTGCTGACAGTCCTGTTGTTGCTCCTGTACTGGTTCCTGCAGGGAAATTGACACCTCGCCCTCTGCAACTCCCTGACAGGAGTTGAGAGCCCGGAGAACATCAGGCTCTGCTCAAACAGGGACAGGAGGAGAGGGAACGGCCTCAGGCTGGGCCCGGGCAGGGGCAGGTGGGACATGGGGAGGAATTTGTGCCTGGAAAGGGTGGGGAGGCCTTGGCAGGGGCTGCCCAGGGAGGTTTGGAGTGCCCAGCCCTGGAGGGGCCCAAGGCAGGACTGGCCGTGGCACTGAGTGCTCTGGGCTGGGGGGCAAGGTGGGCATCGGGCACAGGGTCGGCTCTGGGGGCTGGCAGGGCTTTTCCAGCCACAGGGATCCTGGGATTCTCTAAACTGTCTCTGCAGACATTGCAAGGCTCTGAGCAGCAGATTAGGAATTGGCATCACTAGAGGGGCTTCCATTGCTGTAGGAGGGATTTGTCTTTTTCCTAAACAAAACACAGGTGTGGGAGCAGAGGGGGTGGGGGAGTCATCGCAAGTAGTGCTGGGCCAAACCCCCCAACCCCGGCTGCAGCTTCAGAGCCCCCGGCACAGGGGCCGGCTCCCGATCGCCCCCGGGTTGGACAGCCCTGCCTGGGGTGGGGGATGAACAGTACCTGTGCCAGGTGTGACTGTCCCTGCCCCGGTACCTGTGCCAGGGGTGACTGTCCCTGCCCTAGTACCTGTGCCAGGTGTGACTGTCCTGCCCCGGTACCTGTGCCAGATGTGACTGTCCTGCCCCGGTACCTGTGCCAGGGGTGACTGTCCCTGCCCCAGTACCTGTGCCAGCTGTGACTCTGCCCTGCCCCGGTACCTGTGCCACGTGTGACTGTCCCTGCCCCGGTACCTGTGCCAGGGGTGACTGTCCCTGCCCCGGTACCTGTGCCAGCTGTGACTCTGCCCTGCCCCGGTACCTGTGCCAGGGGTGACTGTCCCTGCCCCGGTACCTGTGCCAGCTGTGACTGTCCCTGCCCCGGTACTTGTGCCAGCTGTGACTGTCCCTGCAGGACCGCACAGGGCCGCTGGGGGGCGCAGCGGGACCGGGTGAGTGGGGACACGGAACCGACCCCCGTGAGCCCCCCGGGCTCTGTCCAAACCTCCTCAAACCTTCCCAGACTTTCCCAAACCTCCCCGGCCACAGAACGGAGCTCGCAGGGAGAATCCGGCAGGTCCTGGCACAACTTTCACTGTCCAGTCCTGCCTTGGGCCCCTCCAGGGCTGGGCACTCCAAACCTCCCTGGGCAGCCCCTGCCAAGGCCCCACCACCCTTTCCAGGCAGAAATTCTTTATCCTAAACTGGGAGGCACTGGAGGGGCCTTAAACAAGGATGGATGCTCAGGGAGCCCAGGGGGATCACTGACCGCCCACGGCACATCCTGGACAGAATCTGCCAGGACACAGGGACTGTGGGACATGGACACAGGGAAAACAGGACAGGAGCACTGGGGAAACAGGATATAGATACAGGAGGGATGGGACAGGGGTACTGGGGAAACAGGACCTCTCCTGGGAAACAGGAAACAGGACAGGGACACTGGCATTGCTGCAAGTGCATTCCTGGGAGCTTTGTGCCCAGGCTCTGGAGCCACTGGGGGTGTCCCGGCTCCCACAGGACCACCTGGCCTGGGATTAGCTGTACATATTTTGGGCTAAATGCTGAGACACTCCAGAGCCAGGAGCTTCTCGCAGGTGTTCCCCAGACCCCTCTCCAGGTGCCCCCCAGCTCCCTCTCCAGGTGCCCCCAGACCCCTCTCCAGGTGCCCTGGACCCCTCTCCAGGTGCCCCCCTGGACCTCTCTCCAGGTGCCCCCCAGCTCCCTCTCCAGGTGCCCTGGACCCCTATCCAGGTGCCCCCAGCTCCCTCTCCAGGTCCCCCCGGCCCCTCTCCAGGTGCCCCCCAGCTCCCTCTCCAGGTGCCCCCAGACCCCTCTCCAGGTGCCCTGGACCCCTATCCAGGTGCCCCCCTGGACCTCTCTCCAGGTGCCCCCCAGCTCCCTCTCCAGGTGCCCTGGACCCCTATCCAGGTGCCCCCAGCTCCCTCTCCAGGTGCCCCCTGGACCCTCTCCAGGTGCCCGGTGCCATTCCCGGAGCAGGGAGCACAGGCAGGAGGGATCCTGGTGCTCTGAGCGTCTCCAGGTCTCCCAAACACCCGGGCTGAGCCCCGAGATGACCATTAGGCTGCACTACTGCTCACGGATCTTCTCCTTCCCTCCTGTCTCCCTTTTTTCCCCAGGTTTGGGAAGCGGGAGAGCTCACACACAGGGCAAGGGGAACGTTTAGCAGGAGGGAGAGAATCCTCACATCTGTGTCCGGGGCTGAGCCTTTGGAATTACTGGCTCGGGGGAGATGCTGGGAAGTAACAGGGAATGAAAAGAAAAGCAGGATTTACTGAAGACGTTTCCTTAATGTCTTCAAGGGAGACAGTGAGACGCTGGAGCGTGTGCAGGGAAGGGAAGGGAGCTGGGAAGGGGCTGGAGCAGCAGGAGGGGCTGAGGGAGCTGGGGGGGCTCAGCCTGGAGAAAAGGAGGCTCAGGGGGGACCTTCTGGCTCTGCAGCTCC
>VWZG01013671.1:36561-70416 GCA_013396735.1 Grallaria varia | reverse complement strand
GATGCTGGGAAGTAACAGGGAATGAAAAGAAAAGCAGGATTTACTGAAGACGTTTCCTTAATGTCTTCAAGGGAGACAGTGAGACGCTGGAGCGTGTGCAGGGAAGGGAAGGGAGCTGGGAAGGGGCTGGAGCAGCAGGAGGGGCTGAGGGAGCTGGGGGGGCTCAGCCTGGAGAAAAGGAGGCTCAGGGGGGACCTTCTGGCTCTGCAGCTCCCTGCCAGGAGGGGGGAACCGGGGGGGCAAGGGGGTCGGTATTAATAAACCACAGTAAATTAATATAATCATTGTAAGAACTTTGGGTTTTATTCACAGAGTCTGCCAGGAGAAAAACCACTAAAAAACCCTGACAAAAAAGTCAAGATTAAACATGACCCTGACTTTATCACAGTTCCTGCAGTCAAGGGGGAGACACACAGCTCCTGATGCCGTTGCTACTCCAATGTCACATCAATTTCTTGAACTTCACACAGCCTTCATCAGCTCAGCTGTTCACGTGGAAACAACTTTTCCACTTCATTCCATCAGATTAATTTCATGTTTTTGAAGCCTTTTATCCTTTCTAAGATGAAATCTCATATTTTCCTTGTTTACCTGTCAGGGCTAGATCCCAACACAATAGTAGGGATTGTGTCCAAACCAGTGAATTGTGAGAACTTAGGAAGAAATGTGAGAGATTTTAGTTAGGATGGGGTTCAAATTTGTTAATTCAAAGTATTTCCTAGGAAGCTGATACAGAACTGTACCATTTAGCCTAATGTAAACTTACTCTCTATCTGAAGCCATTCCCCCCTGCCCTGTCACACCAAAGTCCCTCTCCATCTTCCCTGTAGGCTCCGTTCAGTTGATGGATGTCGTAGCCCCGAAGGATTTGGCCTTTGGCACAGGGTGGGTGATGCTTCTGCATCTGCTGGTGCTGAGAGACACCTCTGAGCCTGAGAACAGAGATCCACAGCCAGGCTGGGTGGATGTGCCATCTGACATTTCTGGGGGCCCTTGGATAAGGCTGAATGTCTCTTGATGATCATGGAACTGCAGAGCCACTGGGGCTGGCAAAGCCCTGCCAGCCCCCGGAGCCCACCCTGTGCCCGATGCCCACCTTGTCCCCCAGCCCAGAGCACTCAGTGCCACGGCCAGTCCTGCCTTGGGCACCTCCAGGGCTGGCCACTCCACCCCCCCCTGGCCACCCCCTCCCAAGCCCTCCCCCCCCTTCCCAGCCACAAATTCCTCCCCATGTCCCACCTGCCCCTGCCCTGGCCCAGCCTGAGGCTGTTCCCCCTCCTCCTGTCCCTGTTCCCTGGAGCAGAGCCCAACCCTGCCCTGGATCCATCAGGGAGCTGCAGAGCCAGAAGGTCCCCCCTGAGCCTCCTTTTCTCCAGGCTGAGCCCCCCCAGCTCCCTCAGCTCCTCCTGTGGCTCCAGCCCCTTCCCAGCTCCCTTCCCTTCCCTTCCCTTCCCTGCACACTCCCAGTACACCAGATCTGTGCTGGTGCTTCCAGCGGGTCCCATAATTGATGGTTACCCAGAAACCCAACAATTATCTAAAATGCTGCCCTGGAAGATGAACATTTGGAAAGGTGCCAGACAAGGAGCTCCCATGTTTATGATCAGACGATGCCTCCTTTCAGCCAATGGGGACAATGAGAGGCAAATGACAAAAGCATTTCATTTCGTGTGTGTGGTCTTCATCAAATTAGCAAAAAATCCTTGGAGGGCAGGGGGAGGGTTAAAGAAATGTATTTTTAAAGGGACCTTGAAAGAGGGTCCTGTGACTGGCTGGGGGAAGGCACCTGATTGGGGGGTGTTGCAGAGAAATTGGGAGAGTTATGACTAGTTTTTTGTTTTATCTTTGGTAACCAGCCCTAAACCACTGAGATTTCTGGGGAAGACTAATTTCTGTGAAAGCAGGATTTGTCTGAGAGTCCCAAGTGCCCCATCTGAAAGTGGAGTCTGCAGGCTGCTGTTTACACAAGGAAATTTGTGACAGCACTGGTGGGTTCCTTATCTTTCTTTGATATGAAAAGCAGATTGGATTAGTATGGACAATAATTCAAACTTCTCTTCTTCTGCTGAAGTAGGAGTGATCTGAAACTAAGGATGCTCATTACTTGTTTTCTTGGTACTCTTTAATTTGAAGTGTTTTTTTGCATAAGTGAAGAAGATAAACACAGATGGGTAATTTGAAAAAAAGGTGCTACAGATGTTCTCTGTACAATGTCCTGCTCAGCATTGTACTCTTAACCAACTCTACACATGCTTGGGCTTCTCTTTTTCAAAATTAAATCTAATTAGTTCACTTATTCTACAGGCAAAAAATATCTAATGAGCATGTGATGGGCTCTGGTGCTGTAAATACAAACGGAAGGTCAAGGGCAGAAATGAAATCACCATTCAAAATGAGTGAGAGTCACACTGATCATTCCCTCTTCTTTCTGGAGAGCAAATTCCTGCCGAAAACAGCAGCAGCCACTCAGGTCTCCCAACTGTGCAGGTGAAGTGTCAATGTCACCACTCAGAAAACAGAAATGAAATTAAAACATTTTATTCTACCACAGGCTCCAGGCAAAAGCTCTTGAGGAGCTCTCCAGAAAAAAGAGATGGTAGAGGAGATGATGATTTTCCCAGTTTCAAAGTATATGGACTATTTCAGTGTTATCCCCTTTTGTCATCTAATTATGAGAACCAAAGGCTCCCCCCTTTTCCAGTCTCACATTTGCATTTATAATAACATGTTGCCATGGCAAAATCTTATAATCCTTGACTTCTTGGATGGAAACACATCCTTATAGGAATATAAGGGGGGGGAAAAACCGACATTCCAAACCCAGCAGCATCCATGTTCTCACTCTGCTGGCCCAAGTCCTTCCTGCTGGTCGGCGTCCCCGGGGGCTCCCGGCTCTCTTTTGGCTCAGTGACACTCCAGGAGTGTGTCCCGTGCAGAGCACGAGGGGCTGCTGTGTCCTCCCGGGGGGACAAAGGAGGGCTGGATGTGTCAAAGGGAATCAAGCCACAAAAAGCTGGAGGAGCTGCCCATTGTCCCCAGCTCGTGCTATTAAATGTGGGATTAAGGAGGAAACAGCCCCCCGGCTCATTGGGCCCATTCAAGAGGAGCTTGTTCCCAAATTTCGTGACAAGGGTGGCTTCTATTGAGGGCCCCATCTGATATCACCCCCCACACAAAGGGGATTTAGGGGGTTAATTAAAGCCAGGTAATGGGAAGAATGGAGAGCTGACACTTTCCAAATGCCACCGAGGATCCACGGCAAGAGCAAAGACACACGGCGAGGTCCCCGCTGCCACCAGGGTGACACTGAGCTGGGGCTGGCACTGGGCTATTCTTCAGGTGACACTGAAGATTGGCCGTTGGTTCCCTTTCTTCTGCCATGAAACATGAGCAGGATTGTTTCCCGACCAGCCTTGCAGGGACCAGCAACAGGGATCAGCCCCCACCAGCCCCAGAGAATTCTAGATGGTTCCCCCAATTATCTCACATGAGTCTCACTTGACACTCAGAATTCCAGATTTCCCCATCCCTGGGAGTGTCCCAGGCCAGGTTGGACGGGGCTTGGAGCACCCTGGGCTGGTGGAAGGTGTCCCTGCCCGTGGCAGGGGGTGGCGCTGGGTGGACTTTGGTGTTCACATGGTTCCTGTGCTGGTGGAAGGTGTCCCTGCCATGGCAGGGGGTGGCACTGGGTGGGCTTTGGGGTTCACATGGTTCCTGGGCTGGCCCCCAGGGCTGGAGGCAGCTCTGCAGGTGGGGTCTCACCTGAGCGGGGGGGCAGAGGGGCACAATCCCCCCAACCTGCTGCCCACACTGTGGGACCAGCCCAGGGTGCCAGTGGCTTTCTGGGCTGCATTTCCTTTAGTCAATTTACTTTGATAAAGCAGAGTACCTAAAGCCAGAACAAAACACTTCTATCTAGGCCAAAGCAAAAGGTTTGTCTTTGAGGTCTGACTTCTTTTTTTCCTATCAGTTTTTAATGATTGTTTTTTCTGTAGAAAGCTCCTTTTTTGATCCTTACGGGGAACTGAGCCCCTGCCACCACTTAATCAGCAGCCCCAAACTTTGCTGATAATGGCACTGTGTAGAGAGCGAGTCCTTTCAGTGATTCAGCTGCTGAGGGACGTTGCCTTTCAAGAGTGGTCTCAGCTCCTGAATTCAGATGTGCTGTACTAACTAGACATGAATATTCCAGGCTGGAGAGAGGGACCTTTTCCAGAGGTATAAACAGGTGGACAACGTGCTGTAAATCCACCTGGACCACTACAGAGTCATGGAATACCCTGAGTAGGAAGGACCCCCAAGGACCATCCAGTGCCACCCCAGCCCTGCCCAGGACACCCCACCAATCCCTGTCCCCTTGTCCAAAGGCTCCTGGAGCTGTGGCAGCCTCGGGGCCGTGCCCACTGCCCTGGGGAGCCTGGGCAGTGCCCACCACCCTCTGGGGGCAGAACCTTTTGCTGAGATCCCACCTATCCACAGGTAACTGCTGTGGGACAGCTGGGGGTGTCTCCATGGGGGGAACTCTGACCCTTGACTTTGATGAAATCAACCCTGCACGAGATGCCTCGGTGGCCCAGAACTCCATCCCAGCACTGGGACATTCCAACCTCTCAGTGCACAAACCCAGAGCATCCAGCACACACGGCCCTGGGATGCTCCTGTTGCTGCTCCTCCTCCCTGGAATCAGGGCCTGGAGGGCTGCAGGTCTGGGAGAGAGGGAGGGTCCCAGCTGGCCCTGCAGCTCTCGCCAGCAGGGGACTGGGGATGAAGGGGCAGCCGTGGTGGCCTTGCCAGGGGGGTCTGATCAGAGCCTTTGAAGTTGTCTGGATAAAGAGGATTTGTTGTGGTCCAGCAGAGATGGGGTAAAGACTGACTGAATGAAACACAGGAGGCACCAGGATGGGCAGAGGATGGAGCAGCTCTGCTGGGAGGAAAGGCTGGGAGAGCTGGGATTGTCCAGCCTGGAGAAGAGAAGCTTTGGGGGGACCTCACTGTGGCCTTCCAGGACCTGAAGGAGCCACAAGAAAGATGGAGAGAGACTGTTTGCAAGGGATGGAGGGACAGGACAAGGGGAATGGCTTCAAAGTGCCAGAGGGCAGGGATAGGTGGGATATTGGGAAGGAATTGCTGTCTGGGAGGGTGGGCAGGCCCTGGCACAGGGTGGGCAGAGAAGCTGTGGCTGCCCCTGGATCCCTGGCAGTGTCCAAGGCCAGGTTGGATGGGGTTTGGAGCAACCTGGGCTGGTGGAAGGTGTCCCTGCCCGTGGCAGGGAGTGGCACTGGATGGGCTTTAAGGTTTCTCCCAACCCACACCAGTCTGGGATTTCACTGCAAACAGAAAATTATTGCAAAAAGTATAATTTCAAAACTGCCTCTGACCCCAAGAGGCTGGTGATAAAGCTGGGGAGGAGCATCATCTCCTATATTTTGGCACTTCTCTGTGGCTATACTGGGGGTTAAGGGCCTGATCCAGGACCTGGAGAAGGCAGCAGGGACCTCCCCTTAGACTTGATCTGGCTGTGGGCTGTGATCCCAAATTACAAACATTCACGTGGACCTGGAAGGGGCCCTCCTGGGTCAATACCATTTTATCTCCTGACACTCAGGTGGGACATGGGGAGGAATTTGTGGCTGGAAAGGGTGGGGAGGCCTTGGCAGGGGCTGCCCAGGGAGGTTTGGAGTGCCCAGCCCTGGAGGGGCCCAAGGCAGGACTGGCCGTGGCACTGAGTGCTCTGGGCTGGGGGGCAAGGTGGGCATCGGGCACAGGGTGGGCTCCGGGGGCTGGCAGGGCTTTGCCAGCCTAAAAGGTCCTGTGATAACTGCTGGACACCCAGATGGCAGCCCCACACATCCCCTCCAGCCACCCAGGAGAGCATCTTGCTGCACCCCCCTGTTCCTTAAGGCATCCCCACCACAGCCAAAACCCCATGGATTTCCCTGCCAGGTGTGTAAGGTCTCACCTCTCCCTGGCCACAGCCCCGTGGTTAAATTCAGCCTCGCACCACGGAGCAAAGAGAGGGAAAGTCAAGGTCTTGCCTTCAGTCCAGGGGGAAAAATCATCTCCCTGATCTTTTTTTCCAGCAGTGATGGAGGGAGGGAGGAGGAAAAGCGTCTTTTGGAGGCTCTTTTTCATCTGGGAGTGAGTCGGCAATTAAAGCTGACTCTGCTTATTCATTAGATCACATTATCAAACCCGGCAAAAGTGGAGGGGGAACTCTCCAAACAAATTTGGGGCCCTGTCCCCTGTTCATGGGCAGTGATGAGCCCTCAATGTGCTCAATTTGGGCACTAACTGCTTCTGAAGGACAACCATATGGTTGCGTTAAAACATCTTTTTCGTGCTTAATTTGAGGCAGTGATGGCCCCTAATCAGCCGTGTGCGGATGAGCCCCCTAATTGATGACTAATGAGTCACGTGCTGCCGCTCTGATTGCGGCATCCCCGAATTAATCCCTTTAATCACTCCATGGTGAATTGTTGTGAGGTCGAGGGTTGTTTCCACGGCCAAATGGGGCGCTGCAGGTGGAGGGGCTGCTCCTCTCCCACTTCTCCTGGGCACAGGAAACACAGACACCTGCAAGACCTGCAAGACCTGCAGGGCTGGGCTTTGACACTGAGGGTCGGAAGGGTTTAGTTGTCCCCTGGTGTCACCACACGAGTCACTGTCCCTGTTTGTCATGGAATCATGGAAGGGTTTGGGTTGGAAGGAACCTTGAAGATCATTTCATTCCACCCCCTGCCATGGCAGGGACACCTCCCACCAGCCCAGGTTGCTCCAAGCCCTGTCCAACCTGGCCTTGGACACTCCCAGGGATCCAGGGGCAGCCACAGCTTCTCTGCCCAACCTGTGCCAGGGCCAGACTGGGATTCCTTCCCAATATCCCATCTCATCCTGGCAGTTTAAGGCCATTCCCCTTGTCCTGTCCCTCCATCCCTTGTCCCCAGCCCCAGAACTCCAGCTCTCCTGGAGCCCCTTTGGGCACTGGAAGAGGCTCTCAGGTCTCCCTGGAGCCTTCCCTTCTCCAGGCTGGACTCTCCAGCTGAAATGCTGGGATGAGGCTTGTCCTGATTACACAGGGGAACCAGAGCAGGGCAGAGATGTCTCTGTCCATGTCCAGCACCTCGTGGCTCCACGTTTCTCCCCCACTGGATCTGTGGTTGCTCATCCCCTGGGCTTGTTCTGCCTCTGTTGCCGTGGCCGTTTGCACACATGGGGACAGAGTTTTACAGGAATTTTGATGCACCCAAATCTGGATTCCAACCAACAGGAGGAGAGCTCGGATGATCCCAGTCCCCTCCACAACAGCTGGGATGGACCGTCAGTGCTGGGGATTTTCAGGGCACTTTCCTGAGCAGACCCTGCACCTGCTGTGAGAACAATTTGCTTGGTTTCTAAATTAATGTCCTGGCTTATATCAGGACAGAAACTGGACTTAAAGTAAAATTCTAATCAAAGAAGAGACTTGTGCACTGGCACTTAAAATAAGTGAAAAAAAAAAAGTCAATAATGATTAGTCTGGTGTTCATTAGAACACTGAAACATTTGCACTGGGTTATTTTTCCATTGCTACCTCCGAGCCTTTCATACGGAGGCTGAATTGATTATCCCTATCTGTCAGAAGCATCCAGCTCTGGCATTATTGACCTCATACAGTTAATTGCACAATTATCTTTCAACTCTGCAATGAAGTGCTGCTTATTCTTATGTTTTGAATTCTAAAAATCTTCCTGTTGAACTCCTGTGCACGGACCTTTAGCTGCAGCTGAGAGAGCTCCCTGTTCTCCCCTCTGTCTCACACTAATAGAGGTAGCACAGCCACACTGGGCTCTGTGGCCTTTGCATGTTCAGTGGCAGCACAGGGACAGTCCCTGAGCTGGCACCGCTGCCTCGAGGGGCTGGGGGTGCAAAGGACAGGGTGAGTGTACACCAGGAGGATGCCAGTGCTTTAAATGAAAGCTGAAACTCAACGACACCGGCACGGAAAGGGTTCCAAAATGTTGTGGTGGCCAATGTTGGACCCCCCATGGTAAAGAGACATCGAGGGGCCGGAGCGTGTCTGGGAAAGGGAACGGAGCTGGGAAGGGGCTGGAGCAGCATCTGGATGTCTCTGGAGCCTCCAGAGCACTCAGTGCCACGGCCAGTCCTGCCTTGGGCACCTCCAGGGCTGGGCACTCCAAACCTCCCTGGGCAGCCCCTGCCAAGGCCTCCCCACCCTTTCCAGGCACAAATTCCTCCCCATGTCCCACCTGCCCCTGCCCTGGCCCAGCCTGAGGCCGTTCCCTCTCCTCCTGTCCCTGTTCCCTGGAGCAGATCCCAACCCTGCCCTGGATCCATCAGGGAGCTGCAGAGCCAGAAGGTCCCATCTGAGCCCCCTTTTCTCCAGGCTGAGCCCCCGCAGTGTCTGGGGGTCATCCTTGGGGGTGTTGGAGGGGCTCTCACAGTGCCCTGGGCACGGACTCGGGTTCGTCCCAACTTTGAGGATCCGAGGTGGGGCAGCCAAGCCCACCCTCCCACCCTGCCCTGCCCCTCTGCAGGGAAGGGGGGCTCAACTCTCCTCCTTGGAGGGCAACCCGCGTGGGGGCCGGGGCTCACAAATTATTTCAGGCACGTCCCGAGATTATCCGTGTTTGTTCCCTGCAAACCATATTCAGGGGGCTATTTTGAGGCTTTGTGGAATGACGGTCATTATGTGATATTGCAGACAGCTATTATTGCTGCTCCAGCTTTAATAAACGCCTGGCAGATTTAATAAAACTGATCCAGATTTAAAGTGTCCCTCTGGTGATAAATCACCTGGTAAAAATTTGCCAGTCTACTCTTGCTCCGGGATTTCTGCTCAGCTCCATTCATCAGGAGAAATAAGTCACCCTAGCCCGTGAAAATCAAGCTGTTTCCATCTAGTTCTGGCATAGCTGCTGAACAAAGGAGTTCGTAAATCTAAATAATCACAGCTAACGATTAATGCAATTAAAAATGTAAAAAATATTGCAAACAGTTTTAATCAGCAGGTATTAAAAATCATTGAAATGAATGCTGCAAATCCCCCAGCTCTGAGCATTAGCTCAATGAGGCTGTTTCAGTGCTTTGGGAAGAGAGAGGGGAGAAGCAGCTCAGGGGGTCCTGGCCAAAGCAGGAGCCTTTGCCAAGCGTAGGTGCCTCCCAATCCACCTTCCCCTTTTTTTTTTTTTCTTTTTTTACTTAGGAAGGAAACGACCCCTAAACCAAACTAATTTTTGGTCGTTTTCTTCCCTTTGCAGACAGTTCGAAGCCCCTGCAATCCGCCCTCGCAGAAGTGGGCACTAAGGATGCAGTGGCACAGAGGCAGGGGCTGTGTGTGTGCCAGGCCCTTTGCCAGCACCGGGGGACAGCGCTGGGACATTCATGGCTTTGTCAAGTGTCCTGCCCAAACCTCAACCTGGGCCCTGGGCTGGGGGGCAGCTCACCCTTCCTGCCACCGCTGTATAATGACCAGACTGTTTCATTCCCAGGACAATCCCCTCGCCGGGTCCAGCCCAAACAACTTATTTCACAATTTGTGAGTAGAATTAAGTGGGGGGGGGTGGCGGGAGAAGGTGAGTGGCACACAATGTGCATTAGGGACAAGTGCCCCCGGCCCCGAATGCAGATCAGCGGATTAGGGGGTCCCCGGCACCAGGTCAAGTGTCTAGAGGGGAGCTGATAAACACCCCAAACCTGACAACAGATTTTCCTTTCTTCCTGCCCCACTTGTTAAGTGCCAGAGCAAATCTGCTGAATGGCGGCGGAGTTTACTCAGGGGCCTTTTCTTCCCGAAGACACTCTATCCATTTTCTGCAGCCCGTTCCAGGCGGGCTCCGGAATAAATTTCCTACGCATCCCCCACAAAACGCCCCCCGCCCTCCCCCCGCGCCGACTTAGCCACAGCCTTTGTCCCAAGGTGTGTGAACAAGGGGGACGAAATCTGCGCCGAGAAAAGAGAGATGGGGTCCCCTCTGCGGATTAAGTCGAGCACTTTGAAGATTGTCTGAATGACTGACTTTCCATCTTTAAAAAAAAAAAAAAAAAAAAAAAAAAAAGTTGTAAGGGTTTTTTTCCCCCCTTTAGAGACAGTTCTACTTTCAAATAAATGCAATAAATACATCTTTTTTTCCCGGTGTTTTGCCAAAATGCCAGTTGTTGGGCTGAGCTCTGGCGGAGGATTCTCTGAAGGAGGGATTTGCCATCACCTGGCAGCTCTCACTGGGGACAAATGGGAGGGGGCTCTGCTACAAGGGCACGAAATGAATCCAAGATATTAAAAATCAAAGCCACCTCGTGCTCTCAGTGTGACCTGTGTCCAGCCTGACCCACAGGTTTGGGGTGGTGGGGCAGGCAGCAACAAACCTGCAGGTTTCATGTCTGTCAGGCACTGGAGAGCCTTAGCAGAGAATATGGCTGGACCACAAGGATCTTTAAGGTCCTTTCCAACGCAGGCCATTCCAGGATTCCATGGTCATTTACCCTGGGGATGGCTGGGGACAGCAGGGGACAGCTGTGCTGTCGCTCCTCCTTCAGCCTCTTCCCACTGCCCTTGCCCTCCCAAAGGCTCAGCCGTGGGACGGTCCCTGTTTCTGGGAGCCGGGGATGGGACACCCTCCCTTTGGGATGGCAGTCACACTGGGGGTTGGTTGGCAAAGTGTTGGCTGGGGGGACGTGCTGATGCAGGTTTGGGGTGCCAACAGCACTGCTGTGCTGGCCCAGCCGGCAGCCAGGGGCCACCACGGGGCCAGGAGCGGCTGCATCCTGCGTCCTGTGTCCTGTGNGTGTCCTGTGCCTGTGCCCTGTGCCCTGTGTCCTGCGTCCTGTGTCCTGTGTCCTGCGTCCTGTGTCTTGTGTCTTGTGTCCTGTGCCCTGTGCCCTGTGTCCTGTGCCTGTGCCCTGTGCCCTGTGTCCTGCGTCCTGTGTCCTGTGTCCTGCGTCCTGTGTCTTGTGTCTTGTGTCCTGTGCCCTGTGCCCTGTGTCCTGTGCCTGTGCCCTGTGCCCTGTGTCCTGCGTCCTGTGTCCTGTGTCCTGCGTCCTGTGTCTTGTGTCTTGTGTCCTGTGCCCTGTGCCCTGTGTCCTGTGCCTGTGCCCTGTGCCCTGTGTCCTGCGTCCTGTGTCCTGTGTCCTGCGTCCTGTGTCTTGTGTCTTGTGTCCTGTGCCCTGTGCCCTGTGCCCTGTGCCCTGTGCCCTGTGGCATCAGGAGAACAGCCCAGGGAAGAGGAGCAGCCGGCATGCAATGGGACCACAGCACCTGCAGCTCCATGGGGCGCTCACGGGGTCTCAGGGCTGAGGCACCTCCATCTCCTCATTTATTCAACACAACCTCTGCTCCCAAAGGGAGAACCAGGACCTGCTTGGTCTCGCCCTGGTTCCTCAGATTGTAAAACCTGAGAGGAGAAGCTGAGGGAGCTGGGGGGGCTCAGCCTGGAGAAAAGGAGGCTCAGGGGGCACCTTCTGGCTCTGCAGCTCCCTGATGGATCCAGGGCAGGGTTGGGATCTGCTCCAGGGAACAGGGACAGGAGGAGAGGGAACAGCCTCAGGCTGGGCCAGGGCAGGGGCAGGTGGGACATGGGGAGGAATTTGTGGCTGGAAAGGGGGGGGAGGCCTTGGCAGGGGCTGCCCAGGGAGGGTTGGAGTGCCCAGCCCTGGAGGGGCCCAAGGCANCCCTGTGCCCTGTGGCATCAGGAGAACAGCCCAGGGAAGAGGAGCAGCCGGCATGCAATGGGACCACAGCACCTGCAGCTCCATGGGGCGCTCACGGGGTCTCAGGGCTGAGGCACCTCCATCTCCTCATTTATTCAACACAACCTCTGCTCCCAAAGGGAGAACCAGGACCTGCTTGGTCTCGCCCTGGTTCCTCAGATTGTAAAACCTGAGAGGAGAAGCTGAGGGAGCTGGGGGGGCTCAGCCTGGAGAAAAGGAGGCTCAGGGGGGACCTTCTGGCTCTGCAGCTCCCTGATGGATCCAGGGCAGGGTTGGGATCTGCTCCAGGGAACAGGGACAGGAGGAGAGGGAACAGCCTCAGGCTGGGCCAGGGCAGGGGCAGGTGGGACATGGGGAGGAATTTGTGGCTGGAAAGGGTGGGGAGGCCTTGGCAGGGGCTGCCCAGGGAGGTTTGGAGTGCCCAGCCCTGGAGGTGCCCAAGGCAGGACTGGCCGTGGCACTGAGTGCTCTGGGCTGGGGGACAAGGTGGGCATCGGGCACAGGGTGGGCTCTGGGGGCTGGCAGGGCTTTGCCAGCCTCAGGGACTCCGGGGTTCCTGTTTGCTGTGATACAAGCCTGGAGGTGCCTTGGACCAGGAGATGGGGTGGCCTTGCCCTGGTGCTCCAGGTGCCCAGGCAGGGGCTCTCCAGGAGAAGGTCCTGCAGTGGAATGTGGAGGCTCCTCCGAGCTCAGAGCCAGTGAGGGGCAGGGGAGGAGGTTCTGCAGCAGAGCAGGGTCGGTGTCTCTGAGTGGCCTGACCTCCTCGGCTGCATCGAGGCAAAGCCATTAGAAGAGCTCAGCCTTTGATGGGAAGTGTGAGCTGCACACAGGTCACAGCACATAATGAGATAAACTTTCACTTGAAACTAATTCTTGAGCTTATTATACTGTAATAGCTTTGGGAAAATCACTTTAGATGGACATATTGCATTCTCGGAGGTACAGCTAAGCCAAAGAGGTTATTTTCCTCTTTATTTCCAAATGCACCAACTTTAAAGGATACTTTCAGGGATTAGAAAAACATGTTTTGGTTAAGTCGTGCTACCCACATCGAAGTTGTGTGTAATTAAATTCTATCACTGAGATTACCAATTATTAGATTATATATGTATTTTTTAAACCAGCAAGTGTGACAAGGGGCTGCACGAAGAAACCAGCAGTATGTGCAAGGAATCACTAAATAACTGATAAATAGGCTTAAGTTATTTAAACTGGCAACCCAAGTAGCTTAAGCAGTATGTTTTGTATCATCTAAATTTCTAAATACCTGGAGTATATTTGTAAACATGGCAATCTAACATTTTGCTGAGCAGCACATTCACATTCAAATTAGCATAAATGAGGATTTAACAGCTGATTGCACAGTGTGAATGATAGGAACTAATTGTCAGAGAGGGAGAGTTGTAATATGATGGTCCTAAAGCAGGAGTGGGAACCTTGTGGGATGAGTGGGAGTGGTTTAGGGATAACTGCCTGGTTTTGGGGAGGGCTGCCTGGGTTTGGGGAGGGCGGCCTGGGTTTGGGGATGGCTGCCTGGGTTTGGGGATGGCTGCCTGGGTTTGGGGATGGCTGCCTGGGTTTGGGGATGGCTGCCTGGGTTTGGGGATGGGTGTCTGGGTTTGGGGATGGCTGCCTGGGTTTGGGGATGGCTGCCTGGGTTTGGGGAGGGAAGGTGGCCGAGGGGTGACACATGAAACTTGTCCTGCTCCCCCCTCCCTTCCTGGGGGGATCGAGGGGCTCCCCAGCTCTGGAGTGCTGGTGCTCCTGGAGGAAGGGATTGTTCCAAGGGGGGACTCGTTTCAGTCACTTAATCTTGGCTCAGTGGGGTGTATTACCCCCTTTAGTCCCGGCTGGGGGGATTGGGAACAGCTGGGCACTGGGGGCAACAATGACCAGAGGAGCTGAGTGGGGCCAGTGGGGGTCCCCAGCACTGCCCCCACCCCAGGGAGCCTGGGGAACCCTAAACCTAACCCTAACCCTAAACCTAACCCCAACCCCAACCCCGCTCCAGGGAGCCCAGGGAACTCCAAACTCAACCCTAACCCAAATCCCACCCCAGGGAGCCTGGGAACCCCAAAAACCTAACAGGGAGCCTGGGGAACCCCAAACCCAACCCTAAACCCAACCCCAAACCCAACCCCACCCCAAGGAGCCCAGGGAACCTTAACTCTAAACCCAAACCTAACCCTAACCCTAGGGAGCGCAGGGAACCCTAATGCCAACCCCAACCCTAACCCTAACCCCACTCCAGGGAGCCCAGGGAACCCTAACCCCAACCCTAACCCCAACCCCAGCCCTGCCCAGGGATGCTCAGCACTCACGGCCAGGGGTTTGCTGTGCTCAGCTCTGGGGGCTGCAAAAAAGGGCAAGGAAAAGGAATTCTCGGGTAACCAAACACTTACCCTTCCAACCCGGTCACCTGAAAATAAAGCACAAGGGAATTTGGCTTCTTTTGGGTCCTGAATCCTTAAATTTAAAGGGTGTACCTGGAGTTTGGCCCTCCAGCCCATCAGAAAAGTGCTGATCTGGTATGGCGAAATTCTAAAGCCAGAACTCAACTCTGCCATCAGATTTAGGCTTTTCTTGGCAAGGTCCCAACACAGCTCCACAGAAATTAATTGTTCTTGCAAATCAGCTGTATTAAACCAAAATGTCCTCTGGAATGGTGGGTCTCCAGGGGTAAGCACCGTGCCCCACACATGGGCAGCTGTGGATAAACAGTTCTGGTACCAAACCCAATGCACTGTGTAGTTGAATTACAGTTTTCTCCTTGGAATTTTATCTCCTCTGTGAGGATCTGTGACAATACATCACAAATCACACCTGTCTGACCCCACTGGGGTGTGGGAGGGGGGCACAGTCCCTCCGGCCCCGGGGCTGTCACTGCTGGGGCTGCTCCAGGACCTGCCCTGCAGTCGGGGGTCCCACCCCCAGTGCCAGTGCAGGGGACACGGGGGGATCCTTTGGGCTTCACTGGAGACACAAACAGGAAAGCTGCGCTCAGATCCAGGCTGGGATCCAGGCTGAGCAGCCGGACCTAGGGAGTGGCATCCCTGCCCACAGCAGGGCATTGGAATGGGATCATCTTGAAGGGTCCTCCCAACCCAAACCATACTATGAGCCTACAGTACACACCAACCCCCTGGAATGCTTTGGGCTGGGGACAGAGTGGCTGGAAAGCTGGAAAAGACCCTGAGGGTGCTGGTGACAGGGGATAGACACAAGCCCAGGTGTGCCCAGGTGTGCCCAGGTGTGCCCAGGTGTGCCCAGGAGGGCAGGAGGCCAAGGGCACCTGGGCTGGATGAGGAGCAGTGTGGGCACAGCAGGCCCAGGGCAGGGACTGTCCCCTGTGCTGGCCTTGCTGAGGGACCTCCAGGGCTGTGTCCAGGTCTGGGATCTCCTGGAAGGGACACGGAGGGGCTGGAGCGTGTGCAGGGAAGGGAAGGGAGCTGGGAAGGGGCTGGAGCAGCAGGAGGGGCTGAGGGAGCTGGGGGGGCTCAGCCTGGAGAAAAGGAGGCTCAGGGGGGACCTTCTGGCTCTGCAGCTCCCTGATGGATCCAGGGCAGGGTTGGGATCTGCTCCAGGGAACAGGGACAGGAGGAGAGGGAACGGCCTCAGGCTGGGCCAGGGCAGTTTTAAACTGGAAAAAGTTTTTACAAAAAAAGTTCTCATGCCCTGGAGGGGATGCCCATGGAAATGGTGGAATCACCATCCTTGGAAGTGTTCAAAAACATGTGGATGTGGCCTCCTGGGGACACAGGTCAGGGGAGGGTTTCTCTATGCTGGGGGACTTGTTGCTTTCAGAGGTATTTTCCAAGCTTAACAATTCTGTGATTTTAAAATCCAGCACCTGCAAAGGTTTGTGTGACCTGCCCTGGAGCCCTCCCAGAGGGGAAGACTCCACTGTGTCTCAGGTGACCTGCTGTGGCCCCTCATGTTGGAGACAGGAGGCAGGAGCTGCCCCACAGCGGGGAAGGGGCAGGGATGGAGCAGCACAGGGGGAGCAGGCAGGGACAGGCAGCAGGGCTGTGCTCCTGCCCACGAGAGCAGGCAGAGCATTAATCAGGTGAAGTGGCCACTCCATAACTCTTTGTTGCCCACGGGGTGCTGCCAGTTGCCATCTGCACCAGCAAAGGGCTTCCCTTGGAGGGCTGGAGCCCCGGGGTGAGGCTGACACTGCGCTGGGGGCTTTCAAACGCAACAATGGCAGCACTCAGAAGTGAAGAAGGCAGCCTTGACTTATTTAGCCCCAAAACCCCCCTTGAAAATAATGAGAACTGGCTCCTTTGTGGGGCTGAATGGTGCAGTAAATCCTGCTGCCTTTCTCTCCTGTGTCCAGGGAGCTCCTCCTTCATTTGTCAGACCCTGAGCCATCCCAGAGACACGGCGGTACCTTGTAACGTGCCCACAATAAATCACTTCATGCACACTGGGTTTGGTGTGCTCCTAATCTCCTCTGGATGTTTATAATGTCCAGCCTTATTAAGGGCTTATGGCCTTATCTTCATTTTCCCTCAATCCAGATGCTTGTAATGATATTCATTCCCGTTATTTTCCCAGCTGTACCTTCCCTTGCTGGTTAATCTTCATTTCCGTGGAGTTTAACAGGGGCGACGTGGATGTGCACAGACTTCTCACTAACTCCTGAAAAAGGAAACAGAAGTCGTGTTTCACCTTTCCAGACTCTGTAGCACCCCTGTGGTGAGCAGGAGGGTTCCAGGATGGATATGAGCAATGGGAGAGAGCCAGGGCAGCAGCGGGACAGCTGCAGCCCGAGCCAGGGCAGGGATGCACTGGTGGAGAGGAGCAGGCTCCAGTTTATACATCTCATGTTATCCTGACAGCAAAGGCATTTACATAACCCCAGAATCCCAGGATCCCTGAGGCTGGCAAAGCCCTGCCAGCCCCCGCAGCCCACCCTGTGCCCGATGCCCACCTTGTCCCCCAGCCCAGAGCACTCAGTGCCACGGCCAGTCCTGCCTTGGGCCCCTCCAGGGCTGGGCACTCCAAACCTCCCTGGGCAGCCCCTGCCAAGGCCTCCCCACCCTTTCCAGCCACAAATTCCTCCCCATGTCCCACCTGCCCCTGCCCTGGCCCAGCCTGAGGCCGTTCCCTCTCCTCCTGTCCCTGTTCCCTGGAGCAGATCCCAACCCTGCCCTGGATCCATCAGGGAGCTGCAGAGCCAGAAGGTCCCATCTGAGTCTCCTTTTCTCCAGGTTAAGTAAACAGACAAACAAGCAGGGAAGCAAAGTTTGACTCAGAGCTTCAGTGCCCATGCAGCAAATCTGCAAACAACACCTTTGATGTTTCCATCCTGAGGTTACCTGAGCTCTCGGTGGGCAGGGGGGTCCTCAGGAGGAGTCTGTGTCCTCCCCCACCTGCGGCTGCTCAGGGGTAGGCTCAGAAAGGCTCAGCCTTTGGTGGTGCAGCCCATCCTCATCTTCCTCAGGGATGGCCCTGGCTGGAACCTCCCAAGTGTGGTTAAACACACAAGCTCTTCTCCTCTGAAGGGCTGACACTGGACCAGTGGGGTGTATTATCACATGGATGAAAAGGCTAAACAGCTGCTCAGGATTCAGGTATGCTTTTCCCCTCCAAAAAGGAGAATCTGATAGAAGTTTATGATCGTAGAATCCCAGAATGGGTTGGGTTGGGAAGGACCTTAAATCCCATCCCATTCCACCCCCCTACCATGGGCAGGGACACCTTCCACCAGCCCAGGTGGCTCCAAGCCCCGTCCAACCTGGCCTTGGACACTCCCAGGGACCCAGGGGCAGCCACAGCTTCTCTGGGCATTTCTAAACACAAGAGATTTTTAGAGAGAAGGCAGGTTTTGTATTTAGATGGAGGAAAATATCATCCCTGCTTCTGTCCTCATTTCCAGGAACTGTTCTGATGGAATAGAATTTGTGAAGGAAAAACAAACCCCAAGGTTTTCATGGTGTTTTGAATCCAAAACTGAAAACAAGACTGAAGGAGGAAATACCTTGGGGAGTGTTACTAATTGGAGGTGCTTCCATTCTCTTCCCTTCTCCAGGTAGAATGAGCCAAGAATTCCAGTTTGCTTCTCTATCCCGTTGACTTTAATGTGTTTGGGAAAATTTTTGTCTCCTTTGTGTTGTGATGTTGTCATGACCCATCTTTCAGCTCCTGGACATCACAGAATGCTGATCCAAACCTAGGGGAGTCTGTCTCTTCCTTTCCCCTCGGCACAGGAACTGGAAGAATAATTATCAGCTTGATGGTTTTATTTTGTGCAAAGAAGAGAAACTGAAAACACATTCGGACACATTTATAGTTGGTGGCATCCAACTGGTGAGCAGGACAGGGCCCAAGGCCATCTGCCCTGGCTGCTCCTGACATCTGCTGCCTTAACTGGCCACTCCGAGGATCAGGACCAGGGACTATTAATTATTGAAGGCAGCGTTTTCAGCTCTGGCTTCTTTAGCAGGGGTCAGTGTAGTGTCCATTCAGGCCCAGACACACTGAAAACTAAATGCATGACCCCAGTCAAAGTTCATTGTGGAGACACAGATCTGGGCCACGACCTCAGGAATAGCTCAGCCTGTTCTACAGGGACAGGAAGGCATAGAATTACCTATTAGAATAAAGTTACCATCTCAGAATGGGTGTCCACAGAGGGCAGCAACTGCTGCCTTAGAGAAGGGAAGCATTTCCTAAATATATAGATTTTTGGGGATGAAAGATCTTTTCCTGCAACAACCATCAGGTCAAAGGCTGGATGTGGGACGTCAGCCCTGAGACTGCCACATCCAGTGGAGGTAGAACAGGGTTGGGAAAGGAATCCTGGGAACAGAATTACCCCTGAGGTGGGACAAAGGCTTCCTAAATGTTTTTGTTGAAAAGTTTCTGAGTTCAAGTAATGGTAATGGAGGTGAGTGGAGGGATCCTACATCTGCCTGCCTGGCAGGGGCAGTCACTGGCACTGGGCAAACACAGGAATGCCTCACTGGGACTGGCACTTCCAGATACTCCCTGGGGTGGTGGTGTTAAACCCCACGCCGGGAGGGGAAACCTGGGAATGTCCATTTGGGGCTGTGGCACTTCGGGACACGTTTTGCCATCCTGCCCAGAGGAGTGTGAGAGGATGGTGCCCTAAAAGCATCCCCTTGCCCTGGCTATTGTCTTGACAGTGCAGGAGGGTGCCCAGGACACAAAGACGTGACCCCCAACACTGCCTGTCTGAGCTCTGCCCAAAACGTGCCATGCAACAAAACAGTCACTTGTGCCACCCTGGAGCTGCTGGGGAGCAAAGGTGGTCCCCTTTGGTGCCACAGCAAAGCCCCCAGTGCCAATTTCCTCTGATTTTCCTCTCCTTGGAGGGCAGAGAAGCCTCAGGAGGAACCTCCTCAGTCTCTCAGCACCCCGTGCAGTGTCTCCCAGCCCTTATCCATGGGCACCATCAGTAACCCAGGCTGTTGTGGGGTCTGGCACCCACCGACATGTGCCCCCACCCCAAGAACTCACATCTCCTTCCCAACAGCAACATCTGGATACCCAGACCATGTATTCAGTGCCAAGCCTGTGCTGGACTGCAGGGCGTGCATGGCCTGTGTGTGGTGTCCAGTGGGAACCATCCCTGAGGAGAATTCCTTGGCCACCTTTCCTTTCTGCCCCGGAGCTGAGCAGGGAGGGGGTGCTGCTGGAGGGATGTGAGTGCAAGCCTGTAAATCCCCAGGTAATGTTTTCTGAGCAGAGCCACAGCTCCCCAAAACACAGCCCTGGGGGTACATTCCCTGCTCTGGCATGTGCAATTAGTGGGATGATCCTCCCCTCCCAACAGTCAGAACTACAGCAGGGAACCCCAGGGGAACAGGTCAGAGGGATGGAAGGATTTGGGGATTTATCTAAATATATCACAAATTGGGTTTCTCACAGTGCTTAACTCCCCTTTTTTGGTGCATGTTGGTGGATGTTACAGAATCCCAGGATCCCTGAGGCTGGCAAAGCCCTGCCAGCCCCCCGAGCCCACCCTGTGCCCGATGCCCACCTTGTCCCCCAGCCCAGAGCACTCAGTGCCACGGCCAGTCCTGCCTTGGGCACCTCCAGGGCTGGGCACTCCAAACCTCCCTGGGCAGCCCCTGCCAAGGCCTCCCCACCCTTTCCAGCCACAAATTCCTCCCCATGTCCCACCTGCCCCTGCCCTGGCCCAGCCTGAGGCTGTTCCCTCTCCTCCTATCCCTGTTCCCTGGAGCAGAGCCTGGTCCCCCCCAGGTCCCTGCTCCTGTCAGGGTGTTGCAGAGCAGAGGTTTGCAGGGGCTCCAGAAGTGGCTGTCACAGCTCAGTTATTACTGAGAGCAGAAAACAAAGTTTTCCCTTGGTCTCCACAGAAATTCTTCACACTGGGCATAACCCCACAAGAACTGCCTTACCTGGAGACAAGAACAGCAGTGCTTGAGGGCACTGCAGGATGGGTGGAAATGGCTCATAAACATGTGCCAGCCTGGGGATAAATGCAAAGGGTAAAGCAGAGCATGTATGATCTATTTGCAAACCTTCGGCCCTTTCCCCTGTTCCTGTAGGAGGGTGGATGTGGCTGTTCAAAGCCAGAACTGCCACCTGAAAGAGATATTGCCAAATCTGTTTTTAGGGGATAGATAAAGCTATTTTCAGTTCTTCCTGTCTAGGGGATTGCTGTCCAGCATCTTGTTTCAACAAGCAAATGAAAACCATCAAACACTTCAGGAGTTGGAGGTGGATGATCCTTGGGGGTCCCTTCCAATCCAGGATATTCTGTCATTTCTCAATGTAAGACAGAGGTGGAAAATTACCCAAAAACACTGGGAGGCTTCTTGGGAAGGAAACAGTGAAGGGTCCTGTGGAAATGTTCAGGGAGAGCATCCAATCAATGACAAAAGAAAGAGTCAAAGAGAAGAGAAGAGAAGAGAAGAGAAGAGAAGAGAAGAGAAGAGAAGAGAAGAGAAGAGAAGAGAAGAGAAGAGAAGAGAAGAGAAGAGAAGAGAAGAGAAGAGAAGAGAAGAGAAGAGAAGAGAAGAGAAGAGAAGAGAAGAGAAGAGAAGAGAAGAGAAGAGAAGAGAAGAGAAGAGAAGAGAAGAGAAGAGAAGAGAAGAGAAGAGAAGAGAAGAGAAGAGAAGAGAAGAGAAGAGAAGAGAAGAGTCTGGCTTTGACACAAGGATAAAAAGGGACAAGAGAGTCCAGAGAGCCCCAAGCACGTTGTCCCCAAAGGAAGGCAGGGAGGGGACAGAGGTGGTGCCCCCCACGGGGTCACAGCTGAGCCCCACAGGGAATTGGGAAGACAAGATTGACCCAGCGCTGTCCACAGAAAGGGAAATGAAGTAGGAAGAAATTATACTAAAGGAGAAATCCTGCCTCTGGCGAAAGCCTTCACTGTCTTTTCTGGGAGAAGGATTTTACCTTCAGTTCTGGACCCCAAAAACCACCAGGCCATGTTGGACGGGGCTTGGAGAGAGCTGGTCTGGTGGAAGGCTGTGGCAGGTCCTTCCCCAGAGGCATCAGCCGAGCAATCCTGAAAACCCAATGGCACTGATAAAGCAGGGACAGGAATTCCTTTTCCTGCCTGCATTTGGAGAGGCTGAATGTCCCTGCCATGTTGGGAAGCCCTTTGGAGTGAGAGAGTGTCATTTTCTGCAAGAATGAAGGCATGTCCAGGATTCCTCTTTAACCTCTTATTCCCAGCCTTTTCGTGTTTCCATAGATGCCTGGATTTATCCCATCTGGATATGTCCCAGAGTGTCAGGGAATCAAGGCTTCTGCCTGTCCCTCTGGTTGGGTCAGAAGGTGTTCTGGGGTCTTTGTGGTCACTGCAATGCTCCAGGAGCTCTCGTGGGCTGGTTCCCTCTGCCACAGGGGCTCAGTTGAACCCAAATCCCTGCTTTTGCCATGAAAAAGGGGCTGCTGGAGCAGGACCCACCATTTCCTAAAACCAGGCACCCTGTGAAAAGGAGAAAGGTGCTCCAGGAGTGGTTTGACTTTAGTGAGGAGAGGGCAACTCCTCAGATCCCCTCTGTTTCAGACCCAAGGGAAACAGACATTTCTTTTCCACGTGGAATTCTGGGAATTGTGAAACATTCAAGCCTTTTATCCTAAAAGTTTCCAATCAACACAGCACCAGTAAGGCCTGGGTGCCATTTCTCGAAGCTCTGTGGTGTCTGTGGGCTCCTCACCCCATGACACGGGGAACGGAAGCCTTGAGGGTCCCCTGGGTTTGGGGCATCGGGAGCTCTGACCCTCCAAGTTATGGACACTTGGGTGCAGAGGGAGCTCAAACTGGGGCTATCAGACCCCTGATCCCACGTCAGGGTGCCTGGGAGGCGTTGGGTCCTCCATTGGCCACAGGGCCCATCCATCTGCCCAAGGCCATGAGGGGTGGGAGGATGGGATGGCTTTGCCTTCAAAATAGTTGAAACACCAAAATGAAAGAAGCTGAACTCGTGTAAAGGGACAGGTTGTGTTTCTGCCTGATGTGGACAAAGCTCTCTGGCACAGGGTGGGCTTCCTGGGCTGTTGGGCTCGGTGGTCCTGGTGGGTCCCTTCCAGCTGAGGGTGTCCTGTGATGCTGTGACCTCTCCCTGTGTCTGGCAGCACCTTCCTGTCGTGCCATGGCAGCTGTGACCACTGAACTCCTCCCCACCCGGTGTGGTGCCCGTTTGTGCTCACAGCACAACGTTCCTGCCCTCTGTTCACCAGCAATGACCCCCAGAGAGCAGTTCCCAGGGGGAGGCCCCAGGTCTGTGCTCGGGGTCCTGGACAGGCACAGCCAAGGGCTGCGTCCGTGTCCCTGCTCTACGCCCTGGTGGCCTCAGGCCAGCTCTGACTGGAGCTCCCACGACGCGATCTCAGAGAAGCAGAAAAAAAGGCATTGCTGAGGTCTCTCCCCTTGGTGTTGGAAAGCCCAACACCCCAGTGAAGAGTGAAGGGACTCCTGGAACAGGATGGAGTTTGCATCCTGGTGGGAATTCAAATCAGAAGGTGGGTGCTGAAGTGCTGCGTTTAGACAAGCAGCAGCCTTACCTAAAATTAAAAAGAAACCATTTGGAGCCGCAGGGGTGAGGCTTGAAGCTCTTTTCTGACTAATTGTAAACTAATAAGGAAATTAATTTGCCTTAAAGCTCCTGCATTGCCGGCACAGAGTGACTTGTGCTGCTCCTTCAGCAGCCACTGAAGCCATTCACGATGGGAGATTTTTCATTATCAGTTGTGGCAGCCTGAAAGGACTCAATTTCACTCTTTATCAATGCAAAAGAAAGGCACAGGCACGTTGTCCAACAGGTACATCATTTTACTGCTGTCTCATGGAATCTCTGAGGAGCTTGTTTGACTCACACCAACTCCAGAAGGTGTGATTTAGGTCTCAGGAAAGGAAGGTTACAAAAATGAGCTGGTCCTGGGGCGTTAAATAACATGTGGATCCACCAAGGCTTAATCCAGATACTCACGAGGTGGAGATAAAACTGATTATAGAAACATAGAATGGTTTGGGTTGAAAGGAACCCCAAAGCCCACCCAGTGCCACCCCCTGCCATGGGCAGGGACACCTTCCACCAGCCCAGGTGGCTCCAAGCCCTGTCCAGCCTGGCCTTGGACACTCCCAGGGATCCAGGGGCAGCCACAGCTGCTCTGCCCACCCTGTGCCAGGGCCTGTGTTTTAACTGAAGGTCCCAAAGCTCATCTGGGTGTGCTGGGGAGGTAAGAAAGACTCTGAGCTTTATTCCAGCCTTGTTTTCTGCAGTGCTTTTGCAGGGAGCCTGATGCAGATTCTAACCTAGACAAGGCAAAGAGCACAGACCACACCAGCAACATCCACACACAGGAGGAAAGGGAGCCAGAGACAGATGGAAAATAGCTGTTGCTGTTGCCACTGCTGCTGTTTGGAGAAACCTGGGACTCTGACCAAGCTCCAGAAAGCAAACTTTGGCAAAAATAACCAAAATTATCTTGTCCCTGCAAGAGAAGAAATATGATCCCTGCCAGCTGCCCTCCCAGAGCACTCGAGGGCAGTCTGGGAAGCTCAGTGCCAGCCAGTTCTCTCTCGGGCACTTGGCCCATGTCTCAGTCAGATGGTGACAAACTCTTGCAGGGGCACCTCGGGGCTCTTCCAGAAGGTCCTGGCTCACAGCAGAAATCAATCCATGGCAGCAGTTCTACAAATGGGGGGTCATGCTGTGTAGTAACAAGGATGCCTTGATCTTAAAAATCTGTTTGTGGAGTTGGAAACCAGACATGTGCAGGCCCATTAGGGCTGGACTGATCTGGGTGGTTGTTACTCACTCAGACATGCCAAAATAAGGGCCTCACCCTGGGACATATTTCATGTCACTTCTGCCTCTTCACTCTGTTGCTGGAGGTGGGGCTGCTCTGTCCTGTCACAGAATCATGGAATCCCAGACTGGTTTGGGTTGGAAGAGACCCCAAAGCCCACCCAGTGCCACCCCCTGCCATGGGCAGGGACACCTTCCACCAGCCCAGGGTGCTCCAAGCCCCATCCAACCTGGTCTTGGACACTCCCAGGGATCCAGGGGCAGCCACAGCTTCTCTGGGCACCCTGTGCCAGGGCCTGCCCACCCTCCCAGCCACCAATTCCTTCCCAATATCCCATCTATCCCTGCCCTCTGGCACTGGGAAGCCATTCCCTGTGTCCTGTCCTTCCATCCCTTGTCCCCAGTCCCTCTCCAGCTCTCCTGAAGCCCCTTTAGGCACTGGAAGGGGCTCTCAGGTGTCCCTGGATCCTTCTCTTCTCCAGGTGAGCCCCCCCAGCTCTCCCAGCCTGTCCCAGAGCAGAGGGGCTCCAGCCCTTGGAACATCTCTGTGGCCTCCTCTGGACCTGCTCCATGTCTTCCTTGTGTTCCTCGTGCTGAGGAGCCACCCCTGGATGCAGCTCTGCCGTGGGGTCTCACGGGGACAGAGAAAGGGACAATCCCCCCCCTCCACCTGCTGCTCACACCACTTTCAACAGAAGTTTATGTCTAAACCCAGCTGGCTGCTGGTCAGCAAAGTGCTGTGGGGGGCTGAGGTGGATCACAAGCCCTTCTGGGGGGACAGTGGGGACCCCTCTTGCCCCATGATCTGTTTCTCTGTGCCCTACATCCTGATTTATTTGCAGGAGCCCACGAGGATGGAGCTGGGCAGCTGCGGGACCCCAAAAATCTTCCCTGTGTTTTCTTTGAGGGTGGGTCCCGCTGGCTCCTCAGGCTCTTGGCTGAGTCCTCTGCAAGGTCCTGTGGCCCTGCAGCAAACACATTCCCCGGGGTTTGCCTTCCCACTGGATTTGCTGATGGTGGCGTTGCTTTACCCTCCGGACAGTGGCAAAGGTCTGGTGGTGGTCACCCAGCCTCTCCTCCACGGGGCAGTGAAAGCCCCACCACCCAAACCCGTGGCCCCAGCAGCACATGGAGTGTATTTACGGCCGGGCTGGACTTAGAGCCACCCCATCTGGATCTTGATCTGCTCCGTAACCCGAGTTTTCCCATGACAGAAGGTCTGCTTCTCCTCTGCCACAGAAAAACCCAACCGACGACAACAACCGAAACCAACCAAAGCAAAACAAGTGTTTTTATTAAACTTGCATGCACTTAAGCCACCGCTTTGAACCTTTACAGCTCGGCACAGTGTTCACTGGCGATGAATGTCTTCATCTGGCTTTAAAAGGTGAGAACAATGTCGTGCACTTAAATCCCTTAACTGGAAATTTCGTGCCTTTCATTTGTTTAGCCACAGTAGAGAAAAGACTAGTCACAAAACTTTCCTCTGGGCTTAAGAAGATTTCTCCTTTGAAGCAGCACCAACAATAATACTGTAATAGAAGTAAAGGCTGCTCGTCTTACCCCAAGCAGATTTTCTCCTGCAGGAACTGCTGCGATTGCGATGACAAAGTCGCTCTCTCTAAGCAGCTGCTCTCCCCCACTACTTTGTGTTGAACTTTTCCAAGCAAGCCATAAATACAGAGATCCCAAAGAGTTAATTTGCGTTTTTAAACCTCCTTCCCAATATCCTCTCTCATTCCTGCATAAAATCCCCATGTCCAGACATCAAATCAGTAAACCCTGTTGCCTGTCAGAGAATACAATGTCAGGCCATTAGTATGTTAATAAGTCCGGAGGGTGACAGGTGGCCTAGTAGACAGCTCAATTAAGCTGCTCATTAAACACACGCTAACGAACAGCCAAGGCAGGGCCTGAACAGCACCATTCTGTAATGACATGATGTCAGAGCGAACAAATGAGGAAAAATAACAAAAACATTACAGCAGTGACAGACGCCACTAATAGGGACCCCTTGCACTACATCAGCCCTCAAATCAATGAGCAACAGGGATCAAAAAACTCGACCCAACATTCTCAGGGGACTGAATGCAGCAAGATTTTTTTGGTCAGGTTTTTTCCTCTCGGGGTTTTTTTTTTCTCCCCCTTAACTAAAATTATGGCAAAATATCACAAATTAATAACGGGAGGGAGGGAGGGGAGGGATAAAGGGGCAGAATTTGTTTTCCTGTAAATTTAACCATAAAAATGTGAAAACCGGGAAAGGTGAGGTCTGAATGAAAACCATTATTTAATGGGCTCATCATTTCGATTTGATTGGCATTTTTTGCCTTTATCTTGCCTTTTCCCCCCTTTTCCTGGAGGCTGCAGGTTCCAGTGATTTGCTGTACCTGCTCTGCCTCCTCGTTCTCCACAGGTCACCCCACCATTTAAGAGAACTTTGAAGGTGCAGATTTGTAGCTATTATTTTTAAAAAGGGGACTTCCAGCAGCTGGTAGGAAAAAAAAATCCTACTGTTTTCAAGTAAGGAGCTTTCTGGGTAATAAATTCAAGCATCCGACGGGTACTGAAATGACATTTGAGTCCCTCAGTGCTAAACTAATAGGCTGGTTGACCATTATAAGGTCACGACCTCAGCTCTCATCCTCCCGCAGAGCTGTGTTAAGTTAACAACTGATACCTCGCTGGGCTTCCTTAAAGACCTAACTCAAGGTTCCCACTAATAACTGGGATGGCAAGTCGTGTGAATTTGCAGCAGCAACTTTTGGGGGGCGAAAATAAAAAATAAAATAAAAAAAAGAGATGCTTTGGAGCCAGGTAAGGGCCAGGTGTGGAGCAGCTGCACCAGCAAGCAGGGCTGGAGGTGCAGGGCTGCCCTGCAGTGTGGGAGCCCGCTAAGAGACTCCCCCGGTGTGACTGGTTGGTTGGACTGGTCAAATCCAGGCACACGGCAGCCAACAGGCAGCAATGTCACTTCCCACCACTCCTCCCTCTCGTACCTGCCCATGCAAAGCGGGTGCAAAGGGCTGTCGCTTCAATAATTGATTTTTCCCGGCCCTTTTGGCCTCCCACAAACACGGCGGCGAGCGCTGGGAAATGAGGACTAAAGGGTGCAAGTGCGGTGGGTGTTGCTGGGCTGGATCCAGCTGTGCCCCAGACAATGCTGCGAGGCAGACATCAGATGTCAGATTAGTGCGCGGGGACAAAACAGCCCGGCTTGCCCCAATATGGTGACACGAAATGAGCACAGCTGAGGGCGAGCTCGGCTCTGCACGTCCCTCCTGGGCTCCGGGGCTCATCCTCACCCCACGGTGTGAAACCAATATCCAAACGTGGGGACGGAGCAGTTGTGACAGAGCAGTTGTCCCAGAGCAGGGGCTGAATGAGGGGCACACGGTGACAAGGGGATTTATCCCTTAAAGTATGTTTGGTGGTTGTTTTAAATCATTTGGATGTGAAAATAGCCTACACACGGTGGGGGAGAGAGAGTCGAGGCCACTCCTAATCAGCCCAGTGGTTTCTGTAGATAATAAATCAAGAAATATGTCAAAAAGGCAAGATAACTACAGAAATTCGTTAATTAGACCGGTTCGAGCCATTGAGAGGACTGGTTACAGCTGCTTTCTGAGCCAAGTTGAAAAGGGCACAGCGAGGAAGACCCACAATCTTCATCCTCAAGACCCCCGAAGACCCCTGCCCAAGACCACTGGAAATCACTGCGCAAACTCAGATAAGAGGGGCTCAAGGCGGAGAAAATGGAAATTATTTCTGGGAACTGATTAGAATAACCCTGCCTTTTCCTAATAAGATAATGCATATGTATAAAAAATAATGAATCTGTACACTGTGATTGCATATAAACAAGCCTGTGAGCACAGACAGGTGTGCACGTTTTTGGAGGAGCGACCCCCCCATGCACCCAGCGCTGAATAAACGTCCCTCTCTAGAGCCTCTTGGGTTGTGGGGTTGTTATTCTGCAAATCAACGGCTCCAGCTCCGCAGTGCCAGAGAAGCAGGGACTGGGAAAGGTGGGATAAACAACCCCCTGCTCCCACACCTAACCAAAGGTGCGGCTCCGGCCGGGCCAAGGGAGCTGCCCCAGGGAAGGGCACAGCACTGCAGTGCTGCTCACCATCCTCCTTCCAGGGCAAGAGCGTCCCTCTCCCAGAGTCCCTCACCCTTAGTGTGCACTCACAAACCATCGGCTGAATTGCTGCAGCTTCTCTTGCTTCCCCACTGGCATCCTCTTTCGGTTTGTCATCCTCTCCAGTCACTGACTGGAATGCTGGTTTGGGTCTCCCATGGCTTTTCAGCAGCTTTGGCTGGATTTAAGGCTGGGGGGGAAAACCCCACAGTTTTGCCCTAGAGAGGACAACTGAGGTTTCTGTGGGTGCGTCAGTCCTGGGGGCAGCTTTGGGCACCACAATAAAAGAAGGATATAAAGCACTTACAGAGTGTCCCAAGGAGGGACACGGGGATGGGGAAGGGTCTGGAGGGGCCATGGAGGAGCAGCCGAGGGCACTTGGCTGGTGCAGCTGGGGCAGAGGGCACAGAGGGCAGAGCCCAGCGGGGGCTGCAGCTCCTCCCGAGGGGCAGCTCCATCTCTGCTCCGTGGGATGAGCAGGGCCAGGAGCCAGGCAGGGCTGGAGCTGTGCCAGGGCAGGGGCAGGGGCATCTCAGCACAAGGCTCTGCCCCCAGAGGGGGGTGGGCACTGCCCAGGCTCCCCAGGGCAGTGGGCACGGCCCCGAGGCTGCCACAGCTCCAGGAGCCTTTGGACAAGGGGACAGGGACAGGGGGATTGGTGGGGTGTCCTGGGCAGGGCCAGGGTGTCACTGGATGGTCCCTGGGGGTCCCTCCCAGCTCAGGATATTCCATGTTCTGTGATTCCATGAAGTGTCTTCGTGGTGTAACACACCAAGGAGCAACACTGAGCAGACTGGGAGTGCAAACCTAATGTGGTAAAAATGTGTGTATTGAGTGCCAGTCTAAGAACAAACATTCCCTGTGGCCAAAAGTCTTTGAAGAGTTGTAAAGTGAGATACATTACAGAGTTCAGAATCATCGAGGTTGGAGGAGACCTTCAAGGTCCTTTAGTCCAACCTTAGTCCAGCCCAGCACCGCCATAATCACCCCTAAACCACATCCCAAGGGCCTCTTGAACAGTTCCAGAGACTGTGACTCCACCACATGAACTTGGTGATGTGTCACACCTACAGACTGTGAGATGTGATGACACACAAACCCGCCTGTGCTCGCAGCAGCCCTGTTCAACACCAGCAGCACAACTGGAAACACACAGAGCCCTGAACAAGGAACCACCCTAAAATGATGGGGAACAGCACTGAGCTGAGAACACCACCAAACTCTCCAGTGTCAGCCCTCGTCTCCTTCCCAGGGCCCTCCCAGCACTGGGGGGACAGCGGGGGGACAAACACCGCCAAGCATGGCCATGTCTGACTGAGATTCATCCTCTTTGCCTTGCAGGAACAGCAGAGGCTTTGTGAGCAAAGTACTGCAAAGCACCAAGAGGTGTGAAGGAGCAGAGAGGTATTTGGGAATGTGCTCGTGCTGTTCCCTGGCAAACCCACCTCTTCAAGTGGCTCTACAGCCCAGTCCCACCCAGAAATGAACACAGGCCATGCACAGATTTTGCAAACTGCCCGTGCAGTGGTGCCATCGTGACCTGGAAATAAAGCTCAAGCTGAGACACCAACACTCACAGGTGAGAAGCTAAAGGACCATATGAGGAAGGGCACTTCCAGAAAGAAACCCACACAAACCGCTCACTGAAGTTGCAGTGGGTCCACCCCGTGGTGTCTTCAGCTGGAAATAGCTTTGAAGAGCTGCCTGCCAGAATTCCTCACACAAAATTCCTTCCACAGCGGCCAAAGGGAGAGAAAAGATATTGCTGGAGTGAGCTGGGTCAGAGGGTCACAGGCAAAAGCAGTAAATATTCGGGGGGTTGTGTTTTTACAGTATTTGGGCATTGACTGTGCCCAAATCATCCCCCCCAATGGTGCCAACTGCAGCTGAGATATTCTGGGCATCATCACATCTCCAGTACTCATCCTGTCCCTCCCCCAGCCCTTTCTCCAAACCCAGCCTCTCCCAACCCTCGGGCTTCCTGTCCCTGCTTTGGCCCCATCATTGCCTCCCACCCCATCAATGTTCTGTGCCCCAGCCCTGACCATTTCTGGTCTCACCTCACAGGGGTCCTTTGCCCAGCCCCCAGGTCTCAGCTCTGACTCTCAAACCCACTTTCTCCCTCCTCTTTGCCCATTTCCAAGTCTCCCTCCCAGTTTCATTGTCCCAGTTTCCTTCCTCACCTCTGACAGGGCTGGTTCTCATCCTCTTGCCATCATCCAGGGAGACTCCCTCCCACGAGGGACAAGACAATGGTCTCCTACAGGTTGAACCCAAGCCTTAGACTCCCTCATCGGCCAAAAGAAAACTGTCACTGCAGAGATTTCTCTCTGCAAACATATCAAAAGTCACAGTTGACCCTGGAGCATCCCCAAACCCACAGTTTTCAGGGAATGAAATAGCCAAAGCTGACAAAGGCTTTGTTGGGCATGTGCACAACGCCCATTATTATAATTTTGTGGCGATTTCTCCAGATTTGGCTGCATTTTTGACAAGACTGTAAAGCACAAATCCCCAACAAACAACCATCTTGCCAGATTAAGATCATTCAGATTTTCCTGTGGGGAGCCCTCTGAGTTCGGGAAGGGACAAGAATTGATATTTGGGCAGAAACATTTTCTGTTTGTTGTGCTTCTCCATGAGTTGTATTTCTGCAAAGGCACCAACCACTTGCCTTGGTGCCTTCCAAGCACACAGCCTGAGCTGACATCTACCTGTGCAAAATGCACCCATTCAGTTCCAGGAGTCAAAAACAGGAACAAAAGGAAATGTCACAAATACGGTGTCAGAGAGAGGGGGCAGCTGGGGAAAAGGGGGGAGTTGAGGGCGCCAGAAAGACAACACAGGTACAAGGACAGAGTGAACCTCTTGAGGTCTGTGCCAGGGCAGGGGCAGGTGGGACATGGGGAGGAATTTGTGCCTGGAAAGGGTGGGGAGGCCTTGGCAGGGGCTGCCCAGGGAGGTTTGGAGTGCCCAGCCCTGGAGGTGCCCAAGGCAGGACGGGCTGTGGCACTGAGTGCTCTGGGCTGGGGGACAAGGTAGGCATCGGGCACAGGGTGGGCTCCAGGGGCTGGCAGGGCTTTGCCAGCCACAGTGAATTGGGAGTGTTCAGCTGGAGAAGAGAAGCTTTGGGGTGACCCATTTCTCTGAGAGAAAGATGGAGAGAGAATATTTAGAAGTGCCCGGAGGGACAGGAGAAGGGGGAACGACTTCCCACTGCCAGAGGGCAGAGTTAGATGGGGCAATGGGAAGAAATTCCTGGATATTAAGGTAGTGAGGCCCTGGCACAGGGTGCCCAGAGAAGTTGTGGCTGCCCCTGGATCCCTGGGAGTGTCCAAGGCCAGGCTGGACGGGGCTTGGAGCACCCTGGGCTGGTGGGAGGTGTCCCTGCCCATGGCAGGGTGTGGGTTTGGATGAGCTTTAAGGTTTCTTCCAACCCAAACCAGTCTGTGAGTAAAACGAAGAAGGCTGGAAGTGCAGCCCTGGGTTTGCTGCCCAGACTGGCTCTGTGAGCTGAGCTTTGGTGTCCCAGGCAGGGTCACTCTGAGATGGAGCCATTGAGGCAGAAGTGAAACAACCTCATTTTGGGCTATTCTGTGTCCAGTCAAAAGATGACACGTATCAAGTTTTCCAGCTCTGCTGGGAATTGTCTGTATGCTAACATTAAATAAGCAAGGCTAGGCTTTCCAACTTACTGCTACATAATGGATAAAATATTCCATGTGATTAAAGCCTGGAAAATCAATGTAATCTTTGCAGCATTATTAAAAGGTGATAGTCTAGTGAGTGCTGGGTGAACTCCCTGGATACCAAGGACAGAAGGTTATTTTTTCTACATGTCCTACATGGAATGATCCCTGGAACAGCAGCCAGAGTGTCCTGGGGACTCTCCTGCTGTCCCCAGAGAGGTCACTTATAGGGAGCCCGATCCCTTCCTTCTGCCCAGGGAAGCCCTTCCCCCTCTCAGCTCTGCCTGTGCCCGGTGGTGCTGCCCATGTCCCACAGCTGCAGGAGTTGCTGGTATCCAACCCACCCACCCCGTCTGGTCACGAGGTTTCCTGGCACAACACTCCAGATGTTTCCCCTCCATCACAACGACTGGGAGCCAGGACATGTGGGCACAGGAGCAGGAACACTCAACCCCTATTTCTTCCTCCAGCAGGACCCTAACTGAGGCAGGACACAGCTCACACCAGACTGGTGAACCTGCCCACGTGTCGTTTTGTCACTATAAGCAGGAAAAGAGGAGCTCCTGCAGTGGGTTTGCACTTCCCAGGCAAAACCAAGCTGCCAACAACATTTTCTCTGAAACACCTGGTCACAACAACCCCCATGGAAAGCTCCAGGCTGGGGACAGAGTGGTTGGAGAGCTGGTGATGGTGGCTGCACATGCGGCCAGGTGTGTCCAGGTGGGCAAGAGGCCAATGACCCCTGGGCTGTCCCAGCCATGGTGTGGGCACAGCAGGCCCAGGGCAGGGACTGTCCCCCTGTGCTGGCACTGCTGAGGGACCTCCAGGGCTGTGTCCAGGTCTGGGATCTCCTGGACGGGACACGGAGGGGCTGGAGCGTGTGCAGGGAAGGGAAGGGAGCTGGGAAGGGGCTGGAGCAACAGGAGGGGCTGAGGGAGCTGGGGGGGCTCAGCCTGGAGAAAAGGAGGCTCAGGGGGCACCTTGCTCTCATGGCACTCAGTGGAGCTTTTGTAGAAATGAAATACACTCTGGATACTTTATGCTGGGCTTTGCTATTGATGTCCCTGCTCATAATAAAACACAGAGGTTTTCGGAGGAACTGCAAACCTGCAGCACTCCCACACCTCAGAGGTGTTTGTGGATGGGCCCCGTTGCCACAGGATCAGCTCCTCCCTTGGAATGCCTGTATACAGAATTTCAGAACCCATGTTGATGTCCCTTCTCACAGACAGCATTTTAGCCTTGGATCGATCTCCGGCATCTCCCCAGGCAGTGGGTGGGAGGTGTGTGTGTGAAACAAGCATGGAAAGCATTTCCCTTGTTAACATACATTAATATTACCAAGGAAATTGTGTGGTCTGATCACCTGGGTGTCAGACCAGGTGCTGTTCACTGTTTTCTGAGCCTGCTACACCGGGACCAGCTGTGGAGGGACCTGACATGAGTTGTCCCTCAAACCAGTTAGAACTGGGACAGTGACAAAACCCACTATGGAACTCAAGATGCAGAGGCAAGAGAAATCCAAACAAACCTGTGAAAGTCGGAAAATTAACTCCAGGATCAAAATAACATACATTAAATATTAGAAGTGGCCTGGAAATCAGCTGGAAGAGCGAGGAGCTGCAGGAGAACCTGGCCACCATTTTGGCCCCTCGAGGTGTCCCCTGGGCTGGAAGGCACCTGCCCCACGGGCTCTGCTGCTTCCCTGTTCCCCTGGAAGAGGAAGAGGAGCAGAAGTAAGTGCAGGAGAATCGTCCCCAGGCCTGGAGCCCTCCCTCTCTGGGAGCAGTCAGTGTGCCTCCGCATGGGAGTTTGGTTTGGGATTTTCCACGCTCTGGCCCCGGATTTAGTGCAGAAGGAGCTGCCGGAGCCCCGACCTGGCGCCCACCCCGGTGCCAGGGGCACAGAGCACGGGGTGTCCCATGGCACGCCTGGGGTGTCCCATGGCATGGCCGAGGTGTCCCTGGTACAGCTGGGGTGTCCCATAGCACAGCAGAGGTGTCCCTGGTACAGCTGGAATGTCCCATGGCACAGCCAAGGTGTCCCTGGTACAGCTGGG
>VWZG01013671.1:13667-24840 GCA_013396735.1 Grallaria varia | reverse complement strand
AAGGAAGGAAGGAAGGAAGGAAGGAAGGAAGGAAGGAAGGAAGGAAGGAAGGAAGGAAGGAAGGAAGGACTTGTACAATTCCAAAATCAATTTCTGACAATGGTACTTTGCCCTTCTCATCTCTCAGGAAGGGTTTCTGCTCTCTGTTTTATCCTCCGTGTGTGTGAATGTGCAGAGGTTTCAGCCTATGTGGTGCAGGGAGCCTTCAGATAAGCTTTTATTATTAACTATTAAAATGAACTGTTCTGCTTTCTTCTCTCCAGTCTTTCACATCAGTTTGTTGTGCTGATTTTGACTTTGGGGAAAGAATACATCCAATTTCTCTGAAACCATTCTTGCAACAACAAAGGAAAATATTTTAAAAACCAAAAAAAACTCCCCACTCCATGAAATTTAAGCCTCAGACTTGTGAAGAAACAGGCACATGCTCCCACCCTGTGTAACTGGAAATCAAAACCATGGAATTATGATGTACAACCAGCACTTTCTGGGACTGGGAATGACACGGTCCATGCAGAGAACATTTGAGATACTAAGGGGGTTCTTCCAGAAAGAGACTAAAGATGGTCCAAGTCATAATAAAAATTATATAGAAAACAAGCTAGGAAAAAATCAAAGATAATGTAAGAGGATTTTTTGATTTGTTTGTTCCTGAACTTACAGGTTCTTCCTCTTTGCACAAGGCAATTTTCTTTCCAAAGGGAAAGAATTCAAATGTTTCTTAAGAAAGAGAAATAAAGAAATACATGGACTTGACAAAGAGATATGCAAAGTGAATCTTGTTCCAATGTTCTTTCTGTGCAGAAGATGTTGTCTCTGTGGACTGAAAGAAACAAACCATCCAGGAAGAGCAAAGCAATGTGGAATATCAACCTAATCCCAAAGGATCCCAGTTGCCTGAGAAGAGATGTGAAAGCTCCTCCCAGCTCATTTACCACATCTGCCATCGAGGTAAATAACTGCAGCTCAGAATGCCAGGATCCCTGAGGCTGGCAAAGCCCTGCCAGCCCCCGGAGCCCACCCTGTGCCCGATGCCCACCTTGTCCCCCAGCCCAGAGCACTCAGTGCCACGGCCAGTCCTGCCTTGGGCACCTCCAGGGCTGGGCACTCCAAACCTCCCTGGGCAGCCCCTGCCAAGGCCTCCCCACCCTTTCCAGGCACAAATTCCATTACCAGGCTTAGCCATGGATCAGCTCACGGAGTCTGTCCCACACCTTCAGTGGGGACATCTCGGGGGGCTCCTTCTCTGCGTGGAAGTCACCAGCACATGGAGGTGCCACCAGAGACACTGAAAGGAGGAACAGCGAACACGCTGTGACTGAGCAGAGGGACTTTGGGAGAAACAAGAGCAAGGGAAATTCAAATGATGTTCAAAGATACGCACAGTTGTTTAAGAGTGCAAATAAAGCCAGAGCTGGTTCAGGCCCCTGCCTGAAGGTGACAGCGGCCAAACGCAGGAGCGACGCGCTGTTTGTCATCAGACGTCTTTAAGAACTCCCGTTACTGGGGTGGTGAAAGCCCTTCCTGCTCAGAGCGAACCCCACATGGCAAACCTGCAGCTGGGGACACCCTCGTGGGCAGCGGCTGCTGTCACACCTCGGCCGGGGAGGTGGCTCTGCCTGTCCCCTGCCGGCGTGTCCCCTCCCGGCGTGTCCCCTCCAGCCCTGCGAGGAGACGGAGGAGGAGGCGCAGGAGGGGACGGAGCTGTCCTGTCTCGTCGCGGAAACTCCCACGACAAGAGAGGGCTGATCTCCTGTCGCAGCCGTCGCTCCATGCCCGCCCTGGGGAGCCGAGTCCCGCAGCCGCGGTGGGAGAGGGGACTGTCCCCTCCCGGCAGCGCCGGCTCCCCCCGGCGAGCGCAGCCGCCGGGCCAGCTGGGCTGTCCCCAGGGTCCCCATCAGCGGCTCATCGGCATCCCGCCGGCGGCAGGGGCGGCGGGCGGCGCTCGGAGCCGCGCGGTGACACGGGGGCCCGACCCTGTCTCACACGCGTGTCAACCTGTCCCCGCTCGCACCCCCCGCCGCTTGATGGGAGCCGCGTTGCCCCCTCCGGCGGGGACGCGGCGGCGCTCAGCCTGCCGAGAGCTCATCTGGGAGAGATGCGGCTCCTTGGCCAGGCGGGCGCCGCCGGACCGGCCTCTTCGCCTGGCTGCTTGTGTCCCTGGGGGGAACCTGTCCCTTGCCTTCTCTCACCAACTGTAGGGTTGGTCACAGTGAGGGCAGTGGGGACATCATGGGGGCACAACAGCCTGGGGGCAGACAGAGGGACATGGGGGCGCATCAACCCTGGGGCAGACAGAGGGACATCAGCCCTGGGGCAGACACAGGGACATGGGGGCATATCAGCCTGGGGGCAGACAGAGGGACATGGGGGCGCATCAACCCTGGGGCAGACAGAAGGACATGGGGGCACATGAGCTCTGGGACAGACAGAGGGACATGGGGCGCATCAACCCTGGGGCAGACAGAGGGACATCAGCCCTGGGGCAGACACGAGGACATGGGGCACATCAACCCTGGGGCAGACAGAGGGACATCAGCCCTGGGGCAGACACAGCAATACCAGCACAGGGTCTGCCCTCCGCTCCAGCCCCATCCCTCGGTCACATAAGAAGGTTTATTTTGAGACACACAGGGACCAACCCATCATTCGTTCTTCAAATGTTTTCAAGAGCAGTTCCCTGAGTTTCCCATGGCCAGGCTGGAGTTGAGGGCCATCCTTCCTCTGACGAGCCCAGGATGGTCACCAGTGTCAGCTCTGGTCATTTCTGAGTGCAGGTCTCTGGCCAGTGCCAAGGCAGGATGTGCCTTTGCTGGTCCCACCCTGTCCAGCCCCACAGAAGTCCCTGCACCACAAAATCACAAAATATGCTGAGTTGGAAGGGACCCACAAGGATCATCGAACCCAACTCCTGGCCCTGCCCAGGACCATCCCCAAGAGTCCTGTGCCCCAGAGGATCATCCAAAGGCTCCTGGAGCTCTGGCAGCCTCGGGGCCGTGCCCACTGCCCTGGAGAGCCTGGGCAGTGCCCACCACCCTCTGGGGAAGAACTTTTTCTAATATCCAACCTAAACCTCCCCTGACACAACTTCAGGTCCCCTCAGAGCAGAGATCAGTGCCTGCCCCTCCTCTGCCCCTCCCCAGGAAGGTGTCCCTGCACTGAGATGTCCCCTCAGTCTCCTTCTCTGCCCCTCCCCAGGAAGGTGTCCCTGCACTGAGGTGTCCCCTCAGTGTCCTCCTCTGCCCCTCCCCAGGAAGGTGTCCCTGCACTGAGGTGTCCCCTCAGTGTCCTCTTCTCCAGCTGGACACCCCAGGTGCCCTCAGTGTCCTCACACGCTGTCCCTCCAGGCCCTGAACCATCTCTGTGCCCTCCTTTGGACACTCTGGTGGCTTGACATCTCCCTTGTCTGGCAGTGGCCGTCCCTGCCCCCCGTGCAGCCCCTCGGCAGAGGTCCCTGTGCCTTGCTGCACATCTGCCTCCCTGCCATCTGCCCGGCCCCGCCGCTGCCCAGACAATGCTCCCACAGTGGCCTCTCGCCGCACGGGCAACTCGTGTGAGGGCAACAAAACTGCCAATTAATGAAGAGCTCTCAGATGCTGCCAGGGCTCACGGGCCCAGTCGGCCACCCGACTGTCACCACGGTGGACAGTAAGACAAGGCAAGAGCTCTCAATCAGTTTAGGGCCTTAAAAGCAGTGACTCACCAACAGACAACCATTTATTTTTATCGTTGACCAATAATTCTGGTATTGTTCCCTGGGTATAAACGCCACAGTGTTTCGTGACAGTGGCCTTGTCCTCCTCACAAATGATTTCCATCGAATGAAGAAGATAAATCCCATCGTGTGCATTTCTGGGAACGGGTTTGCAAGGAGTGTGTGGCAGCCCAAGAAGCAAAACATGAGCCAAATTTTGGGCCCTTCCCCTCTCAGAGTCCCCACAAGTTTAACTCAAGACATACCTGGCTTTTCAAAGAGCCTGTAATGGTGAGCATAAAACCTCTGACATCCTCTGTAAGGTCACGGAGCTGGCACAGCCAGGCTGGAATTGGATTAGTGGGAATGGGCTCCCAAACCTATAAAACAAGGCCAGAGAGGGAGTCATCCCCACACACCGAGCAAGGAGCCCCAACCACACTTCCATGGCTTCTCCAACACCCCTGCACTCCAGAAAGGGCTTGGCTTTGTGGGAACATGGGGTGAGCACCCTGCAGTTGGTCCCAGCAGGTATTTTGGAGGAGCAAGTGTTCAGTGCTCTTTGGGAAGTTGGCTGACACCCCTCCAAGGAGTCCCACAACATCTGGAATAAAGGATTTAAGGGACACAGCCAAAAGCCTGCTAAGTGAGGCTTCATTTCTGCTGATTTCATATCAAACGTATTTTGGGTGTGGTGCAGTTTATCTACATGTTTTCATTATAAATTACAGGTAATGCCAGTCCACCCAGCAATGGGTGACCCTGTGCCAGGTTGGACAGCCCTGGCGGGTGGCAGGAGGGAGCTGGTGGGGCCTCTGGAATGTCTCCAGCAGAAGAAGTGAAGAAAGGCTGCTGGGACCATCCAGGGCAGTGCCAGGATGCCAACCCCACCGAGACATCGTGAGAGGAGCAACCACCCTAAAGGAATACAGGAGGTCGGATGAGACTGGAGGCTTTGTGCTGCCCACCCCAGGAGCTGCCCCGTCCATCCCTCTGACCTCTCCAGCCACAGCCCCAGGCCATGGAAACCCTCTGGACACTCCTGGCATTGCCAACAGCTGCCCAAAGCCAACCTGGCGGATCCCGGGAAGCGCCACTTCTTTTGGGAACGACCAGATATGAAGGCCCCATTCTGTGGAAAACACTGGTCTCCTGCATCTGCCAAACCCACCACATTTCCTCCACCTCTCCCCAGCACCCCTCCCCACTGGTGGGGACCCCGGTGGCTTTTTTCAATAGTTGTTTTCTTTCTGCTTAAGACAGCCCTGCTTCTCTGCGGGGAGAAAGGCCCCGTTTGTGGGGCGCAGCTGCATTTCAAAGGTACATTGTTGGGGAGTTATGAATTTGCATGCCTTTACTAATGTGTGGAAACAGGAGAATTCTTTTGCTTTTTAATCGAAATTGATGTTATTCCTCTGCCAGTGGTACCCGAGGAACTGTTTTGTTCCATTTCCTCTCCTTTCATGCAGCCCTATTTATGTTTAGATCTGGTTTGCTGCCACCAAGAATCATTGTCATTACCACCAGTGTCTCAGGGCCGGCCAAGTCCAGCAGCTGTGTGTTTAATGCCTCCCCTCACTAAGGTTTATTTCCTTGACAACATGGGCTTGTTTGAAGCAACTTTCCTCCCTTTAAGAAGAAAGAAAGAAAAAGTCCCTTTCCAGTGATTCTTTTTATTTTTTCTTATTTTCCCTCTTTTTTTTTTTCTTTTTTTTCTTTTTTTTTCTTTTTTCTCTTTTTCTCAGCTTGCAGGAGGGAGTGGGAGTTTTGGGTGTGAATACTGTGGCTACCCCCAGTTATTGCCGTGAGGGTCCCCGTTTCCCCCCACCCAAAAAGCTCTCCCTGTGCCTCACTCGCCCTCTGCACTCAAAATGGAATACCTAGGTGGCCAAGAGGGACCCGCTGACCTCTATATCCTGTTCCTTTCTCCGCACTTTGCTGCCAGTTTCCTCGATAAAAGGCGAGAGTGAGAGATAATTAACAAAAAACATGGCCCCCGCACAATGAAACAACTGGCCTTGGCCAGCCAGAAATTTATCCTGGTTTTCTAGGTGAACTTTCTCCCATCAATCTTTCCTTTAACCTCCGTGTTAGTGGAAGCAATAGGAACACCCCCTGCCCTCCCCCGAGCAAATGCTTTCTTTTGAGGGGGAACAAAACGCTGGCTCGCCGAGGGCCGAAGTAAGATCTGGGTGGTATCGTGTGGCCGCACAAAGCCCCCACTGTTCCCCGGCCGGGGCTGCTGTTTTACAACAGGGGAGGGGAGAGCATGAATGGCCCGATGATGTGAAACAATCCGCCCGATTCAGGGCGACAAACCCATCCTCTGTTCCGCCGGGAGCCCGACAAAAAGAAGGCGAGAGGCGGCCAGGGGAGGAATTAAACCCAAACTGCTCTGTCCAAGAAAAACCTTCGCCTTCCTGAAAGTGCTCCTGGGACACGCCGGGGCGAAGCTTGGGGTGTCACCCCTCCAGCATTGGGGTGTCAACCCTCCAGCATTGGGGCGTCACCCCTCCAGCGCTGGGATGTTATCCCTCCAGTGTTGGGGTGTCACCCCTACAGGATTGGGGTGTCATCCCTCCAGCATTGGGGTGTCATCCCTCCAGCATTGGGGTGTCACCCCTCCAACGTTGGGGTGTTATCCCTCCAGTGTTGGGGTGTTACCCCTCCAGCATTGGGGTGTCACCCCTCCAGCATTGGGGTGTTATCCCTCCAGTGTTGGGGTGTTACCCCTCCAGCATTGGGGTGTCACCCCTCCAGCATTGGGGTGTCATCCCTTCAGCGTTGGGGTGTCACCCCTCCAGCGTTGGGGTGTCACCCCTCCAGTGTTGGGGTGTCACCCCTCCAGCACTGGGGTGTCGTGTGGTGCCGGGGGTTGATGGAGAAGGTCTGGAGGATGCTTGGTCCGAGGGGCAAAGTACAATGGGCCATAAGTGGCAGCATCTCTGGGGCTGCCCCACACCCGCCGAACACCCCGGCAGGCGCAGCCAAAAACGGTTGGACAATGTGGATCCACTTCAGGTCCCCTCGAGAGGGTATTATGGCCAGGGAAAATATTTGTGCTCTGAAGATGACACTCTCCATTCTGTTAATGGCTCTCACCCGGCGCTGACAATCACACCCACCGCTCTCCTGGCAGTTGTCTGCTGGTCCCCAGTGAATGGGCCCTGCTCGGGGAAAGCATCCCCTTTTCTGCAAGCAAGACAATTCCATTGTGTCCACCTACTTGAGAAGAGGGAAAGGTGACCATGAGGGCATTGAGCATTGTAAATTACCAATAAAACATGCACTGAAAAGCACCCCTCCAATAAATTAGGAGTCTTCACTCCCGGTGGGCCACAAGTTGGGAAAGGCACATTTGGCCCTGAGGAGGGAGAATTTTATGCAGAAACTGATGCAGCTTGATCACTTTTTTACCCAACCCTTTTATTACTGAAAAAAAAAATTACTGTTTTCTTGAAAAAGCTGGACCAGTTTTAAGTTCCATGCACTGGCAATATGATAAAACAGCCCAACCAGATGCATTAACAGGGGCTGCTGACAACAGCAAAAAGGTGATGCCCTTGTGTATTAAATACTAAGAGCTGCTAGAAGTGGCTTTTAAAAAGAATTTCATGTTTTGCTATGCAGGGAGTAGTAAAAAGATGAGCAAGAAGTTTAGCATTTCCAGAGAAATCACAGCCAGGCCATTGACTTTCACCCTTCCCGAAGGACAAAAACCCCCAAACCAAACCTAACCCAACCCAAACTAACCCAAACCCAACCCACCTTTGCAGGGGCAGATCATTATCTGGATTTTAAGCTGAGATCTTTGGTACAACCCCCCCTTGATGAATACACAATATTCACAATATGCACAATATAAATACAAGGGCAAGACAGGAGCACCCCCCTCTCAACAACCAATAGCTTTATTTTTTTTTTTATCGCTCATATATGTATTTATTTGGAAAGGCTCCAGCAGTTTAACAGAGCTTCTTGGAGGTTTTGCTTGATCTTCACTTATTTGTGTTGCCCAAGCCAGAGCAACTTTTTGAGAAGATCATCCCTCCTCCTGCTCTACAGCCTTGAAAGTCACACTTTCAGAATGAACTGTTTGCCAAAATGGTGGCCGATGGTTTGAGCTCCTTCTCAGAGATAATTACTGACCCGGAGGGTCGCACATTTGCCCTCTAAAGCAGAGCTTTCACCAGGGAAGAGCCACCATGGGAAAGGACTTTGAAGAACATGTTTTTTCTGTTTGGAATCCCACTAGAAAAGCAGTCCAGCTTTAATTCTTTACATTGGCACACACGGAGCAGAAAGGGAAGCCAAAGGAATTCACCATGGCAGTAGCAGCGCTGCTGGCACTCGGTGCACTGAGGAAACTTTTGGTATTTCTAATAAAACCCAATTGTTATGCCCCTACTGCAGCCAAAATGTGTAATTGTGATGATGCATCAGTCGTGCTCTGGAGAGGAGAGTTGGCCAATGTCCAGGGAAGTCAACAGAATAATTTTATTCTTTATAGTATGATGATGACAACTTTAAGAAAAGGGATCTATTTCATTCAGGGGTGGATTTGCCCAAACACTTATCAGTTGCCCGCAGAAGATGATATTCAGAGAATCACAGAATGGTTTGGACTGGGAGAGACCTTAAAGCCCACCCAGTGCCACCCCCTGCCGTGGGCAGGGTCTCCTTCCACCAGCCCAGGTTGCTGCAAGCCCTGTCCAATCTGGCCTTGGACACTCCCGGGGATGGGAAGAAGATGACAAGGCTGGAGACAGGGAGCCCTGAGAGACAGACAGTGTTTGCTGATTGCACCGGCTGCTCGTGTTAACCCTCAGTGAGTTGGTATTTATGCCCTGTGTCCAACATGTCTCCGACCTGGAGTGGGCACTCTGCCATCTCAGCAGATGGGCCTGAGCAATTTCAACAGAGAGACTCTGTGTGTCCATCAAATCTGTTTGTTTCGGGAACTGTTCCCAGCCTGGAAACACAGGAACTATGATGTGGTGTCCAGAAAGACAACGCTATCAGCCCTGGGGCTCATCTGCCCGGCAGTGAGTGCAGCCTACGAGTCTCTCCTCTTTTATTCCCACTGTCCCACTGCAGGGATTCCATCATTGCAGAGGTGGAGTCGTGCCCGTGGCCAGGCTGTCATGGTCCCTGTGCCTGGAGGAGTGTGGCGTCCTGGGGACAAGGTGATGACAATGCCCAGAAAGGGGGAAGCCTTCAGCCCTCTTTGCACATCATCACATCTCCCCTCAAATGTCTGGCACCAAACACCGCCCTGGCCAAGCCAAAGGACATGTGAGTGGAGTGCAGAGCAAGGTGTTCACTCCCAGGAGAGGACAATAGGGCTCAGTTCTGAGATGCCTTCGGATGAGGAGGTGGGGGCAGGGAGGGTTAAAACCCTTGGATCACAACTACACACAAGCCTCCGGCTTGCACGTGTTGTACCAGTGTGGGCATCACCAGCGAGTTGTCCCTCAGCTGTCCCCTGTTCTGTCCAGGCAGAACCTGGAGCTGCTGGGCATGGGAACAGCCAGGTGAGCTCCACTTGACTCTTGCAGATTTGCTCCTCAAGCTGCTGTAAGCAAATACTGTCACTTCCTTAGATTTTTCTCTTTTTGTGGTCAAACTTGCAGTACATGAAGAGGTTTTAGTACCTTGTTCTGCACCAGTACTGGGAATAAGATCTGGAACACAGTGGTGGATGCACCTTCCAGATGCAAACATCAATACCAGAGGGGCATTTGCTGCCTCTCAGGTGCCTTTCATGGCCAAGTGAGAAGGTGCCCTCTGCTTTCTACGACTCCCTGGGAGGAGGTTGTGGTGAGATGGGAGTTGGCCTCTTCTCCCAGACAAGTAATAAAGCAAGGGGAAAGAGCTTCAGCTGGACATCAGGAGGAATTTCTGCCTGGAAAGGGTGGTGAGGCCTTGGCAGGGGCTGCCCAGGGAGGTTTGGAGTGCCCAGCCCTGGAGGTGTCCAAGGAACGGCTGGATATGGCACTCAGTGATCTGGGATGTCACTTTTTCAGTCTGAGTGATACGTAACTGCAAAAGATGACATAAAATGTTTGTCACAATTTCAGAAGTCACAGAATGTCAGAATTACAGAATTGTTGGGGTCGGAAGGGCCCTCTGGAGATCCCCCAGTCCAACCCCCTGCCCAGGCAGGGTCACCTGGGGCAGGTGGCACAGGAACAACCTCCAGGTGGGACTGGAATGTCTCCACAGAGGAGACTGCATGCCCTCCCCGGGCAGCTCTTCCAGGCTCTGCCACCTCCATGGGAAGAAGTTCTTCCTCACGTTGAGGTGGAAGTTGTTGTGGTTCAGTTCATGGCCATTGTTCCTCATCCTGTCCACTGAAAAGAGTCCTCTCATGCAGAGTGACTCCAGATGACAAAGACTGAAAAGCCAGAAAGCCTTTACCTGATTCAACTGTAGTTTTCTGACAGACCCACCGAAGGGATCTCGTCTGTCCTTTCAGTTGGGCATGTGTCCTCAGAAAGCAAAAGGCCTTGTTTGGCACTGAAATCACACACAGCAGATCCTTAAAGTTCCCACGTGAGGGCACTTTCCTGCACATCCTTCCCTGCCCAAGGGATGGTCTTGACAAAGCTGCAAACTTGTCATGGGATAGTTCTGTGGAGCGAAGGATTTTCCTTTGATTTTGCCTTTCCTCTTGGAAGCCCCCTCCTGCCCGACACTGCACATGTGCAAACACGTAAAGACAAACATTTTCCTTTCCCTTCTCCCCCTCACCAGCATCTTCTTCCCATATGGGACAGATCATCCCTTTTCATATCGGCTCATCTTCTTCTTTCAACACGATTTCCTTGACATCCCAAATTACAACCAAATGGGGGAGCGGAGGAACGAGCCTGAAATCAATTTCAGATCACTCATAAGAAATAGATTTATAGTGAAGATAAATCAAGGCAACCTTTGAGGGGAGATCCATGAATTCTTGCTTCGGCCCTTGACATATTTAGTACCTGTTGATAGAGGCCAAGACAGCCTGAGTTCCCTGGTCATCCTGGTGGTGGTTTCTTCCCTACATGGCCCACAAGAGCTGCCAGAGCCCAACCTGCACCCTGGTTTAAAGCATGAGAAAAGACACACAGCCTTTAAGCTGCAGCTATTTGGGAGGTAACACAGAGTTTCCCAAAGGGTAAGGAACAGCACAGTCAGTAAGTAATCCCCCTTAATTTCCAAGCCAGAGGAGCCAAAGGAATCCAGGAGCAACCCCAAGTCCCCACAGAATCTGAGGTTAATTTGGGTACATTAATGGGAAGAAAACAGGTTGGCAGAGCAGAAGGGGCCTGATCCCCTCCCTGGAGGCTGAGGGCAAATTCCTGCTCAAGTCAGCAGGAGCAGGTTGGTTTCTAATGGCTAGAAAGGAGAATGTGGATTTTAAACCTCCATTCTTTAACATTTCCTTCCTTCCTTCCTTCCTTCCTTCCTTCCTTCCTTCCTTCCTTCCTTCCT
>VWZG01013669.1:97714-114782 GCA_013396735.1 Grallaria varia | reverse complement strand
TCGCGAAGCCCAGCCATGATGCTCTAAGTATATTCAAAGCTTTTATAAAGATGCTAGACAGCCATAATGAGTAGATATCTCACATACAGACTGTTCAATATGCCGAGTCAATAAGGGTAACACTATTTCCTAAAATTTTTATGCAAGCCAAAGAGCCTACTAATTCTACAGGATATTTTTCTGCCCCATTTAATATCAGAGAAGAGAAGAACAGCAGAGTAAATTAAAAACAGGCACCTCACACTTGTCTGCTGCACTTGCAGTGTGCCAAGCCTCACATGAGATTCTTCCACTAGAGTGGGGCCAGCCAGCTGAGAGCATACAGGAAAATCACCCCAAGTCTGAACCTAATTTGAACCTTGTCTGCAATTAGGGGGGAAAAATGAGAAAGATGAACTTGACTTAACTTTCCCTGCACCTCTGCACTTCCTACACTGGGTCATAAAAGGCAATGAAAGGCAATGAAGTATAGAAAAAAACCTTGCATAATGTGATAACCCAACCTAAGCAGAAGTTTAAGAAGAGTATGAAATTCAACAAGAAAGGTTGTCCCTTCCTTCCCAACTGCAGGCAAATCAATTTGTAGGCCAAGGAGATTTAGATAAGCTTCAAATTTTTTATCCAAACTAAACCACTTGAGAGTCACCCATCATTTAATGTTGAATACTATGGCTGGGGAACAGAAAAAACCTGCCGAATCTGCACATCTCCCACTGGTCACACACGGGTCAACGACATATATTTAAAAAAATGGGAAAAATAAAGTTATGCTGAGCTTTGTCTTCTTCTCAAAGAAATGTAAGATATAAGAACAGTAATCAAAATAAAAGGAACTGAAATGGCAAGAAAAATATTTCAGTACACTAAAGCTCAAAAGCCTGAGCTAAACTAAGCCCTTTATTCCTTTCTTTAAGAATTAAAAATGAAGCATGTGAAAATGAATGAGACTTTCCTACTCTGAATTCATTACTTTTTCCCAAATATTTTTTTTTAGAAACAAACATCAAAAGACATCTCCATCATTAGCACTGGGAACTTGCATGTACTAAACTAATGTATCCCAATTCATAACTATAGATTTCCTCTTTATGTTGACAGATGCCCAGAGTGTCATTAAATTAAAAAATTATCAAGCATTCTTTTGTGTCTTGATTGCAAGCCAAAAAGGAAGTCAGATTCTGGTTTCCCTAAAAAAATACCAAGACTTACCTAGTTTTGTTACTATAATAAGCAAACACTAAGTTTATCAGCTACAAAACTGAATTACCATAACAATGAAAAATCCATCTCAACCATTTTCAGACTTTCATTCTGATTAGGATACTTTCTCCATCTGACAACAAGTGATAACTTGCCAGTTAAAGCACCATAAACACCAGTAGTAGGAATAGGCACAATGTCTGACTTTGAGGATGGTAAGTTTAAAAAGACCGAAGCATCTCAAGCATCCATTTACAAAAAAAAATCCGAAACAACAATCTCAGCTGCACAAAAGGCAGAGCTGATGCTGATAACAGCTGACAGTTGCTGTGTGAAACAGGATTGAGCACACAGAAGCTCTGCTAAGTAAGGCAGCCTAGTGCCAAACAGTAATGCCACTGTAAACATTAGCTTTTCTCTTGCAAATTTCTCTTATTGACTAAGATTAGTGCAATGGAGATGACTGGTCTAGCACTGTCAGAAAGCAACACACAGAGAGAATGCAGCTTAGTGCTGCTTTCATTTACCAGCTCCCAACTCCAGTTTCATCTTGTCACTCTCCGAGCAACAGCAAAGCAAAAAAGATGTGTCTCCCCTGAACACACATAAAAATTAGCAGAATTAAAAAAAAAAAAAAAGGACTTTCAATCACTGTGTGTGAAAGACAGCAACAGGAGAGTTAATGCAGCTAGTCTCACCTCAGTGGAATTGTTACGGGCAGGTATTTTTCTGCAATAGAAAAAATCTGCAGCCTTTCTGTGACTGCTATGGCAAAGACACTTCATTCAATGCAATTTCTCGTGGCTGAGCTAGCTACTAAATAGTTGTAAATGTAAAGAGGGTCAGGAGAGAGGACAACAATCAAGTGGCAAATAATTCACTATGTCAAGTTTAAGTAGTAACTCCCTTTTTATTTTCCCCACAATGAGTTTCATAGAATCTACCACTGTTGTTGACAGGCCTGAAGGCAGCCAAATACTACAATTCATGAAAAGCACTGCTGGCACCAGTAATAAACTGAGGAATTTTAGAGAAAGTTCATTATCATGCTGATTTACATGGGAGTTTGTTTTCCAGAACTAATATGTTTTTGGAATAGACTTCAAAAGCTTTAGGTATCATGTCAACAACCACATTTCAAATTGTTGAGAGGTCCATGACCATCAGTGGTTGAGCTACAGTTCGCTGCATAAAGGCAGGTTTTCCTAAACAGGAGAAAAAACACGAAAGACAGAGAATCCAGACATTTCCCTCCATAACTTGATACGAAATTAAACGAGATTATACTGAAATAGGGTTTAAGAAGCACTTCAAGATGTGTTTTACTTTAGAAAGGTATTGAAGACTTTTTACATATAATTTAAGTATAAAAGTAGTACATACTACAGTAGACACAATGGCATGTGCACAAGTTCAGCTGTGATAAACTGGAGTACTTCCCTTACTCCTGCATTTAGCTATACCATCCCAGACCAGCAGAAAGCTAAGGACACAGTTTTAACAGTGTCATTACTTATTTGGATTTGTGCCTGTCATCAGAACCTGCTCCAGTCAAAGAAAGATTATGCTAACCAAGGCTGGGATCATGTACTTTCAATGTAAAAAAAGCTAGGGTACATTTTTTCAAGTTATGAATCCTGTTTGGTTTTGAGCTCCAAGGCATAACTATTGTTGAACTACTGCCTTAGACAAAAGTTTAAATGCTCAGAAGTGTTACCAAAAAACATCTGAAAAGTTTCAGTTCTACCACCTTGAACACCACAGCAGAATCATTTAGCTTCTCAGGCTGAATATCACAAAGGACAGAAAAAGCAAGCACAGTTTATCATGCCACAGCAATCCAATATATTTAGGAATCAGAATTCATGTTCCAGCTTTGGGTTCCTCCTTGCAGACTACATTGATGCAACTTTTGCTCCCAGTATGCCTCCATAGCCAGCCCAACCTCCCAGGAAAAGCTGAGGGTACTCGTAGCACTCCTGAAAGAAGACAGGTTAAGTGAAATCAGATTGAGACATGTCTGTCCCCTCAGCTGCCAGCTGAACCACACTGACATCAACAGACCAACTATGCTGTTTCTAGTAAGCCTGTGCCAGGCAGCAGGATAAAGCAACAGCTGCAATTCCTCTCCTGCTTGGCCTCAGGCTCTCACATCACTGTTCAAAGGTAGCCTGAGGCTAAAGCAATTCACATCCGTGCTGAAGTGCAAGGCAAACAGCGCCTACCAGGTACACAGATTTCACCTGCGAGTACCAAACACTGAGGTCCTCCTAAGAAAGTTCCTACAGCTATCTCAGCCACCACACTTCAGCCATGTAACATCACCGCAATGTGAAATGAGGCAGCAGCTTGGCCAAGCAACCATATGCCTCGAAGTAGAAGCATGCCCTGAGTACCACCTGAACACAGGTTTGCAGCCAGAGAGTTCAAATTGGAGGCCTGCGGTGGTGACGTGACACAGTCTGCACATGCATCCTCCACGCACAGCCCAACACCCTCTCTCCCCTTCTGCAGTCCCTAATGGCACTGAGATTTGTCCTGGGATAGGAACGCCAGGTGAGTATTGCAGGAGGAACTATCTGGATGCAGAAATGGGGCAGACCAGATGTTTGGGATTGACTTTGGTCCACACTGGCCTGCATAAGGGTATAAATTGCTGGAGACTGGGCCAACTGGTCTCCTAATGTCGCAAGCAGCCTCCAGGTAGAGTCCCTTCCCAGCACAGATACCTGTAGGTATGCCCAGCCTTAAAATGGGGACCTTTTTGACAGGTGAATAAAACACACTAAGATCCCATCACATATGAAGAAAAAATCCTAAAGTAGCTACACAGGTGCTTTGTTGCTTCGTAATTTTGAATTCAGCAAGACCAAAGACTTGTAAACCTGTACTTTTCTAGCCAAATCTGCTTATATTATACGCCTTTAGACATAAATTGTTGACCAAATCTGAGACTAAGTGGACCACATCTAGACTTCTCTGAAAGTCTGGAAAGCTAGGCAGTCTCTCTGAAGCTCATGACTCAATCAGGACCATGACCTGGTCATACTATAATCTGTTATAACAGATGAGAGCTGTTATTGAGGAACTACATCTGTAATATTCATATACTGAATTAGCAACAAAGCTAGTAATGATCATCCACATAATCACTGTATCCTACTTCTGCCACCTGGACAAGAGCCTTCTCTTGACTACTCTGCCATAAGTCCATCTTGAGAAAGACAAAAAGTCTTGAGTTCTCAACCAAGTTTTGCACTAAGTCCTGACACATTCGAAGAGCTTTACCTCAAGCTTCTACATCTTCAAATGATGAACATTAGTTACTTTTTAACTAGAGAGTATATGCAAGTGTAATTTGACAATTTAAAAACAACCTATGATTACACTGATAAAAGCAGAGCATGACTGCAGAACGTAATATGAACTACCACATATCTACCCTAATTAGTCTATTTTATGGGAGAACGGAAATTAAAGCAATGTAATTAACCCACACAAGCAAATAGTTCCTTTTTTTTCTTTAACCTAATTTTGTGATTTCAGGTCTAAGAGAAACAATTCTTAAACCTATGAAGAATATGCTACAAGCAGCACAGCAAGACTGAACATTTTCAGAACATTTGCTGATATGAAGAGTTTCAGAAAATGCTGCAAGTTTAACTTCCCAATACACATTTAAACAATATTTTAAAAAAAACCCAAAACCCTAACTCACTTTAACTGCAGTGTTTTCAAGGGCCATAAGTGTGACAATAATTGGTCTTCAAAACAAAGGCAGTTCAAGATAGATGCAGTTGCTCCTCTCTTCAGAATAACCCTAAATGTTCAAATTTTTGAAATCATTTTTAATGGCTGTAATGGGTGTAAAAGCTTCTAAGTCTATTTAGTGAGAATCAGTAACACTGTTAATCACACAGAGAAAAATATTGCTCGCAGAGTAAGTTAAAACAGAAACACACAATTCATATTGTATGCAGAGAGAAGATTCCTTCTCAGACAATTCAACACCTAGAAAACATTTGACATGTTCCTAGCTACAAAAATCAGTGGCACAGAGTTCACAGTCAGATTCTGGAAAGCTTTCTCAGATTTAGTGTTTAAGCTAAGGAGAAGAGAAAGATGAGCAGAGAAAACAGACAATTGTAGGCTGAGTTGTTTTTTGGTTTTGTTGGTTTTTTTTCATGCAAGCAAGTTAAATGCACAGGACAGAGCATGTTAAAAAATAACTGCATTCTTTTTCCTTTACCCATAATCATGAAATTAGTCACTTCACATAAACATTCAAGCACACATTCATAATCTCACTTTGGAACAACGGAAGTCCAAATTTGCATGGCTAGCACCAGATTTTTAGAGAAGCGAACAACTTCATTCAAAGCTTCATTAAAAGGTAAGACTCATACTGGATTTGGATTGCTGATATGTCTTTTCACATGACCTGTCACAAGCAAAAAGAGATGTTAGCTCCAAAAGGAGAAGTAACACAACAGAATCGCTCTCCGTTACAGAATCAAGGTGTATTTTGTCATCCCAAATACAGACTGGACAGAGAATGGATGGAGGACAGCCCTGAGGAGAAGGACTTATGGGTCCTGATTGATGAGAAGCACGATATAACCCAGCAGCATGTGCTTGCAGCCCAGAAAGCCGACCATATCCTGAAATGCATCAAAATCAGGGTTGTCAGCAGGTCAAGAGAGGGCATTCTCCACCCCTATTCCACTCTAGTGAGTTTCCATCTGGAGTACTGCATTCAGCTCTGGAGCTCCCAACATAAGGAAGATGGGCACCTGTTGAACAAGTTCAAGAGGAAGACCACAAAGATGGTGAGAAGGCTGGAGCCTCTCCCATGAAGACAGGCTGAGACAGCTTGGGCTGTTCAGACTGGAGAAGAGAAGGCACCAGGGTGACCTACTAGCAGCCTTCCAGTACCTACAGGAGACCTGCAGGAGAGCTGGAAAGAGATATTTTACAAGGGCCTGTAGTGATACAAGTAGGAATGGCTTTAAAATGAAAGAGAGTAGGTTTAGATTAGATAGATGGAAGAAATTCTTTAAGCTGAGAGCGGTGATGTTGTCCAGAGAAGCTGTGGATACCCTATCCCTGGAAATGTTCAAAGCCAGGCTGGAGAGGGCTTTGGGCAACCTGGTCCAGTGGAAGGCGTCCCTGCCCATGGCAGTAGGGCTGAAATAAAACTCGACAAGGGAAAGTGCTAGATTCTGCATGTGAGATGGGGCAACCCCAGATGTACATATTCAGGAATGAGATGCTGGAAAGCATCACCCTGGAAAGAGGCCTGAGTGTCCTGGTCAATGGCGAATTGAATATGAGTCAGCAGTGCCTTGGCAGCCAGGAGAGCCAGCCCTGTCCTGGGGACATCAGGCAAAGCATCACCAGCCAGATGAGGGAGGGAATTGTTCCACTCTGCTCTGCACTGGGGCGGCCTCACCCTGAATATTGTGTATGGTTCTGGGCATCACAATGTAAGAAAGACATTAAGCTTTTGGAGAGTGTCCAAAGGAGGGCAACAAAGATGGTGAAGGGCACTGAGGGGAAGCAGTACGAGGAGAGGCTGAGGGCACTTGGTCTGTTCAGCCTGGAGGAGACTGGGGGGAGATCTCATTGTAGTTACAACTTTCTTGTGCGGGGAAGAGGAGGGGCAGGCATTGATCTCTTCTCTCTGGTGACCAGTGACAGGACCCAAGGGAGTGGCCTGAAGTTGTGTCAGGGGAGGGATAGGTTGGATATCAGAAAAAGGTGGCTGGGCACTGGGACAGGCTCCCCAAAGAAGAGGTCACAGCACCAAGTCTGAGTTCATGAAGTGTTTGGACAATACTCTCAGGCACATGGTGTGACTCTTGTGGGTGGTCCTGTGCAGGGCCAGGAGCTGGACTTAATGTTCTTTGTGGGTCCCCTTCCAACTTGGCATATTCTGTGATTCTGTGAGATGATCTTTAACGTCCCTTCCAATCCAAGCCATTCCATGATTCTATGACAGTAACATGCAGCTTTGATGGACTGCATCAGGCTCTTTACTGTCATTTAAAACTGGGCTCACACTTGGATATAAAAGGATTACAATACTGGTGTATTACAAGGTCTTGTTATCAGAATATTTGGTTCGATGGCACAACGCAGAGCTTTGCTGGAGACACCTGCAGTCGCTCTAGATGTGCAGTACCATGCAGAGATAAAGGAACAGGTCCCAACAGATCTGCTGTTGTACTAAAGCAGCACAATATCCAACCCAGTCAGCCATAAACTCTCAGCCACTCCCTTCTTGTTCTGAAGGTGACTGGTTTGCTTCTCTTATTTCTGTATTCTGTGGTATACACATCTCCTGAGATTTAAGGCAAATACACCCTTAGCCATAGAGCCAGTTGCAGGGGAAAAGAGAGGAAAGGAAAAAATTTATGTACTCCTCAGAGGAACAAAAAAAACCCCGCCTGCTGAGGTAAGCAACTGAGAGCTAACCCTTAAACCCTTCCCCGCAGCTCACTGTCACACCCAGGGGCAAAGATAAATTGCAGCAGGAAGGTCTGTTGAAGTTTGTTTCAGAAGTTATTGCCCTCAGCTGTCATTCTCCTCTTCCTGTCAGAGGCTACAGTCCCTGTGGCACAGTCAGGGAGAGAAGCACCTGCCTCCAGCTAAGCTACACTGGATACCATGCTGTATATTACCCTAAACTAGCGACAAGTGTTTACTGCACCTAACACACTAAGCCTCCGGGCTGAAGAAGGCGAAGCATCCCTGCCAATTCTGAAGTGGGGACACTGGCCTTCTGAGGGCAGGGAGCTTCAGGGCAGGCAACCGGGTCCAGGCAACAATGATTCTCCCAGTGGGAGCCAGTGTGAAAATTAGGATCCATCCCTAAATGCTCTGGTCAAATGGTCAAAGAAACACTCCATGCATCAAAACAGAGTGCTGGACATCCCTCATGAGGGAAAAGGATGATCAGCTACAGAAACAAGATTTCACAATCCAAAAGGGGAACATTCAAAACTTGTATAACTGTACTTCGTGCACTCCTTCACTCAACACTCTAGCTGAATCCTGTGGCACTTCAGGCAGTAAGCCTAGATAAAGTTTCAGGTAGACAAGGAAAAGCCACATCTCTATCTGGTATCACTTTCACAGAGGTACAGGTCAGACATTTGACTTAGACATCATGTTTGCTATCGTAGTACATCCAGAACATGACGATGCTTTGAAGATATGAATCAATCTACCTGAAACATCACTGGCCAAGACACACTCACCTTTTCACTGTTTCTTAAGCTGTTAATAAATGTACTATATTGCCTGTAGTTTGATTTTCAGCATGGGACAATTCTGAAGAATTTTTAAATCCTCAGTTAGCTCCTAGGCTCCTTGTTCACAGGGAAACCACTTCTATTTTGCGCAAAAAAGCTTCACATTAATGACCAGTATCTGTCCTTTCAGTCTTTCACTCTTTCCTCCCAAAGCTACAGTCAATGTATGCAAGCATTCTTGCAGATTCTCTGTTGCATCACCCACTTCTGCATAACACAAATTACTTGGCCAACAGCTTGTTCCTTGCACACACTGAGCAAAGAAATGTCATCTTTCTGCTATCACACCCTTATTTCACAGTTTGTTCTAGGTTTGCTCTTGCAAGTGCTGCGGTTCCCCTTTAGCAAAACACCTGAGAAGTTTGGGTGATTTCTTAAGATCGGGGTAATCCTGAATTACCTGGAATACCTAACTAACGGCGTAAGTCACACTTCCACTCATGGTAAGTTTTCAAATGGGAAGTCAGTAACGAGTACACTAAAGGAGAAAAGAGACATATTCTCTTATTATGCAATACAGGCGGTTTTGCAACACCCTTCTTAGTGTTTTACTGAAAAATCATCTACTAGAAAATCTGCCTGCAGACAGGAAAAAAGTTTCTGTTGATCTTTTCCACTGCACTCTGTCCTTAAACTTTGCTGATTTTGTCATCTGCGATTCCGAAAGTAATTACAGTATAGATTTATACTAAATAAAGTAGATAAACTTCCTTTGGAGAGGGGTGTCTTATGACTAAGTAAATGGCCACAATATCAGGCAGAGTCAGGGATAAAGGCTAATGGATAGCATTTTGAACAAAGACCTGTCCTTACAACTCACAATGAGATGGTTCTCGCTGCTCGGTCTTTAAGCATTGGATGGTTAAGGTTCCAATAGTAAACTAAGATATGGCTCCAGCAAGCATTTTTTAGAGACTTCCCAACCTCATTACAAATCAAGAGGAAATGCTTCTCAAGATTCTGCTCCTGATGTATAGAAAGTAAATATACGTTACAATAGATACCTTCAGTATATGAAACACCTGCTCCATATCTTACACAGGCAGTAATAAAACTATAGATTTTTTTCTTTTTAAAGTAAACACACAGCAACTTCCTAACACAAAGTTCATCATGAGCCACAGGACTGCTCATATTAAAACTCATTCTTAATGCCATTCTTCGTTAAGAATTGAGTAGATTCCAACAGCACCAATCCAATACATTCTGCAAAAAGAATACGGCAGGAATTCATTGTATCTATAAAATATAAAAATTAAAAATTACTGATTTTTCAAAGATTGAAGAGATCAAAAAATAGCAGATAAAGAATGCTACATGTAAACACAAAATTATCAGATTCAGCATTTTTGAATAGTAGCTTGACTTGTATTCAAAAGCACGAGGCAGGGAGAACCCACGGATAAACAACACAGAGCAAGAAAACAAGAATAGGGTAACAAAATTCTCAGGAAACAATGACAGATCATTGTATATNTAAAAGAAAGCAAACAAAACAAAAAGACAAAACCAAAATCACAAACAAACAAAAAAGAAATTAAGTGAAAAGTGTAATGGATACATTTTTTTCATTTACAGAACTAAATAAGAAAAGAAGATGCAATTACTCCACATACTAAAGTAACTAGGTATGTTCCCACTGCTAGCAGGTAGTAGAAGGAAATTAAATAGCAAATACTAAGAAAAAGACACTTCAACTCAATGAGTCACCATAATTTTGTAAGTCAAAATTTTAGAAATTTAAAAGTTCTGACTGAGGACTTCTCAGAATATTAATTTTAGACATACCATAGGAACTGGGAAAACTCCAAAGGATGGGGCAAATATGAGTACAATCTGACTATTATAAAAAGATAAAAGGAAGATACAGAGATGCTCACTAAAAAGAGACAGTAACTGCAGCAAAGCAAGAACAAAAAAAAAAGCTATAAAAATGTGGATGCTAGAAAGGCTACTTATTAAAATATTAAAACAACAGAAGAGCAAAATACTCTATTAAAATGATGGTTTATACTTGACAGCGTTTTTTTACATTAAGAATGCTTGCATTTTCAAGGTGACATTGCACTTAATGCCAGGTAATTGGGACCCCTGACAATTCAGTAATGCTAAAATACTACTAACATATTCAGTGTGGTTTTCAAAAAAGTATACACAGTCAAATAAATCTCTGTGTTTGACAGCTTGAAGGTCTGGTCGATAAAGGTGACTCATGCTAATACACTTTAGTTTCTCTTAATACTTAACTTATCAAGAATGCTTTGACCAAAAAAGTTTGACAAATAAAGGCATACATTACACAGATTAAAAAGCTGTACCCCTGGCTGATCTCCAAACCAGTTGCTACTAGAAAGAAATCCACAGAGACTACTTTGAATGGTCTTCTTTGGAACAACTCCTAACTCGGGACTTTCAATTAGCTTTTAATGGGCACTAAAAATTATATAAAGTATTTGCTGATCAAATATGTGTATGTGTTGCAGGAGTATCCAGAAACAAGGCACTTTACTATTACAAAGTGACACTAATCACCAATAACCTGATCTTGGTCCTACAAGATGAAAGCAAAAGTCTGCAAAATTAGGCCACATTCCCAGAAAACAGGCACTCCAGAATGCAGCAAGAAAACATTTTAAGTAACTGTCTCAAGCTCTCAGGACAATGCAGAGCAGGTGTGTGCACAATACACTAACAGGACTATTAGCAGAAATGGTGAAATAATTTTGCATTGATGAGTACACTTATGTTTACTTTCAGAAGAGCTAGAAAGATACTGGAGATGTACAATGAAATTGCTAGTTCATGTTTGTGTACTATGACACATGAAAAATGTATTACACACTGGTCAACCTTGTTAGCAGATATAACAAAACAATTTGACTGGGAAGTTAAAAAGCAATGACAACAAAGGATGTGAGGTTCCTCAATATTTGAGGGACTTACTAGGATGAAATGGACTCATAATCACATGAGAGTTTAAAATAAGCTTTAAGAAGTATTCTTTAACACATCTCCTGAGCAAAACAAAGTTGTTCTTGCGAAAGTTGGGTATCAACATGGACTTAACAGTACTTTCCCTCTTTGAAGTCTGAATTCCCCTATTTCCTAATGCCTGCTCATACAATAGGAGGAAAAGTAAGTCTGCATGTCAGCAACATGTCCACATACCTTGATTAATTTTAATAATACCTACTGACTCAGAGGCTTCCTCTGATTGCTTAAAAAGCTCACAGTTCTCTGCCAAAGTGCCCAACCAGCCAGGTAGCTTTTGCAGTGGAGAAGGGACAGTAGCTTTCTTTGGAACCACGGGAACGCAGTCACCAGCTGGAACCCGAACCAGACGGGCAATATCCACGAGTCTTCCTCAGGGCCCTCGTTCAGGGCAACAATGAATCACTCTGCTCCTGGCCACACAGAAGCCAACTCCCCTGTCCAGGTCTGGAGTCAGAACGGTGAACACGAAGCCTCTGGCCAAGCCAGCCCGGAGCCTGGCCTGTCTTCACGGGATGTCTCGCTCCGAGCTCTCAGCCGGGCCGGGAGCTGCAAGAGGGTCCCCGGCAAACCACGCCAGCAAGAGCTCTGCTGCTCCCGAGGGCTCGGCCGGTGCCGCAGCACCCCCAGCGCTGCTGGGGCACACACCGTGGGGACTCCAGAGCCGCCGTAAGGGCCCGAGTTCTTTCCTCACACCTCCTCCTCCTCCTCCACGTGTCGGACACATTACATGAGGACCCCTTCGCACACTCGACCCTTTCACCACAACCCCTCCTATGGAGCCCTCTGGTATATTCGCCCCATTCCCCATCTCCTTTGGCCTCTCTGGCACCACCACGGCGCGGCCGGCGGTGTCCTCGCACACACCGGGACGGCGGCTCCGGCCCCGCCTCAGCCCAGCCCGCTCACCCGCGTCGTAGAAGGCGTCCAGCACGGCCGTCTCGCCGAAGTCCAGTTCCCCGAAGTGGACGGTGCAGAGCTGGGCGCCCTCGGCCTCGCAGGCGCGCAGGAGGCACTGCCGCGCCCCGGCCTCGGGGCTGCGCGCCCCGGCGCCCGCCTTGGGCGGCTCGTTCAGCACGTACACGGCCCGCAGGCAGCGCCGCCGCGCCTCCGCNCCGCCGCCGCGCTGCCCGCGGGGCTCTCCATGCCGGGGGCCGGAACGGCGGGGCCGCTGCCCGCAGGGGCTCAGACGGGGCCGCGCCTCATCGCACACAGCGGGGCAATGTCCGGGCGGGCCGGCTCCCCCGCGCCCCCTCCTGCCGGCCCCGCTGCCCACAGCCCCGGCGGGCGGGCACGGGGCGAGCGGAGACCAGGCGGGGAGCGGAGCGGACTCGGCGCCGCCCTCCCCCCCCGGACAGCGCTCCCGGCGCCCCGGCAGCACCCCGAGCAGGCAGCGCCGTCGGGCCGAGCGCGGCCCGTTTATTGGTGCCCTTCCCCGCCCCTCGCCGGCACCGCCCGCCGCTCCCTCCTGCGCGGCTCTTCTTTCCCCTTTTGTTTTTTACCGACTCCCCGCTCCCTGCTGTTTACGCGGCTTTGACCGCAGGCAGACCGTCAGAAGTTTGAGTAGTGGTTGTTCGTCCATAAATTCCTTTTCTTTATTATCTCCCACGATCGCGACAAAAATCGGCTCCCAGTAACTCTGTGGCAACTCCTGGCTTATTTATAAGAACGAAATTAGTTTATTTCCTAGCAGGTTTTTGTTACGATCCGCGCTGATGAGGGCAGGCTGGGGTTTGGCAGTGCTGCCGCGCCGGTGCGTGTGGCGGGACAGAGGGAAGGGCTGGATGCGGCTGCAGAACTTCGTGTCTCTGCCGTGTGCCCCCGCTGTCAAACACACCGATACACCCCATGGAGAACACGGCCTGGTGGCGATCCGGGAACAGCGCAGAAGTGCAGTCCTCCAGCAAATTCGTATTTGAAGTAATAAACCTGTCTGGAAAGTTTTTTCATCTCCACTTTCACTCACAGTGCCAGAACAGGTTTTAAACAAACAGCGTCTTCACCTTCTCCTGCAGCGTGGCTCCCTGTGGCCATCAGAGATAGTAATTTTACCGTGTGCTGTGATCATTGAAACATAGGATTTTTAGAGTTGGAAAATACCTCTACAATCATCGAGTCCAACTGCTAACCCAGAACTGCCGTGTTCACCACAAAACCGTATCCCCAAGTGCAACACCCACACCTGAACACCTCCAAGGATGGTGATTCAGCTGCTCTCCTGGGCAGCCTCTTCCAGTGCCTGACCATCCTTTCAGTGAACTAACACAGCACAAGCAACAACCAAAGGCTTGCAGCCCAGTGTTTTTCTCTCTAGGTGTCTGGCTGTTTGGGACTAAAATAAAATTACCTATAGAATATGAGAAATTAATTGAGTTGGCTTAAGCTTAGTTGTAACTTGCTTACAATTTAGCACAAGTGGGCCCTGCTCGAAGCTTGGCATGGGTGAGCTTTAAATGAGCTCCCGTTGTTGCACGACTGGCTCAGCAGGGCAGCAGAGACAGACTGGACACCTTCAGAGAGGGGCTGAGACCCTGCAGGACCCCAAGGCTGCCCCAGACTGGGAGATACCAGCAGTTAATGGGCTGTCCACGGGACATGGAGAAAGAATCCAATGAGGTGTTGGAAGACCCCAGACCATAAATCACTGTTGGACTGAGAGGTGCACATGAGGCACGTGGAGATCTTGTGCACAGACTGTGGGGGTTCAAAGGCCCAGGGATTTCTTTTTTTGGGGTCCCTCTCTGGAGGCACACAGATATAATAACCTGTCTCAGAACCCAGGGTGTGAACTCTGTGATACCAGGGTTTGGTAACTGCAGTAAGAATTGTAGTAGCCAGTCTTCCTGAGAACACTCCAGCGTGAGGATAGCATAGCACTGTGCAGTGTTCATGTTTGCTTAGTGGCTCTTAAGGACTTGAGAGAATGTGGGTAAGTAGTTTAACAGGAAAACCAGTTTCTCATTTTGGAGAGTCTGAGGAAAATAAACCTTTGTATTTGGTCCACAGGTTGCAGGTGTGGGTGTGCTTTTTTTGCACACTAGTACATGAGACTTTTGCAGGAATTATATGGCCACCAGAGATCCTCCTTGTTCCTGACAGCTCTCCTCTTTAGACAGCAGTAAATCTTTTTATATGATAACTCTAATTCTATTAGCCTTGATCCAGTAATGCACCAAGTAGCTGGTGTCACAGGAGAAAAATCGAAATCTGCATTTAGAAGGTACCCAGAGTGCGCATTGAGCCTTCAACCAACAAAAAGCACTAGCACCTAAGTTTATGATCCTCCCCAATACAAATCCTACTTTGTATTATGTGAATTATAAAAAAGTTTGGTTGAACAGCTGATATTAAAAACTGAAATGAAAAGTACAGTGCTGGCAAAACTAAGGGATTATTTGCACAGGAAAGTGTTTTATCTTACTCAAGAACATTCTTGGGCTTTCAGCAACAAACATGTAAAAAAACCAAATTGCAATGTAATGTGTTCAGAATAATAGATGTATGGGGTGCGGGGCTTTCTGTAATTGTGAAAATTGTTTAAGTGGAACAAAAACATAGGTTGAGATTGCTTAGTGCAATGCCATTGAGACATAATAAGCTTTTGGTGCCTTCTAGAAATTATAAAAATTTAGTTTATTGTACATCTAAGACATGTCTTCAGGTTTCATTTTGCAGTTTTTATCATTTGGTACTGTTCTAAATTGTTTGCTGAGGGATCTGTATCTTGGTCTTGAAACAGTGATAGTCTCTTACTAGATATTTTACATGATCATAATTAAGAAAATATTTTCCCCTTTTCCTAATTCTATTCACTCATCTTCCAAACAGTATTCTCACTATTCCTTAGGCATTTTCCTGACAAATTATCATTTATTTTTAGTAGTTTAACTTGATGCAACTTGTTCAAGGTTTGTATGCTTTCTTGGAAGCTAGAAACAAGGAGCACTTTTAAATGAAGAAGCTTCATTTTTTAGGCTGTGACTGTGTCTTCAGAAACTGTGGTTCAGTGCTGGTATGCCTGACATTTCCACCAAGCAACAGTATATTCAGATCTTGCAAGGCACCCGAGTGAGAATAAATGGGAGATTCATGCTTTGGGATATTTGAACTGCTTCCATGCAAACCAAAAAATGCTAAATGTAGAAGAAAAAAAAAAGCGAAGTCATGCAACGCTCTCCTTTTTTTGGAAAAGTAGTCCCGTAACGAGGTTATAAAAAGAGTCACTCTGCCCCTACAGTTGCCCATTCGAAGGTCCAGGCCACAAGTGAATATTCAGCTTTCGTACACCTTTGCATGACCTTCTGCCTTTGCACAGAACCCGGCCTAACAAAACTGAGCAAAACCAAGAAGGCACCATTTGCTCTTACACAGTAATGTAAAGACGATGCCACAATTTTCCCAGTCAGCACTTTGCACCTGTCAAATCCACTTAGTGCAGAATATTAATTACCACTTCTCCAAAGAAAATAGATGTCCTGGAAGTCACCTTTTTTTTTTTTTTCATTTTGCAAATCCCTGGGCAGCAGTAGTTGTTTCTGCAGACATAACTGGGCTAATGAGAAGCGAGTCCTTCTATTTTTTCCTAGGGCTACAAACTTTTGGTGTAAACTGTACATTTATATAAAGTTTGACTCCATGGGCAGACGTGCCATCTTTCCTCCTGATGCATATGCAGAAAACCTCAGCATAGCTTATCTTCCCTTTTTCGAAAGAAAACATGGACTAGGACTGGTGCCATAAATTCAGGCGACAATTTCATTGCTTTCTAACATTTTCATCCATAAAGAGGCTCTCTCCATTTTATGCAGTGTCAGGGAAAACCAAGATCTCTTGGGTCAGGTAAGTACCAAGTAAACCAGTAGACACCCAGGTCCATGGAAAACCTGCAGATTTCCACTGTTCTTCCAAAGTGCCAATCCACCTGCCCATGCCCTGTCAGTATGTCCTGAAGACTGACCACCGGGCATCCATCACACCTGGCGCAGTGTACACGAGTCTGTCTCTGGGCACTTGGCACTGACCAGCCTCAAACACGAGCACATCCTGAGCCATGGCCACCTCTCCGCCGCCCTTGTGTCGCAGGCAGAGCCCACAGCTGGGGCCAGGCAGCGGCGTCCTGTACAGGCTTCCCCAGGCAGCGCCATCAGGGCAACAACTGCCTTGAGTGAGTGACTGTCCAATAGCCTGATCTCTGTATCCCAGATGCGAGACATTTTTTTCTGTATTGTGAACATCAGGCATTAGGGAAAATGTCCAGATTCTTTCCTGGCAAGTCATTGAACCAGCTTTTCATGAAATAATGCGATTTGTGGTGTTTAGACTATTCCAAGCAAACATTTTGTTAATGGACTTCTTGGTATTACTGCTGCTAGTGTGCTACCCCATTTATTTTCATTCACAGTGAACAGGTCTCCAGGTAACCATACAGATACTGTTGTCATGTGATGAGGAGGAAAACAGTTAATTTCTTTACTGAATGTCCTGGGTTTCTGTAGCTGAATTTCTTTTTTTTTTTTTTTTTTTGGGGGGGGGGGGGGGGGGGGGCGGGAGGGGGGGTTTGT
>VWZG01013669.1:26121-97583 GCA_013396735.1 Grallaria varia | reverse complement strand
CCCGAGTGAGAGCTGTGGCCCTCGGGACAGCAGATATGGAAGAGCTGCTGCCTGAGGGGTGGATTCACGTTGGAGAAGTCTATTAAAGGCTGTCTCCTGTGGGAGGGACCCCACGGAGCAGGGGATGGACTCAGTTGTGGTCCCCTATAAACTGTGGTGAGACTGTGGTAAAGCAGAATGTCCCCCTGCAACCCACAGAGGCCCATTGGGGTGCAGAGACTCAACTTCTACTGCAGCCCATGGAAGAGTGACCCCGAGGGGTGGGGGAACTCACATCGCAAGCGGCAGCAACCGCAACCCACTGCAACCCACCATGGACAGGAGGAGCGGTGTGTGTGGGGAAGTGTGTGTGTGTGGTGTGTTTTAAGACTGGTTTTTTTCCCTCACTCTTTAGCTTAGCTATTATCCTGTTCGTAATAAATTTTAGAAAGGGATTTTATGAGTCCATGGAATCCAGCCAGGGTCAACCCACTACACTGAACAAGAAGATAATTGGGGTTTTTTTAAACTGTGGATCCAGACAAAATACGTTTTTGTTTTCATGGTCATTATGTAGAAACTTTACTAGAGTTAAAATAAAATGTTGTGATTTCTCCCTAAGAATTATTCTCTCTAATATACTGCTTAGTTTTGTTCAAAAGTCAGATTAAAAATATTAAGTCTGTACAATGGCATCTAAGCAACAGGGATAATTCTTGAAGAAAAGCTTTATGAAAATGACTTAAAAATGCTTGCAGCAAAGCACACCTCTTTTGCAAGGGGGAAACTTGAGTGTCTCAGAGTCATGTGAAGTCAGAACATCTTGGCCACCAGATCATTGATGGAAATGGGTTCAGAGATCTCAGGGATTTCTCTGGCTTGTCTTTCAGTGGACAGCGTGAGACCTCACAAGCTCATTTGGCCTGACAAAGAATGAAGGCAAAGAAAGTGATTGCTGGGTCAAAGAATATGATCCCCAGCAGAGCTTTCTGCTCAGCCCCACTGTTTTGCACTGCTGAGCACGTTGCACACAGCATCTGCTCGTCACCACTCCTTGCAAATGAAGGACACAGTGACATCTTGTATGACGTACAAGGTTAGTCAAAGAGGGATCGTCCTCTTCCTTTGCTATCCTTGGAGAAGGATAATTTTATAAATATGCTCTGCGTGCTCACAAGTACACAGAGCAAAATGTAATCAGCTTCAAAATTGGCTTTGATTCCAAATTCCTAATCTTCTTTACTTTTCAGCACATCCAGCACTCTAATCAATAAAGTCTTTGCCTTTGTATTGAGAGTAGTTATGTGGCGAGTTTTTGGGAGCATGGATAATTAAGTGCAAGCGAGCAGTGAAAAAAATTGTACAGGTCTCAATAGCTTCCACAAAACCAGAATTTCACTTAGAGATGAGTGCTTGCATTTCAAATAATAAAAGAAGCCAAACCAACAAACCACCAGCAAATGCCATAACAAAGAGAATGATTAAAAACCCCTCAACCTTTCTTGAATCTCTATCAATGCAGACAGCTCACGCTTTCTATGTAACACAAGTTCTACAAAATGCAGTCTTTAATCAATTAGTCAAACAGAAAATTACTTAGCTCCAGTTTTCAACACATTTAAAATAACTTACAGTTTATATTTCAAGTTGGAGAAGACCAAGCCAGGCCCCCCTCCAGAACTGCCTCCCTTAGACCCTGAAAATTCTAAACGCCCACTAAGGTGACTAATATTAGAGGAAACCTCAAGAAAACCCAGGGAAATAGAAAACTTTCAACTTAGGAGGATGGAGTCCTCCTTCACCTGTCTGTATAGTTTTGAACTTTAGTATTCAATACTATGTTTTAATACTTAACAGTATTACATCTAGATTTCCTCACTCATACAGCATCTTGACATGATGAATATTTTCTCTTTTGCAGTCCTAAACATAACAGATTGCTTGTGTTACATCTCTCTCCAATTCTGCAGGTCCTAGGGTGAAAAATAAACATTTCCGTGGGGAATAAGAAGCAGCTTTAAAATGTTTGCATGGACAGAAGATTAAATGTTCTTACTGGACCTGATTAATTTTCCTGTTTTCAGCTTGACAAAAGTATCTTTGACTTGTTTATGTGTCATGGCTCAGTGTCTTTATTGCATTGTTCTTACATACTGTTTTAAGGTGAGATTGTCACTTTTAGCCTCTCTCAAGTTGTTTCTCACTGAGGAGATATTCATGATAAGGGCCACCCAAGCTTTCACTTTTAGTCCAGTTAAGCAGGCTTTTTCTGTCTACTGATTAACGAAAGCCCAGCAAAATTGTGACCAAAGACAACATGGTTATGAACACATATTGTACAAACAATGGAGTGGAATAGAATATGCGGCTTATTTTTATTCACATTTAGGTGCTTGTCATACTGCTGTAGATGCAGCTACGTGAAGATACATGGGTCTTAGAAGCTTAGCAAAAGCAGAGCTGCTAATGCTGCTTGAAAGCACTTTAAATATCTGTCATCACAATGGTTTTGCTATTACCAGTTGGGACTGTGGGCAAAGGGATCCTGAAGAGAGGCAAGAACTGCTTTGAAGTGACAAAAAACTTTTCATCTGTTATATTGATACTCATTTTTATAACAGGTATTAATGAAAACTTCCTATATTTAAGCAAGTCTCGAAATTTATTGAAACTTCAGTAAGAATTTTTCAGTTGCACCTGCATTTCTTCTTGTTGAGGCAGTCAAGAAATTGTAACATTATTAAAGATGAGCTTGATGTGTAAAGAAAGAAGTCTACCAGTGTGGAAAATCGGGGCTTTTTTGTTTAAAACCAAAAGTAAGTAATTCACATTAATAAACTAGCAGTGTGAAAAGTCATGGGAGAAGCAAGCAGTAATTGGTAGGGGCATGGCTAAGGCACCTTGCGAGACAGAGAGCATCATCAGCCTTTCTCAAAACCTCTGGCAACTATTTTCTCTGCTTGCATGACACCCATGCTTTGTAAGTGTGAGGTTCTTAGCACGGTCTGACTTTATTATTTGGGTTTTTGGCCAGGTGAAGTTTTCAATACTTTTAATGATGGCACCTGAATGTACACAATACTGTGCACCAGCCTAGAGCTGGTCCAGAAGGTCTCCTGGTTACACAGTGAGACTTAGGTATGATGCCAGACACTTTGTCTTCTCTGCTTGTCAATGACATTTATTCTTTGCTAGAGAAGTGTCACATGCTCGAGGCTATTAAAGCTGCTCCCACATAACACATCGCTCCTGTACAGTTGGAAAATGTTATGGCCAGATACACTGTCACTCAAATGCAGTCCCTCTTCAGACATCTATCTGCCAGTATGACAGGAATCATTCCAGAAGAGTTTTACAATGCCATAAGCAAGACCTTCAGCCCACAATTGTGTCAAATCACATTTCTGTCAAAGTTCCACGGAGTTTCTTCCTGCACCTCAGAGTGAAAAGCAAGTTAAACAATAACCCACTTCCTGTTCTCATCCTAGACACCTAGAAAGAACCAAGCATTCCAGACCTTTTCATAGGAGCCAATATATGCTTTGCTAATGGCCTTGTAATAGAAACATCTACCTCTTTTGATTTGGGAAATTCCAAATGACAGCTATTTGAGAAAAAGAAAGAGTTGAGCTGATGATAGCAGGAAGATTTCCAGAAGCAGTAGTAAAAGGTAATCCTTTTGGTTACCCGACAGCCTTGTTTTCTCTGCAAGTTTAAATCCAGTTGCAAAACAGTGAATTATTTCAGTATTGCTTTGGACTGTTCTCAGCTATTCACACAACAACAAAGAAGTGGAATATAAGATTAGTACTTCGTCACACACATGCATGTAGGACAAAATTCAGGTACTCTTTCTTACATCCCCAAAGGAAAAGGCCAAGAAGCTGCAGATTTCCATATGGCACACGGGCACTGCAGCAGCATGGAGCCAACGGGGGGAGCATCTCATTTGCTTTCTATTTTATGAAGGCACAGCAACATCTCAGCCCAGCCTACAAAGTGACATCAGCCAGAGCCTGCAAAAGGCAACCAGCTCACCTGAGCAGCATCAGCACCTTCGCATGGGCAGAGGTGGTGGGCTGCACCCTTAAGGGGCAGCCCCCCTCCTCTGGGGCACAGGGGTACTGGGACACACATTTCTAGAGCAGGAGAGCAGCAGATTCAGGACAAGAGAAGTTTAGAGCCTGAGATTGCTGCCTTTTATACTTAGGCAGGGATGGCTGAGGAAACATTAGGCCTGAGTCAGGGGACCTGTGAGTGAAAATACAAGTGAGAGAACTCAGGCTTACCCCAGACTTGCACCCAGCTGGAGAGAGTGCACTGGTGACATTTGGGAGCTCTGAATAAGCCTTGTTGACATTATTATATCTCAATTAGTCCAAGTCCAATATTGAAGCTTGTAGTTATTGCAGTAACGTGAGATCCTTCTTGCGTAAAGAGCTCACCAAGCACAGGTCACAGAGCTGTGTTCCTGAGGTGAGCAGGTCCTTCAGGTTAGAGCCTCAGGAATTTTCTGTTTCCCTGATATCAGTGAGGCACAACTGTGTAATCACAGCACAAACATCCTGAACCTCCCACAAGATACACGCCATTAATGAGGTAGCTTTCTCCAGCCAGAACTGCTTTTGCTGGGGTCTCAAAATTTACTTCATGTTTCCCCCTGCTTTGTGCTTTTATTCCCTGAACAGCTGCATCTGTGCTTCCAGCTGGGCTCAGTAAATTTGGCTCTTTGAATCCAGAGTAGCCAAATTATCTAGCAGCAGCAATTGCCATGCAGGTGCACCTACTTTTCTACTTATCCCTCTTTAGCTATTCTCTTTTTGGTGCTTTGTGCTAGGAGAAACAGGATGGCGCACAGATGGCGTGGCTTTGCCTTCTCCTTTACTTGTTGTGCCCTTCACAATGAAAACCATCCCCAGAAGGGCATAAACCCAGGTAATGGGTCATCCTGCAGCAGGGACAGCTGCCCAGCTTAATTCTCACCAGCTCCAAGATAAGCCCAAGAAGCGCTCTCACAGAATTCCAGACTCTTCCTTGCTGTTACTCAAGGAGGTGAAGAGCAGCCTGATGAGCCCCTTGGCAGAAGCGGGTTTGCCGTTCAGTGGTTGGGATGAAGCAAATAGGGAAGAGCTTGTCATACTGAGGAAAACGATCTCCAACAGCAAGTGAAAATACTGGGTCTGGACTCAGTGAAGTGGACGAGTTTTACCAGAGATAGTTTTGAGAACAGATACTTCTTTAATGTCCTGATATTCTGAATTGCTTTTGAAGTCTCATTCTTATCTAATTTGCTTTGGTGTTCTAATTTTCAAGTTTCCTCCTCCAGGAGAAACAGCCTAACTCAAGATCATACTGATAAATGCCAGTTTTGTTTTCCTGACATCACCTACATTCTCCAGTTGCTTTTTCTACATGAAAAAAGGAAGATAAGAGGATTTGAAACCTACTTATCCAAGACTGGTAGGCCCTGCCTCCCTATTGTAACTTTTACAACGTGTCAGGACAACTATTCTCATGGATCTAGAGATTGATCTAGAATTATACTTAATTGTCTTGCTAAAATACACTAATCACTCCAGTTTGTGGGGCAGCAATTCAACAAAATTAATTTGCATCTTAAATTCTTCATCCTACAGTGCTAACACATTCAAAAATACGACTGAATTTCTAATACTTTACACAAAAATCCAGAGGAGCATTAAGCCATGTTGTTGGTTACGCTGTTCGCACTCCAGACCCCCACACTGCCCAACAGTGGAGCTGTGAGTGCTGCGAGGGGCAGCTCAGCGGCATCGCTGGTTCAAGAGCAGCCTGGCTGTGGCTGCACAAGGAAAGTCTCTCAAGCATTTGGTCCTGAGACTCACCACCTGCAAAAGTTTGTGTCTGCTCGGGATTGGAAGTTGTCTTTTAATTTAAAAGACGTAACTCCAAGCAACAATGTGTTGAGCAGGTCTAATACCCTTCCTTCCCTGAGTGAGAAGCAGAGGGGAGGATGATCCAGGCCATGACTGGGCTGGCACCAGGCTGGTGGGCACCAAGGCTGCTCATCCCTCAGCAGCACACACGGCACTGCAGCTCCCTGATGGCATTTAAATGGTGGGGTTTGCTCCCTCAGTTGCTCTGTTCCAGGCTGGGAAGTGCTGGCACCCCCTCACCTTCATGGCTGATGACCTAAAGGAGCTGGTTATTTTCCAAAGGCAGGGAATGAGGAGTGGAGTGGTCACAGTAGAACAGGAGGAGGGAGGCAGCTGCAGGAAGCTGGGAGTGAATGGGCCAGGTCACACACAACCAGCTGCTCATTTCCAAGCCAGCGCAAGAGTCAGCTGAGGACAAAAGTGCCAAGCAAAATCTAATTTCTGGCTGAAGGGTATTAATAACCACGGATACAAATACCCGATGTTTAGTGGGAAGAGTTCAGCTCCACCTCTTCTGGCTCTTATTAACCTAAGGATTGTCATGATCAGAATGCTTGGAGGATCCTCTCCATGCCAAAGCCGACAGGAATTGCAGTTTCCCAGCAGCCCTGCCACCCCCACATGGCTGAAAAGCCTCCTCAGTTCAGACGTTGTGAAGTGGTTGGCTGTTTCTACTTTTAAGCCAAATTCCTGCCTGCCTTTCAAGCAACAGCCCTCCTGTACGAAAGGCATCTTCTCTTTCACCAGCAGAGAGCTTTCCTCATGGGCGCACCCTGTCCGGTTTCCAGCCCCAGGGTCCTTACTCAGAGAAGCAGCAGATAGTGGAGACCTCCCACCTCTTCCTGGCTGCAGCAGGACAGCCCGGGCAGAGGGGGAGAGCACAGCCTGCTCACACAGGACCCAGCTCCACGAGGACACACGTGAAATGGTCCTGTGACTTCAACACAGCCCGAATTTCTGAGGGTGCTTCACTCCGCTCTCTCTCACCTTGCTTCCCAAGAGCAAATTGTCCTGGCTGTCGCAGAGCACGGCACTCACGGGCATTTTATACACAAGGCAGCTCACAAAACTTATGGCACACGGTTGTGTTCAGGCCTTTGGTCTGTTTAGCGTAATCAAGACTCATCTGAATTAATAAGAAAACCACAGAAGATGAAATTTAAGTAACAGAACTTAAAAACCACTTTGAATATTTACCATTGTATTTCCAGGCAGAATCTTTTTGAAGAGCTAAGTGCTATGACTGCACATTAAGCAATACTTGCTCCTTTTAGAGTTGAAATTAGAACAAAAACTGTTTTCTTAATGACCTAAAAAATTTCCACATCAAGAATTTGGATATTAACATCAAAGCATATGAGCCTGATGTTTCACACCTGACTTCTCCACATGAACAGAAGTCTGCCACAACTCCGATGTGTGCATGTTAATGAAAAGTCATTTTACACAACTCTTCAAACAACAATATTTAATCATTTTCACAACAAAATCACTTTGTAGCTCACCAGTGTTTTGTTTTTCTTTAAATATAAATCCAAACACTTTCAAAAGCAGCAGTTTATATCCACACATTTAATGCATATTTGATATTCTTTAAAAAGGAAAAATCCATGTGTTATGTGAAATACTTTCTATTATTGTAATGAAATGCAGCAAGAAGAGCATGTATTTCTGCAAACTCTCCTCTCCCAGAATAACCAACTTGAAAACAAAACATTTTCACAGAAACTTATTTAACCATCTTTTACAAAGCAGGGTATGTTGGACTTCTAAGTTGGATTTATAAAATGGCAAGTTATAATCTCAACAGGAGAAAAAAAAATCTGATATACAGAAACTCTGTTCCAAATTCAGACTTTCATTTGAAAAAAAATGGAACATTTCTGAGATATGTCTTATATTTCTGAGGTACGGCTCAGGAATCAGTACTTGATTTACCTCAGATACAACAGTTTATCTTTTTCCAGGGATGCAATTAAGAAGCCAGAGCTGTTAATTTCTGGATAAATATTGCAAATGTATGACTACAAACCCAAACAGAATTCTTATTCCTTATCCTCTCATTTCCTCCTGTTCTCCTAACAGCTCTGCTACTAACTTCTAACAAAAACCATGGAAGTAATGTAGAAATCTTTATTGCTAGAAAGCCATGGTGGGACTCTCATTCTTTGTACAAAAATATTTTAATGTAGTTATTTAGAAATGTTACATAAAAGCATTTCAGTGATAAAATATTTTATTAGTGCTTCTGTTGGAGTACATTGAGCAATGTATTGTGACTTTTAAAAAATGTCTCAAGTTTCACTGTCTGATCTTTCAGTCTCAGACACCACTGTTACAACAGAAGCAGATGCTCTGGAAGAGAAAATCTTCCCAGCAGTGAGGTTCTGCCAGTTGAGACTCATAAAGCAAGATTCAGGTATGGTGGAGTGTGTATTTTATATATCTATACATATAAAAAAGTTAAGGGGAACTCTGCCAACCATATGTGCATGTGAACAGCCAACTGCGTAGTGTGCCTCACCCAGCTCCTGGCAGGCAGGGAGGTTAGTGTTGATACAGGATGTGCTGCTGCTGGAGCCAGCTCTCGCATTTGGGGAGATGTCAAACAGATCATTTTTGTGGGTTTTTTTGTCACTCTGAAAGCAACACCGACATCGCTCACTCACTCACTTCATGCTATGCAAAAATATCCATTATTTAAACACTGTGTAGAAACTCAACAGAGATTACTGACAAGGCATGAGATACTCCGTGGCTAGTTAAGCACACACGAAACTGCAACCAGAGAAATGGGAGACCTTATTTTGAAAGGAGGAAAGTAAACAGAGAAACCAGAAGAAATGAAGCAGTCATAAGGTTCAACAAAATATTGAGAAGAAAGACCTGCAAAAATAGGACTACGAAGTGTATCAGTCTCTTAAGTGTACAATATACTGGAGCAAACAATACCACATACGCAGCAAATGAAACAGTGTCACACGACAGAGAACCTTGTGCATGAAATAATACAACTTTTTATTCACGTTTTATAGATTACTTTTATTTATTTTTGCTTTAATAATGCATATTCTGTTCACTCTGTGCAAAATTGGGGACAGAGGCGGGTGTTTAATTCGTCTAATGAAAATCAAGCGGAGATGAACATTCAGGCTGAGGGAGAGGCCTATCCAAACCAGGAAAGCTAAAAAGCCACAGCTGCCCAAGACAAAGCTGCTCTCAGCTGCGCCCTTTTGTCCTGTCGTCTTGCCCAAACCCGGCTCCACTGCCTGAGCAGCCGGACACTGGGGGTGACCCCTGCCGGACACCGGGGACAGGAGTTCTCATGGTAGCTACATTGGGGAGACCTGGCCTCGGCCAGCTCCAGTCAGTGTGTGGCAAAGAAAGGCACAAATCATTGCAAAGACCAGACTTCTGTTGGTTTGTTTCCTTCTTGTAAATACATTACTGTACACAACGCAAGTTGAAGTTGTAGGGGACTCGGGGACGTAAAATTGCATATTTAACAGAACTTAAAACCGTAACAAAAAGTAGGCTGTTCTATCTCGAAGCAAAAATAATCCCTCCAGCCCCAACATTAACATTCATTCCTGGCTATATGCAGTACAAACATTTTAAAATCTGTGACAAAAGACAATTAAAAACCAAAAGTCAAAATCATAAAGCTTGTAAACAGATAATCTGAGATACACTTTATTTATGGAAAAATATCATCAAAATAGTACCACTATGGACTAAACTGCCTGAGTTTTCATTTCACCTAGGATCTTGAAGTAGAGAGCCTTTAGCACAAGAAGATCAATTTCAGTCACAACTAGTGCTGCACAACACAGCTTTGGGTGGAAATTTTGTCCTCATTGGTATTTTTGTTGTGCTATCAAAAAACTGTTGTGCTAATCCTTCAAATAAAGGGATGTTGAGGCAATTCTTAAATCATTTGGCACGAAGTTATTTTGGCTGGGGCATAAATTTGAGTCTCAGTGATGAAGAGTAATGCAACATTCCACCTATCAAGTATTCACTTTGATTGAAGAGCTTTCTTTATGTCATTAACTTCCATCTGAAAACAAACAGAAAAGAAGTATTTGTGATTAAATTAGCTGCTTCAGCAAACTGAGTCACAGTCAGTGCACTTGAAAAGTGCATGTTCCATCATGTCCACAGGTGTCAAGCACGGGTTTTATACTGCTCTTATTTCCACAGATTTCACAAATTGAGGTGTCCTTCTCAGCTGCATCAGATGACCATCCATGGCTTCCTCCCCTCAGAGCCTGACAAGTATAGTCATTGAATGTACGGCAAGAGCTTTCAATCTCTTTAAATTACAACTTCTACAAGCCACTCAGCTCACTGCCTGGAATTACTTGCAGAATGAGCACCGTGCCCATGCTGCACTGAGAGCTGGCACACGTGCTGCTGACAGTGAGCACTGGCAGCTGAGCAACAAAACTGAACATTCTTGCTGTAGGGATGGTGGTTGCCTTCTCCACCCATCAAGCCTGTGCCAAGCCATGTGATAAAAAGATGTGGCTGAAACCACCCTAAGCCCTAGCTGTACACTCGGCCCCTCCGACAGACACTGAAAACCCTCAGGCAGGAGTATACTGGATTTATTCAAACACACCACAGTGTTCAACATCAAGGCAGTCTTCTTTAATGCATGGACTGAGAGCTGTGCTACTTTATGACCATCAGAGCTGTAAAACTACTACAATCTTTGTTTGTTAACACTTTTCTTCATATAAAACTAATAATGCCGTCTTGGCTAGCATCTGAACATTTACAACTATGAACAACATTTGAACTGGAGTAATAGCATAGTTCATAATTTTAAACCCATTAATGCAGGTCTCTGTATAAAGATGTGAAATTATCCTTGGAAGTAGAATCAAGACCTCTGAATAGTCTGGCCTGCTAGACTAATTCAATAACAGCTATTAAAAATGTTCCTTGTTTTTTATCTGAGTAAGTTTCAGTTTTGGCTGAACATGAATTGTGTTTTATTAGAAGACATGTTCCTGTGTGGTTGGATGCATAAAGTCCTTTAGGCAGCCCTGAAGCACAGACACTGATGATCCCCAGTTCTGCCACCCTTTGCCGTGTTCCCAAGCACTTTACAGAGTGGGAACAGTTCAGTGAAACTACAATTTGGTTTTCTATGCCTAGCACAAAGCTCAGCTTTGTGCATAAAAATATAAAATATGATCAATGCCAAACCACTTATCAAATACATGGACTATAATACCATGGTAGAGCATAGCAGAGTAACTTTGGTTGGCAGGGACTTACAATGACCATTTAGTCCAACCGCCCGACCAAATTAAAGCATGTTGTTAATGGCATTGTCCAAATTATTCTCCAAATCCCCAAAAAGCAGTTTCAACATCATTCCACACTGAAGCAGCACAGTTAATGATTCTAGCAAAGGCCAAGCTCCATGATTCCCACAAGCAGGGCAGTGTGCCACCTGGCAAATGACTAAGCCAACATAACTTCTAATGCTAAGGCACTGTACAAATTATGGTAGTGGTAAGCAGGCTCTTAATCAGAGCACCTACTTTTATATTCTTCAGGATGCTTTAGTAAAGACAACCTGAGTACAGTCTGTAAAGCAGACATAAAAATCCTGCTATATGAAATAGTATTCCAGCAAATCAACACTGAGACAAACCTACTACAAAATATAAAGCTTTGGCAGAAAGATTAAGTAATGTAAAAAGGCATGATTTCATTTGTGACAAAATCAAACAATTAAAACACAGACTAAAAAATATCAGTTTGAATCTTGTACTGTGTTTAATTTTTTAAAAAATCTGTTTACCTGTGCTGATGAATTTTTAGGTAATTAGCAGGCTTTTCAGTAAAAACCCAGCACTGCAATATATATGGCAACACTATGAAGGGAACCGGTATATGCCTTTTCGAAACATTAGTAGTTTTTGATTCACTGGAATCTAAGTATATTAGCAGAGTTTTATCTCCCATATGTGAGGCTTAATCACACCTGCCAATACATCCCTAACATTAGAAATAATATAAGTACCTGCAATCGTAGACGGATCTTCTTTTCTTCATCCAACTCAGACAGCAACTGTTTGATCTCTTTTCTGTTAAAAGAACGCAAAAGAAGCTTGGAATAAAATAATTAAAATAGTAAAATATAAAAGATCATCTCTTGGAGATGTATTTCCCCTGCTTCACTAGTTATTTTTTTCCCTCTGAACAGCTAACTAAAGTCAGCATGCTCTTGTATCCTATAGGCTATACTACAGAGAAGTAAGGCTCTGTAAGACAGTACCCCCCACATCCCACATGGCTAATGAATACCAAACCTGCACCTAACAGCCCTGCATCCACAGGCTTTGCTCTGGACTAGCTGTATCAACACTGTATCAGCACCCACTTGCCTTTGTTTTCCACACAAAATGTAGATGGATTAACTGTGCGGGGGCTATAGGAGCTGGTAACACAAATCCTGCCCATCCTATCACTTAAGCCACTTAAAAGCTGTTTATGCTAGCAATATAATATAACCTTCAAGTTCATTTATAAGACTTAACGATCCCAAATATGGATTCTCTGTCATTCCTCTTTGTTGGGAAGGGGAACAAGCTATAAGGAGCAGACATGTTGTCGTGTTCCCTCTGTGTGTTCTCACCTTACGACAGAAACCAGTAGGTGGAAGCTGCCCTTGCAAGAAGGGCCGGGGAGACCGGAGGAGCAGGGGTCAGCCCGAGAGGCGAAGCCGTGGGGCTTGCTGGCTACATCCAGCTTGAACCATGCCCTCCCGCATCTTCTCCCGAGCTCTCCGCACACCTCTGTTCCGCCACAGTCTCTGCACGCTGCTTTCCCTTTTCTTTTTCCTGCCTGGGCTACACACAACTGACAACGTAAGCGAAGGTTTAGCTTCCAAAGCATTAAATATTCTCAGGAACAGCAAAAGTTGCATGCCAGCCCCAGTTTCTCCTAAGAAAGAGCAACTTAAAAGGAGATAAAGATGCCCCAAACTAAAATAGTGAGATTTGGGGCCATAAACACAAATGTTTTCAAATGTCCCACTCACAACTTGGTTACTACTTTTGTAACATGAGCCTCCTGGGAAAATGTGCTAACAGTCAAACAACAAATTGATTTAATAATTTTAGGAACTTGTAGTAATTTGTGCTACAACTAGAACAAATACACCTCTTTTATTACAATCAATGCACTCGAGCTCCCCAGTAGTTATTGGCAAATAAAACAACATAAGAACCTTACTCACTGTTTACAGCTTATAACTTAACTTTTTTTAACACCTTGTAAACATCTGCTCATGTCATAACACAGGGAAAAGAAACTGTTACAGGTGGATAGTGCCAGTCTTTTTTCATGAGGTTCTCACCCCTAATTATGTTCTGTCAAATGAAAATCACTCACAAACACATAGGAAAACTGTGCAGAGTAACATACATGAAGGTGAACTCAAGAAGAAACCACTATGCACGAATGGATACATCCCACCTAGAATTGTGATTTGCATACTTACTTTTGCTGGTCTTTCATGGTTTCAATGATGGTTCTTAGCTCCCTAACTTGTGTTCTCAGCTCTTCCAGGGCAGTCTGACCTTGGCTCAAGTGCTCAGTCTTTGGCTTTCCTTCAGTACCAAACATGGATGGGGAATTTGACCTGTGGGCTGTTGTTCCCATAGCAATTGAGTGAAATCCAGGTGATGGTGAAGGGGACAGTGATGGTTGTATGGTACTGCCACTAGCCAGACCTCCTGGTTTTGGAGGCAAGGAGGTTTTGTTATCAGACACCTGCAGCAAAAAGAATGACATTCAATGTCTGTAGAAAGCTTTATGAAAAATCAAACCTCTAAGCAATGCTAAGTATTTAGCTGCTCCTCAGTAATCCTACAAGTTCCACAGTCAAACATGGCCAGTTTTGGCCAAAGCATGGTAAATATAACAACTAGTCATTATCTTTGTGCGTGTTCATCATGGGGGGGTCTAGATGGGAGGCAGAAGTTCGGACAGCTTCAGTAGGACTTTCCACAGTTTCTACAACCAGTCACAACAGCATTTTTAAGATCTCAGACTTAGCAGTTAAAGAAACCAGGGACAGATGCTCAGTGTTTCTCCCAGAATTTTGAGAGAACACATCTACATCCATGGATCTCTCCTGCAAAGCACAAAACTACACAACCAAGAATCCAAGCTGTATTGTTTTGCAAATTAATTTTACGATCACCAACTAACCATTGAAAGAATCTTCAATGTTTTTTCAAAAATAAAAAAATGTATTACATGTTCCCCTTAGCATTATGAAAATAGCAAAATATTCTTTTAAGTTTACTTGCTGATGTGATATATATATATAAACAAAATTCCATGGTTTCAAAATGGTAATACATTGATAACAAATAAATGTAGTGTACTGTGCTCTGTTAACTGAAGCTTCCATGAATCCCCATAACCATCAATAGCTTTTTATTTCTCCAGGAACTTAACAGAAAAACACAGCATTAACCTCATAGCCCTGGAGCCACATGGTAAGCTAAAAAGGATCCCACGTTTCTTGAACTGCAATTAGAGCTTCTGCTCTACAATTAGTCAAGTGATAGAAAATCTGAAGTCTGCATACACAGAACAGTGTACAAGTACAGTTATTACAATGGCAAGTAAGGGGAGTCTTAATTGTTCATCACACTGCTTTTGGCAACGCTAGTGTGTGCATTATGTGACAGCTACCAGGCGTATCTGAAAATCTGATTTGGACAGGAGTAAGAAAAAGCACTAGGCAACCCTCCAACTCTATCTTTGCAAAAGGGATATTGAAACTGAATAGTAAATAGGGTAAAATATTGAGAATAAATGGCATGCAAATGGAAGGAGACACTGCAAGTGAGGACTTGAGGACTGGTGGGGTGGCATTGGCTGAACAAAGTAGCTGAGAGAAAAGTTAGTGGTTAGATGAAAATTAGGAGAAAGTGCAATGGGGAGGGAAGAGCAGGATCCACAGAGTTCTGCAAAAGATCGTCTTCTCTACTATCCAACCATGATGGAGCACAGAACTCGCCCTGGGAAAGCACTGAATACAAAAGATCTTGCGCAGAAAAAACAAATTTGAACATAGAAATAAAAAGTGTGTTGTAATTACAAGACAGCTGAATCACTTCAGTGCCTTCAAAACTTGACTTGATGACCTTAATAATATTCTTTTAACATTTTATAAACTAGCTGTTTGTTTAGATTTTCTGGGTTGGAAGGGACCTTAAAGATCACTGAGTTCCAATTCCCCTGCCATGGGTAGAAACACCTTTCACTAGACCAGGTTGCTCAGAGCTCCATCCAGTTCTGGTTCAAACACTTCCAGCGATGGGGCATCCACAATTTCTCTGTTGTGGCACCTGTTCTAGTACCTTGTCACCCTCACAGTAAAGAATGCTTTACTCATGTCTAATCAAAGCCTACTCTGTTTCAATTTGAAACCATTCTGACATCCTCTCCTGTCACGACATGCCCTTTTTAAATAGTCCCTCTCCATCTTTCTTGTAGGCTTCCTTCAGGTACTGGAAAGTCACAATAGCTTTTTCTTCTCCAGACTGAACAAACAAAGTTCTCTCAGCCTGTCCTCATAGGAGAGGTGCTCCATCTCTCTCATCATCTTAGTGGCTACCTCTGGACTTGCTTCAACAAGTCAAAGTCCTTCCTGGGCTGGGGACCCCAGAGCTGGATGCAGCACTGCAGGTGGGTCTCACCAGAGTGGAGCAGGGTGTGAGCAATGTGTACCTATAAACAGATCTCTCATGGATAACAACCCCATATATCAGGAGGTGCAAGTTTCCTTTGGACTGAAAAGAGAAGTCAGGCTGAGTCCAAATCTGGAGCAGGCGACAAAGCACAACTGGAGTCGTTGATCTGAACATCTTATTCCAGAGCTTAACTGGCTATCAGCATGAAAGCCCCAAGCAGCTACTTTCTGATAGCAGTCATCTCATTTTACAGGAACAACAACTACAACTTTGCCATGTCACTTACAAGTGTTGGCCCAAGAGTATTCCTTAATGCAAGTGCTTCCAGAAGAGGGAGCTACACAGCAAAACATTATCCTTACATCTTGATCAGGGAACTGCATGACTTCATCTTTCAAATAATTTTGTTATACTCTTAGAATGTAATATTTGTATCATTAAAAGTATCCTCATGTACTGAAAAACAGCTGTAACTGATCTACACACTCCTGTACCATTTGATTCTGCTATAGTATTCTACCAATATACAGTAAGAATGGCACAAGCCTCTAAAATGAATACAATTATACCAGTATAAAAAGTGATTATACTTGCAAATTTAAATTCACATATTATTAGAGTGGGTCAAAGAGTAGTATTTTTTCTGCTTACAGACTCTTCTAATGTAAACTCAATTGACATCTGCAAAAAGACAGGGTCTTTGTTTCTAGAATTTATTTCCCTAGCTTCTTTGATTCTGTGAAATGCATTTACAGTAGGATTTTTTTTTTCACGGTATGGTTATTGGAGACATTTTACCCTTCAATTCACTTTGGACTTGCATTTCAAGCACAGAACAACCTTTAGTAATCTTTATCATTTTAATAGTCTTTAAAGAGCTAGTTTCCAGGTGAAAGCTGAATAAAACTTTAAATATTTAAAATACTGTTTTAAAAAATGAAGATGCATGTGATAAGGTTAAGCAGAGGCATTCCCCTTAACTTACTTGTGATATTGTAACAGTTCTTGATTTCCTTGACACTTCAAGGGTTTTGTGACTAATGGAAACATGTTCTTCCTTCTCGTCTTCAGGACTTGGTGAGTCAAAGAAATCAGGGCTTGAAAGGGATGACTGTGTAGACAAACACACACCACAAAAGAAGAAGAAAAAAGCACAGTTATTTTTACTGTTCAAGAAATTTTTAGCTAATATTTTCAAAGTAACAATATATTTAAAATTAGGACTCTTTGTCACCCTACTTCCCCTTTTTTACATCTTATTTTCAAGGCTGGACTGCTTTTAAAGCATTCAAAAAATTAGACATGCTTAAGAGCTGAATTCAACATTGATTTACATCTTCACATTGCACGATATCCTAAGATGAAAGTGCCCTCCTGTCTGCAGGCAGAGCTGGGAGGCTGAGCCCCTGGGGTGGGGACACCAGCTGTCCCCCTGGGCAGCTCTGTCCGGCTTTGCTCCGTGCAGGTCTCACCTCGCTGCTGCTCAGGGGATCCACCTGCCCGTGCACTGCAGGGCTGCCTGGTGCACAGCCTCTTTGCAAAGGGCCAAAAAGGGAAGGCTCTTTCCACCCACTGCTCCTTTCCCCATCGATTTGACAGAGGTAGGAAAACCTTTTCAATTTTGAAAGTTTTCTTTTTCTTTTTTGTGTGCATCCTGTTAGTTTCACAATAATCCTTTCTGCTTCCCTCCGCTTTGTTTTTCTTCAGCAACATGAACTCAGGTAGCCATCAGTAGTTGCTCTCATTTTGATATTCCAGAATGCAAAAGCATAGAAGCAAACAATCCTCAAACTTCAAAGAAAAAGACATTGAAAAATAAAGACGTGATTTCCAAAGTAGAGTTTACGAGACCCACTTGTCTAAAGATACATATTAGAGAGTGAAATTTAAATCACCTTTATATTTACAATGGTGACCTTAAAGAGAAGGAACACATGATAAATCAAGGAGAGCTGTTGAAATCTGAGTGGTCTGTTTTTCCTCAAAATCTGGTAAATATCTGAGAGAAATCAAGTGAAATGCTTCTTTCGGGAAACACTTTCAAAATCCTTAATGCTTAGCACAAATGAGTCTATTCCACAGATTTCTATTTTTCTGGGCTCAGTCATGGCTGGCAAGGAATACTTGGCAGCACCCAAATAAGGGGGTACAAATCTTAGAAGGAAGGGAATGTTTTAAACATCAGTATTCAAACACTGGCAGCCTTTTGACACTAATTTCTCTGAACTGCATCTCCCTGTGCCTCACTGTACGTGTGAAGGAATGGCTGTGTTAAAGTAGTAAAAACACCAGGGAACACAAAGAGAAGGGGGGAAAAATCAGAAAAAATAGTTCAAAAATATTCTTTAAAGAAAAGGAAAATGGACTTACAGATGTGAGAGACTGGGAGGGTGGTCGCCTGCCAGTAGCTTTTGGTCTGGTTGTAGTTGGATGATTAAGCTTCTCAGCAATTGGTATTACAGAATCAAAACCTTCCAAGTCTTAAAAATAAAATAGAATTGATTTGATTTTCTGGCAGTTGTCTTCAAAGGGAAAGAATCACATTTTTTCCTAATTTCAAAGAAATGAAATCCCATTTTCCCCATTGTGTCACAGTGTTCTGCACATGTTTAGCCACCATGATCGCTCTAAAAAAACCTGTAGTTCAAGTCAAAGGCAGCTGTAATCCAGTCACCCTTGCCAAGAACAATTACCCTTCCATCTCAAACACAATTAAGCAGAAAGGGAACGTGTAGAGGAGCCTTTGGCTTTGTTTTCAGCATAGTGAAAGCTAAATGACATCATGGGTCCTATGGCATGGAATAAAGAGTTTCAAAACTTCCATCTGGCTACTGAAAGGGTTAGTCATTTTTTTCCTGAAAAACTGGAGACATAAGACAGTGCACACAATGTCTCAGGGGCTGTATTGTCAGCGCTGCACCTACAGCAATTGCTCCAGGGAGTGCAGAGGGAGAATGGTTGAGCTGGAAGTGATCTGCAGGTTCCTGGACACCTGCAGCTGAAGGCACCATAGTTGCCAGGAGCCATCTCCCTCCAGTAGTCCAGAGGTTATAAATAAAAGCTCCAATAGGCTCCTAAAGCTGTACAGAGCCCAGGGAAAGCAGATCTGCTCAAATGCTGGATCAACCATCTTCATGGTCAGAGAAATGCACTGGGCAAGTGTTTACTGAATCCAGCCACGTGGTAACTTGTTTATGCGAAAGAGCGATGTGAAGGCTCAAAGAACACCACAGCTCATGATTACATGCCTGAATCAAATGGCTTAATACCATTCATCTATTTTTATGGGTTGTATCAGTTTCACTCACCTTCATTTCAATATGCCCTACTGCGTATGTTAAGCAGGAAGGAGTCAGAAAACATACAAGAGGTACTTGAGACAAGATAAATCAAAATTCTTCAAAATTACTTTCAGATATGAATCAAATACAGGAATATACTCACTATTCAGAGGCTATTTTTCATTGCACACATGCAGGAAGAAATAGCTTTTAAGTTAACAGCTCTATATACTGGGCACTTCATTTTCAGAACTACTACAGAATAATGAATCTCTGAAGACCCAGTCTTGCTGCCATATGACAACCATTGTACAAAATTACACAATAGAAAACCGAATTAATTAATGGGCCTGTGCAACCATATATACTGAAGGACATTTATATTGATTCCAAGTACTCATCATTTGGCAGCTAGAAAGTAAATGGTATCTGACATGCCTTATTCAGCAATATTCTTCCACCTCCAAGAGATTAAAAAAAAAAAAAAAGAAAGAAAGCTCTTTTAATAGCCCTGAAATAGTCCAAGGTTATTCACCTCCAAATGCTACTATATTTTTGGACCGGCTCTTCCTATATATAACCAGTGACCCCACTGCCCTTTACCACGTATTTTTCTCACTGCTTTTTTATTGACTGTTGCAACCTACGTGCAAAGGTAGGTCACCTGGTCTGTCGGGGGATTTGGCAATCTGAAGCCTCAGCTGTACCCAACACACCAGGTGGGGCTACAGCGCTCAAAAGTAAAAACGAGCTAACATGAGCAGATTGCAGAAAATTTGTCTGGAGTCCTACAGAAATTCAGGGTTTCAGGACAGGAGAAATTGAGGTAATAATTTATTTTCTGGGAAAAAAACTCAAATAAAACAAGTGCAAGTGCTGGTTTCCAACAAGATCCAGTTTGAAGCTGACCCACACCTAAATAATTTAGGAACACACAGTAAGTCAGTGATGTATATTAATACATTGTCCTAATTTTCACCACTGTATTAATTTCTTAAGTTGCATTGCAGAAATACCTTACCAGCAAAAATATACCCTCATCTCTAAACATATGATGCTCACATACATGAGCAGAAATGGAGGCTGAAGCAATCCTTGCATTTGTTCCAGCCACTCTTTTCCACCTGTATTTACTACTTTTTTCCCTGAGCTAGCTTTAATCCAGCTCATTTTCCAACAGCATGTGCGCAGCCACGCAAATACCCATGTGAAGGAAGGATCAGTATCAGTACCACAGGACTGATTCAAGCTGCTGAAAAAGTGAGGGGAAGATCAGATTCCTCCTACTTTGGGGGGCAGCAAACTGGCTGAAGTTTCTTGCAAACCAGGACGGCTCCAGTGCATGACCTCCCTCTCTCGGTGTTTCCACTTCTGTGGTCTACAGAAGGAGCATGAAAGGAGGTTGTAGTGAGGTAGGGGTTGGTCTCTTATCCCAGGTATCAAGAGACAGGAGAACAGGAAACAACTTCAGGCTGTGCCAGGGAGGTTTAGATTGGGTATTAGGAAAAATTTCTTCACTGAAAGGGTGGTCAAGCATTGGAATAGGCTGCCCAGGGAAGTGGCTGAATCACAATCCCTCAAAGTGTCCAAAAAATATGTAGATATGATGCTTAGAGACGTGGTTTAGTGGCGGACTTGGCACTGCTGGATTAATGGTTGGACTTCATGGTCTTAGAGGTCTTTTCCAAATTTAATGAATCTATTCTGTGTCACTGTCCCTATCTACACTAATATGGGGGAAAAATCGATGCAAAAATAGTAAAGGCAATTAATTCTACGTTTTTTTTTTGGCCCAAATAAACTAATAATTACCTAGTGTCCTATATTTGATCAGAATAATAAAATATTCATGTTTAAATTGTAAGATGTATTGATAAACAGAGTGTATGATTTGCATCCTTGAGACCCATGAGCACTTGCAGATGTAATTTGCTCCATGAATTTTATAATTACCGTGAAAGATGAACATTTATGTGCAAAGCTTCTATTATCAAGAAATAGTGGGAATTTTTTCCACTTCTGAATGCATTTCTGATAGCTAGAAACATAAACTAAAGCAGTTGCACCCACACTGAATTTTAAAAAGAGGGCAGAACTGAGGCTATAAAGGCTCCACAGATAGAATCGGCTGCCAAACTAGTGCAATCACAGCCATTCAGCCCATAATATAAATGAAACTCTATTAAAGTGTAATGGACAACATTTAGTATAACAATAGTAAATCCACTTCCAGTACTTCCACATGCCCTTTATCTCTCAATTTGTTGTCCTTATTTAGACATGGTTCTTTCTTCCAGATCCACTCTGCATCTAAGGCTACCACCACCTTCCACGATCATCACCTATGGAGATACTCATGCAGGCAAATTCCCATCTAGTAACTGGTACTAGCAGAACAAGCAACAGAGCCACCCACAAAACCTCTGCCATCCTGCTGTGCACACTGTGGATTCACTAATGAGTTCACTTGTACTGGTTATTTGATTATTTTTTGCTGATGGAAAGCTAAGTTATACGAGTCTGACTATATTAAACTGAGGTCATTGAAGGCAGAGATTTGATTTTGATTTGTATTCCTGCAGCTATCAGAAATTGGGAGTTTAAATGTACATACTAGAGCAAAATGTATAGCCCTCCTGAGGCTACCCAAATGGAATGACATTGAAACTAAAGCCCAGTCTGCTGGAATCACAGCCACGATAATTGCCATCAGCATCCAACTGACCTGGACTCTGCACTGGTCCAGCTTTCTCTGTGTCTGGTAATAACAAACAGTGAGGAAGATTCTATTAAACACACAGAACACAGAGGGCACCCATCAATGAACAGTGCCACTCCCTAATTAAAAACAGTTGATACTTGTTCTACAAATAAATAGATGCATTCATCATTATAACTGTCTCACTGATCAAGCTGATAATCCATGAAGTAATTTATGAGAAAGGCATCGGAGAAACTCTACTATACTGGTGTAGCACACACAATCAAATGTCTGGCTTACTGAGCAAACATATTTCATGAATATGAAAAATGTTAGCTCTTAAAAAATTATTCCCTGGTATCCTTCCAAGCCAGTTATGAAGATGATATTTCTCCCCATTGCAATGCTCATTTGGAAACTTGGTTATTTAAACCATGATGATGGTATTTCTTTTAAAAAAATTGCCCAGATCCAGGAAAACGATTATTTAAGGAAAAAGTTCTCAACTCATTACACTTGTACCTTCCTGGAAAATAACCTTCAATCCTTTCCTGCCCCCTCCCCAAAAGCACAAAAATAAAAAGTTAAATGATTATGCATTCTTCCTTACCCCTTTTACTCCCTGCATCTACTATTCTAAAAATGTGGTTATTAGGGGTTAACTTTATCTTCCATTTAGGTTTTTTAGTATTTGGGCAAAGTCATTGATACATAACAAAGACAGAAAGCTTTTTGAATTAGCAGAGACTTTAGCTTGAGAAAACTGAAATGGAAAGTGACGGATAAGAGAATCAACACATTCAGAATGCTAATGGTGAGATTGCACAGAACAGAAATACAGCAGGTCTGAAAGCAAGGAGGCAAAGGTGGCATTCAATTCACTTGGTCACAAAAGCCACAAAGGTAGATTTCATTTCATAATCATCTTCAAAACCTTTAAAAGGTTGACAATAGGCCTGTGAAACGCTATATTGTCTTTATATGCAATAACCTTGAAAGATATCAAATGAAACAGAGATTGCAGACAAAATCTTCTGCATTAGTGCCCATTCAATCTATTGCATTAATTAAAAAAGAGCTCAATAATATGAATATTGGGGATTTTCAGAAAACTACAATTCTTTTAACAAAATCAAGCATTCAGATTCTGCTACTCCCTTTTTGCTGACCAGCATTGTCCTCTTCAAGGAATACTGCCATGCTCCCAGCCAGAGTCTGTGCTGCAGAACCTCACCCATAATGAATCATGGACTGTTTTTTAAGGTTTGGGTAATGCACTTTTAGCATTAGGAGAGCTCTCTGGCTGCAGGGTTACTCTGTCCAGGAGGGCAGCAGTGACGTGCCAGGAGCCCTGCCCGCTTGGTTCTTTGCTTTGGAGGGAGACAGCTTAGCTCACCTGGCTTCCCAGGGCAGTCAGTGGACAGCTGCCTTTCCTGAAGTATCCAATTATCTTTTTCCATTTCAGTCCTGACTTTTATTACTTTAATAGCTGAATGTAGAAAGCTGCCATAAAGAGCTTTGCTAACCACTTGCCAGTGCCCTCATAAGGATTTTATTTTTAACAATTCAGAACATGCCAAGAAAGAACTGAAAGGTCAAGAAAACTGAGGAGCTAGAAGTAATGGATATGCTGTTTTCAGGCACCTCAACTTGATATGCATGAAGAACAAAGTACATTTCTAGCTTACTGCTTTTTTCTGGACTGTTCGGGGCAAGAGACCTAATTAATTTATATAACTGATCATTAACATATCCCCGATTACAATATTTAAAGTCCAGAACTATGTTTATGGGTGATTTTGATTCATTGACATAAATACTAAAACTTAACCCAGTTGGGTAATTCTGTTTCTTTGCTTTGTCCTATTAAAATAAGCATGAACAACAGCATAGAAAGAAATAACTGGTTTAGGCAGATTTTGGTCTTCATTACGAGTCACATTTTGTTCTCCAACCCTTCTATTTGCCAGTATTTTCTTGTTTTCCAACTTTTAATCTGTGTCTTCAGGCAAAATAATTACAGTTTCTCACAGTATAATAGTCTGTGATTTAAAGACAAACCCGCTCCATACTGCAACCCTTTAGTGGAAATATTCTCCATCTTTTTCCCTAGTGTGGGCCAAATCTTATTAAATCACTTTTTCTTCCAGTCAGAGGCACAGCAATCACCTCTCCTGACAAATATGAGCACGTTACAGCTCTAGAACAACCGCAAACACAGCTCAAGGAAACATGATATATTGAAGATTTTTTTATTTGTTTGGTTATTAGATATTTTTCAAGAGGGTATTTTTAACTACCCTTTCAGGCAAACTAGCATCAGCCTTTCAAGGAGAGACAGAAAAAGAGAACAGTTAATAATGTGGCTTCAGCCAGTATGCCACGATCCACCAGCAAATGCTCTGCTGAAAAATGGACTTGCACTAACCAGCTTTTGGGGAACTCTTCAGAACATTCATACCATCATTAGATGTTTCAGTAAGAATCAATGAAGGCATATGTACCTTACATTAGCACTGGTGAAAATTATGAACTGTTTTCACAAACACTACACAAGATGTGTGAAGAGCCAGGAAAAAATATTGGAAAGATGTGTCCACTTGGCTCTGTGCAGCTCAGCCTTTCTTGCAGAGCACAGAAACTGCTTCTTGTGGGGATTAACTGAGCATTTTTACAGTAGATATATTATTTTTAACTCTTCGTGGCTTATTCTTTAAATCATTTAGCTTAAATCCACATGATTTTAATTATCAGATGATGCCAAAGCAAGCCTATTTTGGATAGACAAGACTTGCTTCAGGATTCCAGGATTCCAAAGCACATGCATATTATATATAGTTAAGACTTAGGATTGATCCTGACTTGCAGAAATAACTTAGATCAATTTTCTGGAAGCATTAGTTTTTGATCCTGTAAGCTCTTATATATGCTAGATGTTTCTGTCACCAGCCCTCCTACATAAAAATTCTTCATGAAATTAAAAAGAAACAGGTAACCTAAAAGAAGGACAAGTTATGCCATAAGGCATGAATTTAAGCTGTTGAAATCAATGTCATTCAGCATAAGGACTGCTCTTCTGTTGGTAGAACAGGGCTTACTGTCAGTGTAGCTTATGTTGCTTCAGGAGCATTTTAAACGAAGCTGATAAAGGCACTGCCAATCCAGAACAGTTGCTGGTGCAGATGTACCACCAGATGTAACCACTGTGATTTAACCACAGCAACACTGGAGACCAAGTCTTGGGTGACGTGACCACGCACTTTCCACTGAGCACTCCTCACATTTCTATGTTGTTTGACTTTTTTTTCCTCTTTCTGACTATAAAATCATCTTAGCAGGTCTTTAAAAATTTTTGCACAATGAAATATATGCATTAGTCTTTGTGATGACAAGATCTGTCTGCAAGAACAGGTTAATGAAGCCAGAGCACTGACAAACAACATGTGTAAATTGCACGTCACCTTTGTCACTAGAATTTCTTATGTTAAAATAAGAGATAATGATTTCTCATTTCAATACTATGGTGCAAGATTTTCTTTACAGTACACTCAATGTTAACTCTTAATTTATAAAAAATCTGTAATACCCATGTAAACTTTGGTGTTCTACAAAATACTTATGTTTGTACTTGCTTTTTATGCATTGTGAACTAAAGCAAAGACAGAAAAGAAATGGGGGGAAAAAAAAGTGCCTTACCCTCATGAAATGAAGAAGAGTTAGCCATGGCAAAGAGATGTAAATAGGAAAAGTTGGATGCAAGATGTGTGGAAAGGAAAGTAAAGGCATCACTGAAAACAGGGAAAAAGAAAACAAAAGAAGAAGTGAGGAGGAATGGGGAATGGTTCCTCTTAAATAATATATTTTGAAATCTAATTTTCCAATGGTTTTTGTAAGGACTCTGGAAAGAAGCAAAGGCATGGACAACATTAGCAACAGCTGCCATTGTACCTACAATCAGCAGTGATGTTGCTGAACAGAACTTGCTCTTGCCAGTACAGATTGCAAAATTGTAATCAGTACTGTATTATCATCAAGAAATTTACATATGAAATCACAACTCTGCAGAACATATCAGGGGAACCAAGTCATGTGCTCACATCTACATAGAAATAAATTTCATCTACGCAACTCACAGAACATTATGCACAGTATTACACATCACCTCAGCCTTGCTCAAGCATTTGTGATTTCTCTGATTGGTAAAGTGGGGTAAGAATGCTTTCAAAGGTGTTCTTAAAAGTGTGGGGTTTTCTGGTTAGACAACACTGATCCACTGGTGGAGTATTACTCAGAAAATAAATAGAAAAATGCTGTTTCTGAAACAAGCAATGTTTAACACACTGATCTAGAATAGGGGACCTAGGTAAAATGCAAGTTTTGAACATGGATTCCCCAATTCTGCATATTGCTCCTCAATTGTTCATGGTGTTACTGATTTTGTTGTTGCTGTTCACTTGTTTGCTTTTTGAGAGATGGCATATGGAAGGGCCCCGCATCTTCTCCTCCCCTGTCACATGCCTTGCCACGGTAAAGAAAAGGAACCAACTTAGAAATTATTAAAATGCACTCACAGGAAAAAAAAAAAGCTCTCCATCCAGTATTAGTATGGTTTGCTTTAATAACCAAAACTGTTTCTCCAGTACTTTTGTCCATCTCTCTGCTCTGACTGAAAAGAATAAGAACTTTAGACTGGTTATTGGACTGAGAAAGTGACAGCCACTATCCAGCTTAACATCTCTAATGCAAAAACACCAGAAGACACTGTGGTGTTCATTTTCAGTCCACAATCCACCATCAGGACTTGGCATAAGCATGAAGGAGGGTGAGGCAACTTGCCACTGATTGTTGCGTTGTTCTCCCCAAAATCTCCATGTGCCTAGGAATGGCATTGGGCTAGTGGAAGAATAAAGAGGAGCCCAGTAACCAGAATGGTCACACACCCAAGCTGCTGCAAAGGCCCTTTAACTTCCATTTGCTTCAAAGACTACTGCTAAGTCCCACCATGTCTGTCATACAGATCCACTCTAACTTCTTGTGTAAATTTGGATTACTGAAAAGACACCGAATGGAAGGTTTAATCAAATCCATTTTGACTGGAAGGATGAGCCTCAGAGAAGCTCGGGCTGTCCTTCCCATGACATGGGGGCAACATCAGTAGCACATATCATAGTCAAATACTATCTGAACTCACACAGCCCGACCCACCTGTGTTTTGGAATACACTGGACAACTCCACTCATGCATCCACCAGTTTTTCTAATAACTCATTTAGCCACAAGATTTCACCAATCCATTGTTCTCTTCATAAATAAATTTTAAAAAATCTGACATGCTTATCATAAATCTCTACAATTACACTGTCCTGTAAACTCTCCTGAACTCCAAACCTCTCCTTATAGTAAAAAACATTAATCCACTTGAATTTTTATTGCTTATTAAGTTTTAATTTATTGCTCTGCCCTCTCTCAAAAGGCTGTTTATTTATTTAACAATATTTTATTTCAGCTGTCAAAAGCCCTTTGAAAACTTGTAGCCGCTCTGATCTATGGATCCCCTTTCAATCCAAAAATCGTAATATTTTTCTTTTTTTTCTTTTAACAAGTTGTCTAACAGGCCAGAATGAAATGAATTGCCCTTGTAAATGCCATTCTGGGTTGACCCTATCAAGTTATACTTATCTAAGTATTCACACTATTTTATCCTTAGGCTTAATAAGTTCTCCTTGTAAGTGGTAACAGGAGGTCATCAGCTAAACCCTTTACAACTTGTTGCGTGTATGGTTTGGTTTATGGACTCTTGTTGGCTGTTCCTCCCTTCACCATCCTCCCCTCCCCGCCAAGTTCTGGAAATCAACAAAACCATCATAAATCAAATTGCCTACCTAACCTGTATGGGATGTTAAAAACAAAACAAAACAAAACTGAAAAAATATACAACACTCTATGCTTTTATCCTTATAGTGATTCCTAGGAAACTAGAGCAAGGACTAAATCAGTTTACTAAGTTTACTCCCATCACACCACTATATGCTATTGGCAGTCATGACTTTCTCTTTCAGGGAAGCAGAGGCTTACATGCTTTGAAGAAAATTTGTAAACATGGATATGAAACACTAAATGGTAGAATTTGTCTGCATTTCCATACCATTCCTTTATAATAATCTCTACAATAAAAACATTCCTGCAGTTTATCACAAGCTTCTAGCTCTCCATGCTTATGTCAAATGAAAACCCAGGTAAACATACTACCTGCTTCTCCAGAGGAATGTTACTATGGTAAACAATAGCAACAGCAGAAGATTTACAAAAGGCAGACATATGTATGCTGGCAAGCTCATAGATATATGCGAAATCAATTCAGCATTTTATTGCTATATTACAATTAAAATTTCCCTATAACTTAAAGCTCTGCCTTCAAATCTGAAGGAAAGGCAGGTTTGGCTGCTGAAAGCATACTATTTTACAGAAACATTTTACTAATGAAGCAGTCTGAGTAGAAACCACGATGCCAAAATAACACTTCACACCGCCAGTGAGAGGTAGTAACGCTGGCACTTGGAGGGTCCCCGGGTGCTGCCTTTGCCAAAAACATGTCTCAGGGGGCACAGCTGTGGCTGCGGGGCAGAGCGACGGCAGCAGCTGCGCCGGCCGCTTTCCCAGGAGAGCTGCAATATGGCTGTCCCAGCGCCCGCGACAGCCCCGGCACTGGACTCGGCACCTCCCTGTCCAAGGGCCACTTGCTGCAGAATCCACCCCCAGCAAACATCGCTCCGGCACCGCCGCACGGAGAAGGAAGGAGGGGAGAGAAGACAGAGAAATAACCTGTTGTTGTTACTCCTTTCCAGGTGATTCCCTGATTAAACGGTTCATGTGTCAAGAACACAAATTGTTATTTCCAAGACAAATTTAGACCGCTTTTAACTGGTGTATGCAGTAAAATTTAGTCCAATTGGTTTCTGTTCCTTTGTGTTGGGAAGTGTAAAGACTACTAACTGCATCAAACCCACAATTTTTTTCAGCATTAAAGATAGGGCAGCACTAATATTACATCAGTTAAACAAGTATGCCTTATGATTGCTGGCCTTCTCACTTGTTTCAGATTAAAAAGAAAAAAATAACAAGAGCCTTCCTATTCAAAATAGCTCACTATTCGATATTTCCTTTAATTTTTTTTAACAGAAAACCCCAGCAAAACTATTCTAAGTAAAGCACAAATGATCCTCTAATCCTGCAGTTAAAACTTTACATAAACGCACTCACAGTCATTGCCAAATCTTCAATCATAACAAAGTCACTAAGAAGCAGAAATTAACACCATAAATTTCTTAGGCAAACTATAAAAAGCACTATAACTTACCGATGTCATTGCTTCTTTCAGAGGAGTCTTTCTCTAGAGCACCGGATACTGTACTGCCCACTAATTCCACTTTTGGACTATCACTCCTGCATTTGGATCAAGAAGAGGAGATGTTTTATTGGGAGTTTTTGTGTGGGTTACAGTAAATTGGTAGCTAACTTGCAATTAGTAATGAGAGCGCAAAATATTCTTCCTTTGTAGCACTAGAGTAATAGCAATATGTCAGAGAAAGCAATCTCTACTAAGTGGACATGCTGTATGGATTAACCTTATCTCATTTCTCCTTAACACCTGTCAAAAAAGACTATTTTAGACACCGTAGTGTCCTGACTAATTCTTCAGATGTTCACAGCATCTCAACATGAAGGAAACCTAAGGGCAAGGGGACATTCTTCAACATATTACTTGTAATTTTTTCTAAGTAACTGGCTGGCATCAGCTACAGCAATGGGCTATCTGGAATGCTGCAGAAGGGGAGTGAACCTCAAGCTAGCACTGTACGTTTCAGCAGTTCTGAGAATTTGCTCATAAATGCAGCTCCTCTAACAAGTTTTTGCAGATTGCGTAGGAGATTAGACTATGGCTGTTGTTTCCACAGGTCCAAAGAACCAAGATCAACTACTTGGTCTGAAATGTCTTTGCAATAGGTAAGTGTCAGGAGTTGTGATACTTTATACAGAGGAACTATTTTAAAATCAAAGTTGAGATCAAATGTAAGCAACACAATTATTCTTTCTTTGTAGAACTTTCAATCTCACAACTACTTAAGTTTACTGAAATAACTACCTATTGAAAGAATTAATTAAAGAAAGGCCAGTGGTCAAGGCAAGTAACTTGGCATTGCACAGTCACACAAACATATCTCTGTGATATTTACTGTGGTAACAACTGTTCAATTAATGCAATAAATTGTACTGGCCATCATTACCAGGTCACGTAACAAATACAATAGTTTTTCCCCAGTAAGTGTTCCCAGTGTAAAAACTGTGATGTCCATAAGGTACCCAGTTTAGGGATAAATATACACAACTGTCCCTGAAACAACCCAGGCAGATGTGCATTGTACAGTGCGCAGCAAGAATTAGTCAGTGACAGTAAAATACATAGTGAGCTCCCAAATCTTGTTGATTTTTTCATTGGTCTCTACTTTTGATGCCATAAGCTGATGACAGATGGCCTGAACATCAACTCATGGCAGCAGCTTATGAGCAAAACACAAAGTGGCTGGAAACCCTATCTCAGACTACAGGAAGGCTGTGATAAAAAGCCTGAAAATTTTTATTAAAACCAGAGAAAGTCACAGATTAAGTGAATACAGATCCCATTAAACACTGTGATAGGGTGACACGTATTCCATGAACAAAAAAATACACAACCAGATTACGATGTGAAAAGCAAACTATCAATGTGGTAGGCAGTCTGCACCAGGAAGAAAACAGAAGAAATTAATGATAAATAAGGGTATTCTCCAAATTATCTACCTGAACAATTAGTTTTGTTATCTTTTAGACTTAAGCTTTTTTTTAAAAATTGCTTATATATTTGTAAACCTGTAAGAAGCAACACAGTTTTTTGGCTGATGGGGCAATGAGCATCTGACTGCTTACTCTGTTTTGCACACACATTATTTCCCAGCAACCTGAGAGCACTATGTGAGTTGGAAGCACTCTAGCAAATGTTTAAGTATGGTTTTGGAGGAGATTCTTAGTGGTGTGATTTTGGGCTGAAAGTCACAACATTTATCATTTGACTATAAAAGATACTAAGATATATGATGACAGCCCCCAAAAAAACCTCAACCCTCTTGTCAGAAGAATCAACAGGCTTACTATGCCAGTCCACATTCATACTGTTGTGAAAGGAGCGGAGCCCTTGGTGGTCACAGCATATCCCTCTCTCTGCTCATGCCCATGAAGATAGGCTGTCAGCTTGACCAGACAGATGATCAGCCTGAAAGAAACCCCCCACTAATAGAAAGCCCACTGCAAACTGATTAATTGCCATCTGGAGCAACTCCCTGACCCATATGGCTGAACGTCTGCACAAATGCTGGTGCTAACATAAGGGAGGCTGCGGGAATAGGGTGCCAGGAGAAGGAGCCTGCCCCTCTTAGCAGCAGCCTGGACAAAGGTTGATTTAAACTGACTGTAAAGATGCACTTTCTGTAGGTTTTTATGCCCTGCTTACTCCAGAGAATTGAGTTATCTGTAAATTGTATAATCACAGTATGTCTAAATAAGCTGTGAAGCCTTTGGAGCAAATTGACAACTATTCACTGTCCCACACGGTCTTATCTCTCCTATTGCCCTTGAAGCCCTACTCTGCTTCCAGTGAAGGAGGATTATATTTAAATGAAAAACCAATCATCACTACAAAAAGTGAGATGCATAAGATCCAAGCCACTTACTCAAAACAGAAGAAAATCCTCCTTGGCTCAGCAGCTGCCACTGAAATTGCTCAGGACTCACTTTATAACTACAACAATTTTTCCCCCAAGGGTCATGGACTATTTTTGGCTGGGATAGAGTTAATTTTCTTTACAGCAGCTCACAAGGTGCTATGTTTCTGATTTGTGCTGAAAACAGACTAGATAACATGGGTGTTCTTATTTTACTGAGCAGTGCTTGCACAGTCAAGGCCTTTTCTGCTCCTCATATCGCCCCACCAGTGAGGAGGGTGGGGGTGGACAAAGATTTGGAAGGGGACACAGCCAGGAGAGCTGACCCAATGGATGTCCCACACCATATGGCATCATGCTCAGCAAATAGAGCTGGAGGAAGAAGAAGGAAGGGGTGTATGTTTGGAGTTTTGGCATTTGTCTTCCCAAGTCACCACTGCAGGTATTGGAGCCCGGCTTTCTTGGGGATGGCAGCACACCTGCCTGCCCAGGGGAGTAGTGAACAAACTCCCTACTTTGCTTTGCTTGCACATGCATCATTTGCTTCACCTGTTAAACTGCATTTATCTCAATCCACAGGTTTTCTCACTTTTGCCCTTTGGATTCTCACCACCATCCCACTGGGGGAATGAGCAAGTGGCTGTGTGGGGCTGAGCCGCCCACTGGGGTTGAACCACAGCAGGTCAGCAAAAATTCTGCTGGTTAAATTTTTATTCTAATTGCTTTAGGTTTTTCAGACCTTGGAAATGGATTAAAAATAATCTTTAATAATAAAAATTATTATTAATACTACCACTACTACTAATCCTAAAATATTAAATAATAAAATAATTACTATCTTGCTAAACTGGATCGATTTAAAAACAAAAACACCTTTATTGAAGTGTCTGCTTCCATTTGAAGTTTCACATTTCTTAATTATCTAAGCAATTCAAAGTCTATTCCATGGATTATTTAATTATGGAAACTTTCTGCCCTCTTCTTATAAGATACACCTACAAGTTAGAGCTCACGAGGCAAAACAGTTATATGAGATACATCCATTAATCTGAATTAGCTGACAAAGAACTTCAAAGGGAAACTGCCAGGACTGTGATCAACACGCATCATTAACACCCTAAAAAATCACCTTTCCTTCTAAGTTTTATTCTTACTATTGTTACAAGTAAAATTTCTTCATATATAATCATATTAGATAAAATAATGAACATTTTCTTCTATACTAGACACAGCAGAGTGTGGACAATTAAGAACATAACAGGTTACTGTTTAGGTCTGCCTTTTCTTTATGATACCATGAATTTTGAAATATCTTTAAAAATATATGGTTCTTCATACCATATTTTATTTAGGGAAAAAATAAAAAAAAGGAAAACACAAGAGCAACAAAACAGCTGTCCAAAACTCTAAATGCTAAAATTGTATAGTCTGTTCAAAATATTTCAGGCAAAGGATAGAACAAATGAACAACTACCCTCACCAGTGAACTGCACACTAGGGCATGTATATGTATTGGTCTTGCCAAGAAGACATCACTTAGCTAAAGGCTGTAGCAAATACTTGCATTTCCAAGTATGCCCACGTGAGCAGCAGGTACGAACTGTGTTTTGGAACAACTGGGCAAGCACATTCAAAGCCAAGTCCAAAAGAAGCCGTAGCAGTGGCACTTGGATAGAAGGGTGAGTTCGCAGAGATGTACAGTCAAAGCACTTCAGTAAGATGAAATTGGGAGCACAAGGCAGGTGCCTTTTTCTCTTTTCATGTGCCTCAGATTTTAAACTGAGAGCATTTGTTAAATGAACCATATGTGGAACAATGAAGGGAATCTATGAAGACATTACATTCTACTCTAACCTATACTCCATTTTGGTATTTAATTCACCATTACTGTACTCGAACTCCAGCAGTTCAAGAGCAGCTAATTTTCCTAAGAGAACAATAGTAAAATTGCTTCCATGCCTATATTGTAGCATTTCTGCAAGATATACAGCTTGCCCATTTTATGCATCTGCTTTGATTGAGGTTTTCACCTAATTCTATTCATTATGCATAAAGAAATCTACAGTGCACAGCCCAGATGCTGATGACTAAAATGTAGTCATGTAGACTTGGTTAGGACTATAGGTGAGGCCTTTAATTTCTGCAGCCTCTGTTTTCGCAGAGAAGAAATGGAGTTGTGTTGGCAAGTCCAATTTCTCAGTAATCCTCCAAAGGCTGTAACCATGTATGATAAAGAGCTTCATGTAATTATAGAGCAGCAATCAACACTAGAGCAGTTTGGCAGCACTATTCTGCAGTGGCACCAGCTAAAAGAGCATTCTATGAAAACGCATGTATTTTGCTAAAAATTGATCTAAAATGATCAAAGAAAACAGACTGTAACAAAGCTGGCAGTATTTGAAATGTGCATTGTCTAATGCCCTTCCTCAATACAAGCCAAGCTTTTGCCCTCACTTAGTGCCCAGGCCAAGCTGCAATAATTTGAGGTAAATTAAGAAAGTCAACATCAGTGCAACATACTGATGCAGGTTATTTCCCACATTATTCTGCAGTTACTGCAAGTGCAGTAACAGTGTGTTCATCAGTAGAAATAAACTAGTGATGAACAGACTAAGACTGCTCTTTTTGAGAAGACAGTTATGACCCAGCCAGAAGACTTTAAGAACTTTCTTTCTTCCTTAAGTACTGTGAAATAAATTGTGACGTAAACCGTGAAACTTAAATTCTTTAAATGTGTGTTTTTTTCACTAATCCCAAAAGCACCGGACAGAGGAAAAAGAATACCTTGTATGAGTTGCAGGCACAACTGGTCTTTCTGGTCGTCTTGGGGGCAAGGTACCAGGTCTGTTCACAGAGTTGGCTTTGGGTGGCCGGGGTTTCTTCGGAGGTATAGCAGGAACTGAAGGCTTCTGCACGTCTAATTGTTTTTGCTCTCTCTCTGATCTTTCTTTAAATCAATCATTTCCAGAAAAGAGAACACGGATTTTATTAAGTGGAATTAATTTGTGTTCACAAGTCTACAATTCAACAAGAACTCTTCTACTGTAGATACATTGTATATAAAGAAAAGCTTATTTCCTTTCTACTCCTGTTCTGAATAATTCTTTACTTGAAATAACACGTTTACTACAAATCAGTTGTTTGCCCTACCTGACTTTTGCCTATAACTTCTCATGGCCAAAACAAGTGTGCATTGTGTGAATGGGAATAAAAATTTTTAATTTTAGTAACTTACTGATTTCTGACTGTAAAATATCTGAAGGGCAAGACATTACATACCGTGTGGAACAATTTCCCATGAGTACAACTTGTATTAAATTCTAATATGAAACAATATTAAGGTAGAAGGTCACAGAAATAATTACGCTAGATATTCTTAACATATCTTGGACAAACAGAAATATATCTGGGGGAAAAAAAGTGTGTTTCAAGTGGACTACAGTAAAATGAGAATAAAATACAAGCACAAAAATTTTGCAATGTTTAGTAGGATGTAAACTCCTCAGAAAAATCAGGCCTTTTATTCAGTTTTTAAGCACAGACTTATACACTGAATTTTTCAGCTTGCCAGTGAAAAACAAGATCATTGGCAGAACTGATTATGCACAGTTAGGGAGTGCCACAATGCCAATATCCAATGCCAAATACACAACACCTGTGAATATGCAAAGTACAATACACATGACTAACTCTTGTAAATAATATGCTCTAAATTCCTAATACGAAGCAAACATGTAAACACGTTTGCTACACCAGAGGAAACATGATTTTCCTTAAAGAAAGGATGAAACTCTCAAAAGGGTCAAAGTTCTGCTCTCTATATCCTGCTATGTCAACACCCTGTTTCCCTTGACACCCGTCACCGTGTCATGAATATGACACCTCTGTATACATGTAAGAGGTATTAGGAATGGCACGGGGTATGGTGCAGTATGTTCTGCGTTTCAGTATGAGAGGATCTTGGAATAAATCACCAGAAAGACAATCCACATTATATTTGGAATAGTCCAGTTAGCAACTATTGTGAAGAGGCAGATACCCTTTTCCAGCACACTTCCAGTGGATGCAGTCATTGGGTTCTCAGTGACACTGAAGCTTTTCCAGCATACTGTGTAATTTTTACACACTTAATCCTATGACAATTTCTACTGCATCAGTGTCCAAGAATCCAAACCATGCATGAGGGACAGGCTAGGCAGTGTGTCAACACAAAGAACGCTCCTGTGCCACCCCTGCTGCCACACCACACTGAGCAATTCCTGCCACTCCCCTTACTTCTGAAATGTAGGCATGACTCCTACAGCCTCTTTTCAATGCCTAGAAACATTACAGGTATTTATAGCCTGGGACAGTAACGTATTTAAACTTCCTCTGCTGTTTTGGCAGTTGGCTTTGTAAATCCAAAAATGGAAAGCAAAGGGTTTTATTGCTAAGATAACTGTGAGAAGCAGCACACATAACCAAAAGTAAGCACATGCAGAGGAAACTGCTAGAACACCTGTCAGACCTCTAAGACGTTTTTATCCAGAAACAGATCTTGGTGCAATGTCTGAAGCTTCTGGCACTAAATTATAACTGCATATTATACATTTAGTCATGTGCGCACACATGCCTTTTAAAAGGCTGCAAGTTTGACTACTTAGCAATTAAGAAATCCCATAAACAAACTTGTCTGTACAATGCAATAGTCCACTGAAACGTATGAAACTCGGCATCATCTTCAATTAGAGAATCAATGTAACTATTTTCCTGACACTATTAGGAATGCACAGTGAACACAATGAAGCCATTAAAGGTTTAATTTGCTTGTCCCTGCTCTGTGTGGTACCGTGTCCCATTTCTCGCAATGTTCAAACATGGCTTTGAAGACAGAACTTTTTCATTTCTTCACAGCCTTGCCTGTGACTTCTGTGACTATGATAATGGGGTGATTCATAAGCGTTAATGACTATATCTTCACAAAATCCCTCTGTGATGCAGGAAAACCACCAACCCTGCTTTCAACTAGAGAACCAAAGGAGACAGATGTTAAGAAAAAAGTACATGCTAATCTGGGGTATCTCGCTCGATCAAGGACCTGGGTTTTACAGAGCTCTGAGCTTTGTACAGCATTTCATGTATTGAGAGCAAATCTCCCCTTGACTTCAGTTGTGGCTGCGTGTACTTAACAGCTCTGGATTGGTACAATTGAAAATCCTGAATTGAGTCCATAAGCAACAATGAGATCTTTTCCAAAATGCCCATCACCACAACCTAACAGAGTGGGAAACAAACATCCAAACAACAATAATACACTTAATGGAAACAGAGACTTTGAAATGAGAAAGTGCATTGGTTCCATTTCCCTCATCTCTCTGCAGAGAGCAGGCAGGAAAGCATATTTCATACCTTTTTCTTCTGTTCGATTAGGAAGACATTCTGGCCTTTCAGGTGGTATCTTTTTGATTTCATGCTTTCGATCTGTGGTCCCTGTCAAAGAAAGAAAAAATTGGAATTCTGAACAAGCCAACAAACCAGCATATACAGGCACATAAGATTTAATTCTGTGATTTCTTAGGCTTTTTATAGTCCCTAAATTGAAAATACCTTGCTAAAACTGAACATAAATCTATTTCAAGTATTTGCTTGCACCATAAAGACAAAAAAGCAACTGGATGTTTATGTCTTTATAATCAAGTTTACAGTTTCCAAACTGTGCACGCCAAAAGAACAGACACTTTCAGACCATTCTGTGGGAGAAAAAAATCATTCAGTACAGATTTTTAAATATGGATAGATCCTTTACCATTACAGACATACTTAAATGAAGAGCAACTCAACAGTCTGCAGAAATACTAAGAATAAATCAATTAATTGGGCAATGCCAAGAGAATGCTTGATAGAGCCAAATATACAGAGCTTATTTTAGATTAAGTTAACCCATCTCCCCCTCTTTTTCACCATTAGTACTAGTTGTTCCACATATTAGAATGATGAGAAGAGCAGTGCTGGCAGTATTTTTGCATGATTATTTTAATTGACAGCTTTTGGCCTGGAGGTGTAAGCCCCTGCCTTCTTCTGACTCTCTACTTGTGGCCCTGGCATACTGACTTCTGTTGCTCCAGGGAATATCAGACCTTGTGGCATCAACAATGGGAAGAGTTTGTAAAAATTTCCTGGCACATGCAAGCTGCAATCTTCTAATCCCCATATTATGAGAAATGCTTTACTGGATATTGGCTTTGCTGCATTGGCCAACCAGTAGGTGCTAATGCCATTTCAACTTCGTAGTGTTGAAAACCACTTTAGTTAACACTATTTCGATTTCAATAAAAATTACAGCAGAAGAAAAGCAGAGGAGGCAGGGCAGGGAACACAGGGCAACATTTTGCTTCAGTCTGTTCTATTATATGCAGTTCTCAGGTGCATTTACATTTTCTGAATATGCTGTTGCAACTCCCTTCTGCAGCTGGTTCCTAGAAATCAGTGCTCACCAGTGGTGATCACCAGTCATTGTTTCTTTATGCAAATGTGCTGTTGGACAGGCAATACTTGTACCACTTATCATGTCAATAAATAATATTAAATTCTTATTTTATGGTTGGATTCCATGATCTTAAGGGTCTTCTCCAACCTAAATGATTCTGTGAGAAATACTTCACTCCCGAGAAGCAAAGCTGTTGCTGCAAACCAGTTAAAGCCTTTCCACATGCAAGTTATGTAAAGCACAAGTCAACATACTGATACAGTAGTGTGTTCAAGAAAAAAAGACATACAGGTGTCTAATTACAGTAAGATTAAGAGTCATCATTAACACACAGAAGGACATTCTCAGGCCAAGTCTAAAGCAATGAGCCTACCAACACTGAGGAGCTCTCAGGCTCAGGCGTACTCCCTGCTTGGGTTGTGATCCCCAAATCAATCAGCACCCAGCACAGACAGCCCTGGCAGCCTTCTACTGTGGAGAATTTGGAAATACAGCCAAAATTCTATCTCTACTATCATAAAAACTAGACACCTCTTTTACAATATGTCACTTGTACTACAAAGCCCAATTCTAATTCTCAGCTCTGATTTTATGCTCTGCATCAGAGGATACTGGCATTTTATTATTTAGGCTGCAACTGACAGTTTTCAATTTATTCATTACATTGTGACTGGCTAAATATGAAGAAACATTAGTGAAAGCTGTTACCTACTATCAGCAGTAATAACTGACATGGAGATGTGGTAAAACAGTATAATCCCAGTGAAGTGATAATTTGACAAATACAGGATGTTTGGTGGATAATAGGACGATTTTCAGCTCTAAATACCTGTTAGAAGAAACTCTTCTTCCTGGTCAGCCTGGACTTGTTAAAGACTCATTACAAAAAGAAAGAACTCCAATAGTCTTAGATTTAACTTAGATGGCCCTAATCAAACCGTCTGCATCCTTTATGCAACCGTTTTTCCTTCTGAAAATGGACACCTTATCCTGCTTTGGTGACACATATTAAAAATGTTACTCTCCAATTATAGGAAAATAAATTGAAAGAAATAAAATGTTTTATAGAGCTTTTTCAAAACATGTCAGGCCATAAAATCAGTTGTCACTAAGGTATTGTTAATATGCAACCACCACTAGATGGCAAAATCATACTGCTCTCTCTGGACACTGTTCCTGGTCTTAAAATCACATTTATGTTTTCGTAAGTCTCAAGACAGAGTGAAGAACAAATCTTTGATGTCAATAGGAAACCCAAATATTTATAGTTATGATTTTATAGTCAAAGAACTGCATGACAAATTCAAACTAGTTTAATTATAGCATATTGATTCACAGTAAATTGTACACTGGTGTAATTTCTTCTATTAACAGCTCAAGACTGTAGGAGGGGGAAATTTACTTTTTAAAGCACCAAAAGCTGGAATAGATCAAAGTAACAAGAAAACTATCTGGCTAGATTGGATGAATTTGTTTTGTTTTTTAATGTGTGCCAGCAGTGGGGGAAGCACTAGTGCTGCTGCTGCAGAATTTTTACAAACTGACTGGACTTAAGGGATTAAAGAATTCCAGCCACAGTCATGTTTCCACCACAATTGCAATACAAATGAAAACCCTGAGAATCCCCTGCCTTGTGATTTTTAAATTTTACATGAATGGAACTGGATTTTGGTTTCCAAGGTCAGAACTGTCAAGTGTGTAGATATTTTAACTGTTTCTAAGTTTCATGATAAAAATAAATCATGCAGGCATTTCTGAAAATTAGTACCGAGAGATTGTTTAAAAATTACAAATAAAAGCGAGCTCAGCTCTCAGTATCTACACAACTCAATCTAACATATAACAAAACCAGTTTTACTAGAATTCATCTGCTTGAAAAACAGAATCAGCCCCTTAATACATTTGCAACACCATTACCTACATAACCAGATTTAGGAAAACTTTTAATTTTATACTTAGGGCTACAAAGTATTGAAAACCAAGAATCTAACTGTGGCAAAGAACCAGCTCCAGCATTCATGCAGGTCTGCAAGACTTCATCTGCAACTTAGATGAGAGCACTGTGTGATATTTTATATTTTATAGATATGCCAAAAAACTCTTTGTCTCCAGAATAAATCGGATTTGTAGTGAATGCAATTTCCTCCACCAGGTACTGTCAGACTCAGGGTCTTCTAGTCTATACTGCAAAGACATGAACCATAGAGCTTCCAAAAACTGAAGTGTCACACTTGTTCAGACTTACCATGTTTAGGGGGCAATACAGGTTACTTTAAAATTGTGCAGAAGGTTGCCTGCAATACATTTCAAAGGCACACCACAGTCTTTCAGAGTTATCAACCCTGAAAGATTCTGATGTATTAGCTGTTGTCTAGACACCTGCTTATCAATTTTAATACAGATGAATTCTATATGTGCTCACTGACATATGCTGTACAAATCAGCTGCACCTTACCTGATCCTTGTTTGAGGACAGGAGCGGATGGAGGTGGTGGTTTCTTCGGTCTCTAAAATTTAATAACAGAAGAAAACATTGCTTCAAAATGCCTGTAAATCTCATTCATATGAAAGCTGGAGTTAATCATAAAGTGCTTGACATTAATAATTAAAAGTCACGAGACTGCAGATCTCTCACATGTTTCTCCTGAAATAACTTCATTAAAATGAGGTTGAAGAGAACATAGCATTGACAAATACAATGCCATTTTTATACTTTTGCAAATAAAATACCCTGTTGAGGGGTAAAAAAAGGATTTATTTTATGTACCTTAAGATTAGAGGAATACATGACCTTTGGCCTACTGAAAAAAATCTATATGTTTAAATGTTAATCTTGTAAATATTCCTACCCATTTTGGAAAAAACAAACACAAAGAAACCCCCAGGTACATGTGGCAAAATCTGACGGTTTTTTTCAGACTCAGAGATGATGCAAAAATGCAGAACACAGGAAATACTGCAAAACTGAAAGACTTTCTAGATGTTTAGATTTTAGATGTTTGGTGAAATGAAACAAATTATTCCAACTGATCTGTACTTTATTTGCTTTTACCTTCTCTGTTATGACCATTTTTCTAATAGATCTGCAATGGCATGACTGGGAAACATGGCCAAAAAGCAGTGCCAGAACCATTTCTCTTCACCTGAAGGTTAGGGGAAGGATGGCTTTTCTTCTATGCTGATGTTTGTGAATGTACACACACCATACTGACATTCAGGATATGTATGCTGGAATGAGTACAAAACCCAATGCTAGATCAAATAACACACTTTATCTCTCATGTAAAAAAAAAAATCCAAACCACAAACCTATCAAGATTATGAAGAATAAAAGCTAAGCAAAAATATTTTTTATTTCACATGTCCATCCTTTTTTCTGAGATGGACCTTATTTCCTTTGCTACAGATTGATCACAATCGCTGTCACTACATTGCTGGTTATCTGGCACTGTATATTGTCTTGTGGAACTATGTATAAATGATATTTCCAGATATGCAAAGCTTTGCCAAACTTCAATCACCTGTTTAAGCTGATATTTTCTCTCAAACTCTTACTTACCCCTGCCCTCTCCCTCCATTATTTTCTATATATCTGCCACATCTTTTGAGAAAGATCAATTGTTTCATTCAGTTGCAGTAATTAGTTCAATCTCTGCCCTAGAACTCTCAGATCTTGCTCTGACGGTGGACAGGGAGCAGTTTGGCTGTGAAGGCTGAGCCCTTGCCATGCACCCTTCAAATGTAGCAAATGCTTTCAGCTCTGGAGGGAAAAAAATACCAGTTTTTGCACAGACTGGGTAAGCCTAACAGCTTGAATCCCAAAAGTTGTCATCCAGCAACCCTCAAGTTTCTCCCAGATCACCTCCTGTCATCAACCTGAGAAAGCTGTGGCCAAGAACTCAGGACATCAGAATGATCTTCTCTAGCCTAGCTGCTGAGGACCATTGTCCACAAACGGAGTCCCTTTTACTCTCACAGATACTTTTGCAAGAATATGGGCAACGTGTTTCAGCAGGTTTAAATGCAGAAAAGTGGAAAAAAATTTGGAAAGGAAACAAGACAGGAACAATGAATGTCTTACAAAAGCAATGGAGGAGTTTTGTTGATAACGGCAGCAGAGTGAAATAGTTGATGCTGAGGATCCAACAGTACAATATACACGTTTGGGGTTTTATTCTGGAGTGGTCTGATACTGATTCCATTGACTGCCCAGACATCAGCAGTTGGAATATAAGAGATGCCCTCCTTTAGCACAGCTTTTGGCTTATTAAGGAGTCCAGGTCACGTCCCCTGAGATGTGTCTTCCAAAGCAAAACAAGTGCAGATGGACAAATGACAGATTCACCACAAATCCCACTCCTGATTAAAACTAAAGCAATTATGTAGATAAACACAAAGAAGGGGTCCTATGGCTCACTGGATGAAGTAGCTTTAACTGGAAGGAGAAGAGGGAAATAGATTGTTTCAAAAAGGCAGACAAAGATCAGAAAGGGTGTGGTGTGAAGTCTTAAGACTGCTTAGGGAAACTAGGAAGAAACTAAGAGAAGCAAGAGGGATTTACAAGGTCTGTGGCTGGGATAGAGGTGGTGAGAAAAGCGAGAAGGTGATGGAGACAGCCTAGAAATTAAGTCAGCAGACATGAAACCAGGACTGGTTGGACAAGAAGAGAACAGAACTACAGAGCAGGGACAAAGAGTAAGAGGGGAGGGGAAAAGAAGCTGGATAAAAAATTTGGCCTAGGAATAGAAAGTAAATCCAGATGGTGATTTAGACTCAGGTAGGGATCTCAGGGGAAAATCCTGTAATGGAGACCACCTGAGAGGGGGAGATGGACACTAGGCAGTGAATAGCAAAGCCTGTGACAAATAGCCACGTGTGGAGAAGAATCAGGTTTGGAAAACTGGAGTCTGAACAAGGAGATGGGAAAAGATCCCAAGCTTTTGTTCAACAGACAGAACTACTGCAACATATACTTTCAGAGCCTAGGACGGAATCCAAAGTTTCTGGATCACATCAGAAAATATCTGACAAAGTCACTGGAAAAGTATTTATCTCCTTCTCTCTTAGCACTGATTCAAGCAAACACAGACGGTCTATAGTCCTACCAGTTACTTACTCACGTGGTCAGATCTGTGGCATTTTAAAATTAACAAAATTTTATTCTCCACATTTAGAACAAACCTAGCTGCAATTTCTAAGTGTCTGAATATCTAATTTATTCTACAAGTTATATTCAATTTTACTCTAAAAAACACTTTAAAGGTAAATAATTCATAAGTTCCAAAAGACTGAATAATTTCCCCACAAAAAATGGATGTGAGTAAAGAATTTTTTCATCTATAATAGGCTCACTATGTCTTAAGGTTTATGATTTCTGCCTCTTCTGGAAATCACCTTCTTTTACTATTAGGCCTAAAGCCAGGATATCCACTCTGCTATGTTCCTCTACCTTCATTGCCAGTAATTATCATGTTAGCCTCTGTGAGTTGTTTAATAGTTGTTTTATTAAGCTCTCCAAGTTATTTAATTTTTGCCTTCGGCATCCAATTTTTATTGCCAAGGACTGAAGCTGAGTGTCAGTAAGTCTTAGTTTTATCACAGAAGTCTCACACGGTCACCGTGAGATACTCATCAAAAACCCGGCTGCAAGCTCTTAATATCCCACTGATGACTGGAAAGGTTCCTCAAACTGGACTGGACTTTGGGGGGAAGTAATCCATTACTTTATTCCAGGAAACTGCAAGATTTCTGAATATTATTTGGAAAGTAACCACGTCACCTTTTTCAAATAAATAGAAGTTGAAAAAACTTTTGCACAGATTTTATACCTTCCTTTTTAATAATTCTGAGACATCAAGAAAAACACCTCTGAGATACCAAAACCTCACTGTTTTTCAAATGTCACAGTTAAAATTTCACCTTTTTTGTTCTGGAACAATGTTTGACTGCTCTCCATCAGCAGGCAGGTGGTACACTGACTTCTCATATTCCACCATAAATACAATGGAGAACAGTTAAGAATTTTGGATCCTGTTGCATCACATGACTCAGTCCAGGGACCTCCAGTTCCTCTCTCTCTTAAACTTGCAGGTCACAGGAGAGGGTAGCGTAGTGGAGGTGGGGTGACTGGATGGGCAAATCAAACTCCAAAATATGACCTTAAGTGCCACACATTCTCTCCAAGTGTGCTTTTTAACCCAGAAATTTGTTTCCTTTATGTTTTTATGCTATTAAGCTAGAAGTAAAACTTTGTCAAAACCACATATCCAAAAGAGGATTTCTTTCAAGTCTACTTTCATTCTGTATTCTCAAGTGAAAATTAAAGAATATATTACTTACCTCTTTTTCAAAATCAGAAGGAAGAAGCTTGACAAAGTTATCTGGAAACACACCTCGCCTGCCATTGAGTTCTCCTTCCCACCAACCCACATCAATGCAATCCTAAAAAACAGTAAAATAAAATGAAAACCACAGTGTGCTTGTGTGCTGAACAGATGTGTGAGCTGAAGTACTCTTTTGCATAATGTCCTGCCGTTTTGCTAGAATAGGACAATTTGCTGGAGTGCCGGGTTAACAGGGTAATCTACCAGATAAAACCTTCAGTAATCACCCTGCATTTCATTATCACATGGAGCATCTAGGAAAGAACAATAAACATGCTATAAGAGCTCAAGACCTTGTCTGTGTCTAAAATATTAGTCCATCATTTGATCTATTAAACAAGTCAGCATTTTGAGCACGCATGACACGATGTCTCTCTGACTTAATTTTACAGAAAAACCAATAACTTAATTCAACATCATACATCCCAGGACATAAAAAAGCTTCTTTATTTCCCATACTTTCAAAAAAACCCTTGATGCATTAGATTTATTAAATTACACCACACTCCAGTTAATTATGCACCTGATCAACATCATTCATCAGCTTTTTCTGTAGCATTTCTGAGCAGCACAATGCAGAGTGTGCAGCAAAACAATGTACAGAAAGTAAGTGAATAAGTAATGTCAGTGATTCTAAACAAAAAAAACCCAGTGCAGCTATTTTGGTTATGAATAACCAGTAACAGTAACAGAAGCCATAACAATTTTAGAGAAGGTTAAAATTGTTCCTTAAGTCCTCAGTGCTCCATGTTCACTTTTATTCGTGTTTGCTGCAGAGAACACTTCCTGTTGAGATTTTCCACATTCTACTTTTCTGAAAGCTGAAGCCGAACTAATTCAGCTGTTTTCCAAAACACAATTCCAGGAAAGGCACCCATTATCTGCTCAATCTTAAAACCATTTCAGCCAATTTTTGTAGTTGGCTCAGCATCAGGCTGGCCAACCTTTTATGATTTCCACAAAACCATTTGTTTCAGCTGCTAAATGGATGACAGAACAATGCAAATTAACTTAATGAGGTGTACTTAATACCAAGTCTTAAAAATATTGTTCATGTGTTGTGTTATTGTTGCTTGTTGTTATTTTTCTCTAAGTTACAATAAACAAACACTGGATGATATTTGAGAGAAAACAGGCTAGCTTTAAAAAGATGAATGCTTTTATGTTTTGGGGTTGTTTTTTAGTTATTTTGTGTACTATGCTTTTTATTTGATTTATTTAGTCCATCCTGAGATAGAATATGTGCTAAGTAAATACATCAGCTACATAGCCTGGTTTCTTGCATCTCTTTTGGTTATTTTTTTCCCCTTCATATCTTAATATTTTTCTCTGATATAATGCAGGCACCTAATGATCATTTCATTCTTTATCTGGTAATTTTCTCTCATACCTAATCTGTGCTTTTCTTCTGTATTCTCCCTTCTCTTTAGCAGGGTGGCCTTCACCAGGGACATCAACCTTTCCCGAGAGTTATTTAGGAGGTATTTACCGGTTCTGTTAGACATTTATTAGGGAGCAGGGCTCATTCTTGACTAGCTGATGTTTTCAAAGTATCTGCTGGGCGCATAAGAGCTGTCAGGGACTCCATGAAGGACCAAGACAATCAGTTAGTCATGGACAGGCACTGTGCAGGATGCTCCTCTTTCCCCAGATCCAGCACCCCTCATTCCTGAGGTGAAGGCGCTCTCCCCCTTGGCTCTATCTACTTGCAGAGCCTAGTAATCAGTGCACCCAACTGTTCTATCACATGGTGTGTTTTATAATGCCCTCCACCCCCTACGCTGCTAATCTGAAATTGCCAAAACATTTATGACCCAATTTAGATTCTGAAAAATATTAAGAATAATTCAAGCATCCAGAAATGAAAAGCTTGTGCTTCAAGTAATTGTACAGCTTAGTGCTAGCTAATAATACTGACTGAGTAACACAAGACATCACATATATTCTTTTTAGGTCGGATTTTTTTATGACCATAGGAAACACCAGTATTACTCCTACTTCTTTGTTTTTTTAACACACGTGAATTTTTTATCCAAAGCTTTTTTAAAGCTCATTTGCTCTCATGAAGTGCTGTTCGTGTCACACATTTATTAATCCCAAACAGCTGCGTGTTTGCTTTTCTTTTTCCATCTCCAGCTTGTCACCACACTGGATTTTCATACAGTAAGTAAATCTCTCTAGGCAGTTTCTCTTTAATTTTCTCATTTATATTACTTGCAAGAGGAGGCTTTATGCATCAGTGAGAAAAGAGGCAGAAATTTCAGAAATTAAAAGCTACACATGGGATGTGGTGAGGAGTCTCCACGGCAGTGCCCTCCTGCTGCCCACAACTGCAGGCCTGCTATGCCTCAGCAACCTCTGGAAGCTGCTCCAAGGTGCTGGCAGCAGGTGGGTCTTCATCATGAGACACACCACCATTCCAGCATACCTGGGTTACAGCTGCACAAGCTGCCCCAGGTACTAACAAGTGGCAGAGCTATGAGCACAGTCAAGGCAACATGACTAAAACAATGTGTCTGCTTGTGAACATTGAGCAAACCCCTTTCCTCCCAGATCCTCACCACTCATGCAATCTTAACCATATTGTCTTTCTTAATGTATCTTCATGCATTTAAATTCAGGGAATTGGCTGTAATTTCAAAATGAAGATTCTAGATAAGCTGTCAAGCAATCCAGTATCAATATTCCAAAATTTATTAACAAAACAAATGGATCTCTGATTTATCTCCATGTTATCCTGTCAGACTCATATAACAATGTAAACAAACAAAAATCAGAAAATGAAATATCCCAAAAGTCCTATGAAAAAAATGTATTCCCATTACTAAAAATGCATTTTAGTTTCCATTAATAAAAAAAAAAAAAACGACCCCAAAATATTTACAAAACTGAAGAGTAGGACATGGCGAAAAAAGAAGAAAATGTGTTTGACAGATACTGGAGTTCATGCAAGTTAAGAGGTAGGTGGCTCAAAATTTAGCTACTGTAAAAATCAGCTCCTACCAAAGCTTAATTTAGAGACTTTACCCATGTACTCATTGCAATGACAGTGCAGTCAAAGACCTTAGTGAAATCCACTGCTGGCTCACATTGCCAAGCCTGCTTTGGTCGTTTAGGCAGAGGCAGATCCATGAAACAGAGAAATCAAAAACCTTAGAGGGAAATTCTGTCATTTTCGCGTTAAAATACAAATCTTGGCTTTATCCTCATTTCCAGTGAAGTAAAATAGAACTGCGAAGGTTGAAAATGACCTCTAAGATCATCCAGCTCAATTGTTAACCCATCACTGCCAGGTCCACCACTAAACCATGTCCCTTAAGTGCCACATATACACGTCTGGTCACGTACCTTCAGGTATGGTGACTCAACCACTTCCCTGGACAGCCTGTTCCAGTGCCTGACAACCCTTTCAGAGAAGAAATGTTTCCTCTCTCTCTCTCTCTCTCTCTCGCACTCCCTGATACTCCTCAACCTACACAGCTCCCCCTGGAGCTCTGTCATTAAGCTGAGGATCATCTTTACTTAGATGCACTTCCCACAGGTGTGGTCACTGCTTCTGGCCAGTCCTGCTGTAAGAGCAGGGCACCCCTGCAGCCCAGATCCTGGGTGGCAGCGTATTCCCACCAGAGCTCTGGCTGGGCAGCTGCATCAGCTGTGGTGGGTGCAGAGCTTAGAGAAGGCACAGCTTTCTGCTGGGTGGATACCACTGCTCCACGTTCAAGCTGATGGATAACATCGTTCTCTGGTCAAGCTGATGGATACCATTGCTCCTTGGTCAACCTGGCCAACCTTTGGTGCCCTTCCTGCATGGGGAGGGCAGGCTTGGCTGCCTCTGCTCCTGGTCCTGTCCTGTAGTTTTGTTTCAAAATCTTGTATCTGATGAACTTAATTTAAGTGACTTTTTAGAAAACGAACCAAAGAGAAGGGAGCCAAAATGAAATAAAAGCTCTGCTGTGGCAGAATCCACATCCATTCTAATTCCAAGCTCAGCAGTTCCCAAATAAGAGATAAAAAACTCAATACACTGGATTTAGTACCAACATTCATTTTTCGCTAAATATTAGGGCAAAAAATTGGATGAAATACAGTGGTAGGAAAGACAGAGAAGTTGAGGATTTGTTTTTTAGAGGGCATATTTAACCTTTACAAGAAATAAATATTACACAAAATAAAAGGTACTAAAACATCAGCCTGAGCTGGAACTCTTACTAAGTCAGAGGGAATGGTAAATGCAGGACAAACAACTACCAGAAAACCAGAAGACAGGCAGCTTTTGGCAAAATGTTGCCAAGAATTTTAAGGATATACAGAGGTGAACTAAAAAATATCAGTCCTCTTCTTGATGTGAAGAATAAGAAGAAGACTATTCTTCATGTAATTAGAAGTGGGACACGTAAGCTGTGAATAAAGTTGGAAGAGGGAATCACCTGGAGAAAAAAGACTTTTTTTTTCAGAAGGGACAGTTAAAACAACAGCAAAGAAGAAAACAAAATACAAACCTGAACCAATGGTAAAATAAGAAAGGTAAGAACACAGCTCCACTCTGAAACGGATGTCTGTGGTGACTAAAAGAGTAAGGATGGAGGAGGGGAGGATAGAGAGGTACGTGACTAGAGAGACCAGCTCATGAGCCATGCAGAGATATTTTAACATAGGTAAAGAAAGTTTCCATTTGGAGCACCAGATTTATAATACTGTTACTGAATGTAAGTGAAATATAGCGAGACACATAAGATCATGGCTTAGTCTCTTCCTGGCAACTGCATTGATGCTGAAGTCACTCTGTACACACACAGTATCCTACATGAACAGTTTTCTTAGCTCTTGTATTAGAACAAACACATGCTGTTCCTTCCCTCGGTGCTCTCAATCCAACACTAAAGAAGTACAAGCCGGTGGAGACTGAACAAGAAGCCCCAGCATAAAGCTCCTTATACTGCACTCTCTGCACAGAAGCAGCTGTACCTACACGCACACTACTGACCAGACACTAGCCCATGTCACCTCCGCGGCATAGGAGTACAGCTGGACACAAGAACATAAACTTTCCTCCAGTCAAACACCATGGCTGGTTTTCTTTGGCAGTAAGAAAGGTGACAAGGGAGGTTGATAAGGCAGAGCTGTCAGTCCCCTGCTACCTTGATGTCCACTTTACTAGCTGATACCACATTCAAGACCATGAAATTAAAAGACTCAAGTTCACACCCAGTAGGTGACACATCTCTATCGTGCTGAGCCGTGTCCCACCTACGAGCTTGGCAGTGACAGATTGACCCATTATGCAAACATGACTGAACTCTTCCTCCTGGAAATGCTCACAGCTTCACAGCCTTTCCCTCTGCTCCAAGGAGGCAGGAGTTTCATATACCCCACAGGCAGAGGGGGTTTCATTTCATATAAAGCTCTCTCTTAAAAAAAAAAAAAAATAAATAAAAAGAAGGCTTGGTTATTACAGATGGATCTATTTCTAGCCCACGCTGCTATCTGCACTCTAAGCATGAGCCAGATGAAAAGAGCATGAAGGCAACCAACACTTTTGCTGAAAATGCAAAGCAGCATTTCTAGTTGTGAACGTATTTATAATGAAATCCTACTATTCAGATTTTTTTCATTATTTTGCTAGGAGTCAATAAAGCATGCAAGATTACTATAATTTAAATGTTAGACATGCTCCAGTGTATGTTTTCCTCCAAGTACTATACATTATTTTAACTTTTTTTTTTTTTTTCTTGAAGCCACTTACAGGAGAGTTACTATGTGCTATGAGACTGTGCTTAATCACTTGTTTAAGAAGTACTGCTTGGCTGTGTTTCATTGTCGTTACAATTTTCCTCTTGCCTCTGCTCAGAAGCCCACTGGACTGGTATCTGATCATCACTGAAGTGGGTGCAAGTGCTCTCAAGGTTGCTCTCTTCAGCATCAGCAGCCATCTGGTACTCTCTGGGAACCTACCGACAGGGACCAGTGTCTGCAGCTTTTCCAAAACACAGGGAAGCCTGAGAGCACCTGAGCAAGGCTGGCAGGGACTGCCCACGAAGCTACCCCATGAAGTACTGCACTGCCACAGCTGGCAGCACACAAGGGGCACAATAAAGGCTTGTAAGAGATACAGAAACAGTTTGACAGCCAGGCAGGCATCCACTCCTTCAGCCAGGCTTTCCATTTATTCCATTTCCTGCCTTTTCCTCCAAAGCAACCAAGCCTCCAAGGCAGAACCCACTCCCTCGTCTCTTGCTACCTTTGGAAGGACTGACTGTTTCAGGGAGTGCCGTGGCCCAAGTTCATCTCTCCCCTCCCTAACCTACCTTCTGAGCTGCCCCTAGCGAAGAGGAAGGCTTTTGTTAGTAAAAGTAAATGAGAGATTTTTTTCTATTCCCCAAGGTCCCAAACCGAGTAATAAGCCATGTATTTATCTTCTTTCCTATCCATGACTTGAACTGCAGCTGTGTAAACTTGAAGAAATACATCTGAAAAAGGCCAATCTTCTCAACTGTAAATAGGACTTCTGTTTTTCTGAGGGAGCAGATCACTGCACAAGCTGGTCCTCTGAACATGAGGTAACTTTGCAATACTGCTAAAATATGAAGCTACGCTTTTGACATCAACCCATAACTGCTCGATTTTTCAGCTTTTTGATTAGAAGGTTTGGATACAGAAATATTTCATCATACAGATTTCATCATTACGGCTAGGATAGGAACCAACAGCAAGAACAAGAACAAGCGAGCCCTCACAGAAGTGTACGTGTACTCTTGATGTGCTCAGATAATGAGTTTTCTGCTCGTGTTGGTAGATGTACTTACACAGTCAGTCATCATTTACAGAGATCTAAAAAAATGCCTATGAGAATTATCTTTTTAATTGAAGATTTATAGATCACTAAGGTTAAAATATACAATTGGCAAGCTAAATTTACAATGTCAAAATTCAGCCTAATAAGAGTACTGAGATACACCGTAAAGGTTTAGGGTTTGAAAAAGTAATATTTTTCTGGTAGACACCACATTTTCATGGAAATCTCCATTAGAACACAAAGTTGCTTACAAAATTAAAATTAAAAAAAAAATCAATCCCAGCAGTTGGCAGTTGTATTCATTAAATGTCTCCTTTCCTTCTGCCCTTCTAAAGTTGATCCGCATGAAGAAGAATGTCGAGCTGGTAAAATTGCATAACTCAGAAAGCCATGAATACCTCTTATGCTTGCAATGAGAGCTTTCACGTGCCAGCTCAGCTCTGCTGGCAGCCCCCCACTGCTAACCCCACTGTGAGCACCTCTCCAGCAGTCTGTCAACAACTTACAGCCAACCTCCCAATTTAAAGCAAAACAAACCACCATTAGTGCAAACACTCTGTCTACTGGACTTTTGAAGACATCATCTGTACACACAGAGATACATATAATATATAAAGCCTTCTGAATTTGAGGATTAAAGGCCTCACAGAGAGACAAATCTGCAGGACAGGCACTCTGCCATTCAGAGCTCAGGGCTCGACAGTGGTGGGGGGGCCAAGAGATCCCAGCTCTCACAAACACGGGGGAAGACCACAGGACAGACTCTCTGACTCTCAAACCATCATTAAAACAGCATCAGGTCTTCATTAACACAACCTTGGCATTTGAGGGAAACAACAAAATCACGTTAAAGCTGAGTGAAAAAAGCAGATTAATAATATTCAAGTATGTTTATTTAAAATGCCTGAAAAGAATTGATTTTAGAGTCTTCATAAATTCTCATAAAACTTGGTAAAATACCTATGAATGAAGGAAAGCATCTCTCTGGAGGCTGATATTACACTCACATTGTGCTATCTAGGACTTCTCCAAACAATCAAGCTTTGTTACTTACTAAACTCAGCTAATGGGATTGGGACCTTACAGTACAGTGCAAAATTTCTTAAATTCTTTGAAAATAACGGCTTTGATTTAAAGCATCAAGGTAGCAATCAAGTACTCCTTGGCAGAAACATGACTTTAAAATCTGGAAATAGGATAGAATGAGTATCTTAACAACTACCTAATCCAAAACAATTTAAATAAAAGAGACAGTCCATCAGACAACAAAGTCATCTTCTGAGGCAGTGCTGGAGAACACCCATTTTCACTTTACATACTTCTTGTAAATATGCATAGACTATGAAATACTGAAAGAAAAGTATGAGAGGAAACCTCCCACTCTGGCTCTGTTTGGCTCCTAACCCAGGGATTTATCCTGCTCAGATCCTCAGCCTGTCCCAAAAAGCTCCAAGTCCTGCATGGATCCTTCCCAGCTCCTGACAGTTTTCATGCCCAAGCCATAGGGAACCTTACACCTTATAACACCAGCTGCGTCTTTTAAATCTTAAGGAGTCACACAGGTAGGTTTTTATTTATCCATAAGCTCCAAGACTCTACTGAGAAATTTCCACGTCAACACTGCAAGGAAGGCAACAGGAGAGATTGTCGGACATTTTCAGCTGTGGTTACAGTACTCTTTCCAGGCACTGTTTTTCACTGGAAGGCACAGGAAGACACCTCTCCAGAAGACACAGTCTGTTCAAAAATTGGCCCAAGTTATTGAACCCTGCAAAAAAGAAACTGGCTGAGAATAATGAATGACCTGCCATACCCATGATGTTAGAGCAGAGAATCTAGCAGACTAGATGTATTTTTTATTTGAAATCTCTAACCTTTTGACTTTACATTCTGTGACTAAATAGTTTAATCAGTAATGAAGTTAAAAAGCTTTGATGAAATATTTGTACAAACAGGAAGAATTAAGTTGCTTATTGAACAAAACAATCTCTTCTGGGGATTCACTTCATTTGCAATGTTCAGTCAGCAGAATATCGTGGAGAAGTGAATATGTTCCACATCATAAAACTGTAACACTCCAATACTCAAATTAAAACTAAATTAGCCAACACAAACATGAAAAGTGATGTTAGTGACAGACATAATTTATGCCTCTGATGAGCCAAGATAAAATATTTACGTAATTACATTTTTCGTATTTAGAAAGATGATTAAAACCTAGAACAAAACATTTCAAGGATTATTTAATGCTATTAATACTTAGATCACAGACATCTTAGGACCAGGGTCCTAATTACAATTACTAATTACTTGGCACTGTATGTGCATTTTCACTTTCCCTTCAAATAGCTCTCTCTACCCTGAAAAGGCTGGACTTCAGATAATGCCATCAAACCAGCAGGTGAACCCAATGTTCAGAATAGAAAAAAGGATGAAGCTAAGCAGTGAGTCTAAAGCCCACATTGTGAGCAATAATCACAGTTTTCCAGACGCCTCAGCATTTCAGCAATATCTTTTCTAAGCATGGGGCAGAAAAAAATTTGTTCCTTTTTTATCTCAAAATGTGTCACCTTTTTAGATTAGCTTGGCTGTATTAAACATACTGACAAATAAACCCAACATATTTCAAATTATGCAAATCTTGAAGCATTGCATGCATGGGGGATCCTGCCAGCATAGCTGGGCATGAACTTCCATTTGTCAAAATTCAAATTCGTGATTTCCCATGAACAACAGAATCCCTTTTTCTAAAGGCATTGCTGCAGCACCACAATCGGTGATAACAAGAACAGGAAAAGAGAACTTCAGCATGCACTTTAAAAAAATAACATTATAAATATACTAGCAAGAACAACATTGAAATGCTGGCTGTTCCCTTCTGCCCTGGACTAATCACAGGCTTCACATTTCTGTAAGTGCTCAGCTCAAACAGTAGTGTTTTGGTAATGATTCTAAAGATGCCAGTGAAAAGTAAGCTGCACCTGGTACCCCATTACACATATTGTCAGGCTTTATCTCTACACAGACCTTACTTAATGTCTCACTGCTAATCACAGCAGCCAAGAAATGCTGCAAGATATGAAGAAGTGTTAAAAATTATTTATAAACATTTAGAAGTCTTGGCCAAGGACAAGGTTCAAGCAACAGGAATTACTCACAGTCTGTTTCCCCTAACTTACTGAATATATCAAATCAATTTAGAAAATGGACACATTTATTTATTTACTTGATCATCAGTATCCCCACAAGTTTTATCTCAGTCATTTGAGCAAATATCATGCTTCTATGCAATTACCCGAGCTTTACCCCATGCCCCTGCTGCACTCTTTAGCAGCATTTCAAATGGGTCTCGTTTTGCAGGATCTACTCTGGCTACCATCCAGCACTGCACTATGGCTTGAAACCCTGAAAGAATCCAAACCTTCTCATTCCCATTACGTCAAAACCTGCAGAGGAAAGTTTCAGGTGAGGGAAAAGTGATCCTACTGCTGTGTCAGCCTCTTGGCAAGCTGCTGGGACTGTCCCACTCCTCCTACCACCCTTCCCTGCCCACACCCTCTGTGTGTCCTGTGGCCAAGGCTGCCAGCTGCAAGGCAAAAGGGCAGGAGCAGAACCATCCCTTTCAGCAGCCACATACCACCCACCATATAAAACTGCATCCTCAGCATGCACACTTTGCAAAATAATTTCTTGTATGAAATCAGCAGCGTCGCCACAAGCAGGTTTTCTCCATCACCTACGAAGGTGGGATGTCTTGGGGGGGAAAATTGGTGCCAAGAGAGCGCAGCGTAGGAGAGGGGGCAAGAACACAAAGCAGATGAGGCACGGCTATTAGGGCTGGCCAGTGATGTGTTGAGTAATTCCTAGTTATCTCAGGAGAGAAAAGGGCATGCACTGAGAGCCTTTATGGTATTGTTCTTTCTGAGAGAAATACCTATTTATTTCCAGAAGCAAGCAGTAAGTGCCTTTATTGCTTACATGCTATTCTTTAAACACAAAACATCATAAAAGCTTTCTTAAAGCTATCATAAAAGCCTTCTTAAAGCTGAGCATTGTTTAGTGTTTACTTATTGTATTCCTTTCAGTTTCTGTATGCAAGATTGCTGCAGAAGTCACATACGCTCAAAATATCTTGTATTAAAACCCCAAACAGGGGGTATTTGCATGATGAAATATTTATCAACCAATATTGGTCAACAAAAGTCCCCTGTGTTGCTCTGACAGAAAGCCTTTTTCATATTTAAAAAAAACCAGATCATATTTTCCCCTGAGTAACCTACATTTCTGCATGGTTATATTAGCAAACTTAGTTCTAAAAATGAGTTAAAATCTTGATTTCAGCTGTCAATCAAGGAAAAGCAAAAATAACCTGACTATGGTGAATTATGACTAACTTCTTCCCTTCTTTCATAGGAAGAAAGAGACAACCTTAAACCTTATTTTGCAAGAGACAATCTTAAGCTACCATATTTCTACTTTGAAAATTTCTGCTTTCTCACCCAGTTAGATGTATTTTAATGACCCAGGTATTATCACTCTTTTCTTTTTTTACCCACAGAGGGTAAAATACTAAAAATTTAATCTTAATGAGAAAGAATTAGTGATAATACCTACCTATTAACTCGTACTTAAAGAAAAACTTAAAGTCTTCCAAGTCTGTAACATACTATAACAAAGGTTTGTAAAATATGTGTGTGCCTAGAGACCCCACAACACGTCAAAATGTTCATCTGGGTATCAGCTAGTGTCACCTATCATGCCATCAGTGCCTGCTCCTTCCCCTGCTCACGGCCTCAGCTCGCGGGCAAGATTCTGGTACACAGCACTTACTAATTCCATCCCTTTAGGAGCCTCCTGTGTCCATCAGAGCAGCTGTTTTCCTTCACAACCCTACCCGGCTGAGTTCGCCTTGGCGATCGCTCAGCTCACAAAAGTGCTCTGGACAATTCCCTCCTGCACCGGGATGAAGCATTTAAAGATGTTGTGAGAGAGGAAAGCAGTACGATTGTTTTAGCAAAAAGGGTCATGCTCCAGTAACTGTCTCTAAATACAGCCAGGGTTAATTAACTGTCTCATGACTACCCTAAGCACTGGGCAATATTAAACACTCCACATAAGGGCAGATTTCATGCTCTAACACGGACAAGCGCACAGAGCAGCCACTGCAACAGTGAAAACAGGACATGATGAAAGAGACTATCAACACTGGACCTCACTGAATTGTTTCCTTCTACCCCTTCTGCTCACCGGTATGTACTTCTGTGTCTTATCACTTGACTGCATATCCTTCAGGGCAGGGACTCACTAAATGTACAGCATTTTGAATAACAAAACCTGCAAATCTCACAGTGAAGTGAATTATCAACGTAACACCAAAAGCAAATACAAGCTTTGCAAAACGCGATTGCCATTATGCTTATTTTAAGGAACTAGGTTTATGGCTCTTTTTTCCCAACACAGAATTAATTAAGCATTATGAATTAAACTGCCATTGAATATCTGGATCGTCATTAAATATCTAGACCAGATAAAATGTCATGTAAGTTTTTCACTAGTGACAGGCATTACCCTGTTGTGTCTTTCATGGTACCGATGCATTAACTTTCCCAGCACTATTTGAACAGCATCAGCTAAATCACCTTGTAAATTCAGAATTAGCAGAATTGCCACTGATATCAGTGCCCTCCACAGCTACTCCAATACTAAGAGTTCAAGTGAGGACACACTCTTATTACTGTCAGCTTTTCAAATCTGCCATGATTTTTGAAGTAGTTAATCTTATTTATCCAGACCATTTTCCTTCCTGGGAACAAAGTGGTCTTTACTGCCTAGAGCTCAGAGAGATTGATGCAGGGCAATGAAACCCTCCGCACTCTTGCAAGTGAAACTGCTTCCAAATGAGTGCACAGCTGCCAGTGTGTGCTCGATGTATTTGCTTTGAAATTATTTAGCTATTACTATCGATTCCTCACACAGGTAATTTTCTGTGTGCCCGTGAAATCTTCAGAATTCTATGCATTTTGTCATAATTTATCCGAGCTATTAATAAATCTGTGGTGTTTGCCTAAAGACTCTTTATTAAAACCGGGAAGTAGCTTAGAGGAGCTATATCTAAAAGTGCTGGAATGAAAAACCCTGTAAGATTTTCATGATGACAGTTGAAAATGTCACATGAATCTTCTGTTGCTTAGAAGCAACTCTATTTATTACGAATACAATCTCCAAAATGAATATTTGAGCATGATAAAACACCTGTTTGCCACTCTCTTTCCGCTGCACAGTGCAGTCATTATCAGTGCTCTTGCCCTATCCAAATGCTGTCAAGAATATTTTGAAGACACTAAAAATAATTATCTAAGGAATAGAAATGTTTGACAATACAAAAACAACCTACAGGTCAATCTTGTGGCCATCTGCCATTCATATATTTTTCAGCTTATGAACATACCTTATAATCAAATTGTACATCAATCACCTTGACTGTACAAGTAAAATTACTGTATTTCTTTTTTTTTTTCTTTTTCAAAGTGTATTTTNCCCCGCGACAAGGGGGCGTCCGTGGAGAAGTTATGAACATACCTTATAATCAAATTGTACATTAATCCCCTTGACTGTACAAGTAAAATTACTGTATTTCTTTTTTTTTTTTCTTTTTCAAAGTGTATTTTTCTTAGACTCCTTTTCTGCAAAGGCATTAGGTCTATTAGTTTATTGCCTTGAACATGACGTTTTTACCTTCCTTTACAATTCTGAGCAATATTTTCTGGTCTTTCAGAATGTTTTTCATGAAGAAATTAAAGGAATACTATTTGTCCACTTTTATTTCCATGTATTAATAAATAAAATTGTTTCTGTGCACCTTCAAGGATATTCACTTCATGGGGTGTCCTGGGTTTCTGTAGCTGAATTTTTTTTTTTGGTAGTGGGGGGGCTGCAGAGGTGGCTTCTGTTAGAAGCTGCTAGAAGCTTCCCCTGTCCCATGGGAGCCAATGACACTTGGCCCCAGGAGGGACATCCGGCTCCTGGCCAGGGCCGAGCCAATTAGAGATCACAGTAACACCTCTGTGATAACATATTTAAGAATTGGAGCTTGTTGTGCAGAAGAAATTCCAGAGAGCGANGGTACATCTCATCCATGAAGGACTGTACCACTATGGAGGAGTGACCCTTGGGACAGCAGATGTGGAAGAGCTGCTGCCCAAGGGATGGACTCATGTTGGAGAAGTCTATTAACTATCTCCCGTGGGAGGGACCTCACGGAGCAGGGGATGGACTCACCTGTTGTGCCCTGTAGACTGTGGTGAAGACCCTGGTGAAGCAGAATGTCCTCCTGCAACCCACGGAGGCCCATCGGGGTGCAGGGACTCAACTTTTACTGCACCCCATGGAGGAATAACCCCGAGGGGTGGGGGAACTCACACTGCAAATGGCAGCAACTGCAACCCCCCATGGACAGAAGGAGGGGTGGGGGGAAAAGTGTGTGTGTGTGGTGTGTGTTTTAAGACTGGCTTTTTCCTCACTCTTTAGCTTAGCTTTTATCCTGTTAGTAATAAATTTTAGGTATTATCTCACTTTGAGTCTGGTTTTGCCCAAAAAGGTGGTAAGTGGATGACCCCTCTCCCTTCTGCCTAGTTGCAGCAAGGGATTTAATGAGTCCATGGAATCCAGCCAGGGTCAACCCATTACACAGGGGAAAAAGGAGGAGAGATTTTTTCCAGAAATTCCTGGAATATACTTATGAGAAGTTAGTTTCTGCTTTTCTTCAGTCTTTTAGGTAAATTTTAATCTATGATGAAACAACTAACATATGTTTGGACTCAATCTCATAGTGTGTATTTTCCAAATAACTGGCAATTATTTTTGGCTATCAGTCTTGCATAATGGCATCCTTCCCCTTAGATCTCCCAGAACACACACCATTCTGACCTGTAAGGGATGAGCCTCTACTGACTCACCTCAGCGCTTAAATAAACCCTACCAGCACATTCTCCATGTGATTAGGGAGGTCACTTGTGATTCAGCAAATCTGTTCAAAATATTCTTTGGCTATTTCATAAAACCCTCAGATACTCAAATTCCCTTATCACAGAGGCCTATAGGAAAGGTCTGATTGGCTTGTGATTCCAGACCTCAACATACATCAAAACAGAGTGAGAACTTGAAATAGATTCTGCAAAGCCCATGACAAAAACAATACCAGTTTGTTCTTTGTATTAGGTAGATATTTTGATGATCTTGACAAAGGTACTTTAAACTAAGTGAATAAAAGAGAGAAATCTGATATGCTCTGATCCCTTCTATCTGTGGGACACTGTTAAAATGGTAATTTTGAACTCTGCATCTACTGATTCTACTCTTTTGTGATTCTTTCAACAAAATTAAGTCTTAGCAGTTTAAGATGAAGACCAGATTAACAGCTTCCTCACACACATTGCCCCACGCGTGTATTCTCCCAGTAACTTCCCATTTAGCTCATTTAAGTCACCCCTTTCCTCTCAGCACCTATCAAGTGCTATCTCATCTTCATGCTTTTAAGATTATTGTAATGGATTTTACATTATTTTCATGAGTTTTCTTTCCCATTCTTGTGTCAGTCACTCATTACTTTAGCCACTTCTACACAGTGTCACCACTGCTGTTGTTTTCAATTAAATGCAAATTCAGCATGAATTAAAATTGCGAGTCTTCAACATTCCTATGGATCTGACTGTCAGAAAACATACTGGTCTAGTGATGGACATTTCATACCTAGAAACTATCATTTTTTGGTTTTAGTGATTTCAACAAAATACATTACTTTAAAATAATGCATCAGGTCCTAGGAAGTACTGTGACATCCATCTGTTTCCCTAAAAGTAACAATCTTCTCTCCTTGGGTCTAGGTAATTGGGAAGAATAAATGCTGTCTAATGCTTTCTAGCATAGAAAGCAAACCCTGCAAACCAATTTATTACAAATAGATTGAAAGAAACTCTGTAATGTGATGGCAAAGCAAAACTATGGTAATAGTTTCTGAAGTGTTCCATAAGTTTCTATTTAATGCCTCTTAGTCAGTATGGCTCCCTAGCTGGCCATGAAAAGGGCTCTCCAAGCATGGTGATTTGAATTCCAGGTAAAAGGCAACTCTCCAGCAGAAGCCATTAGGGGCAGAAAGGAGAGGCTGACTTTGTTATTGTTAACTAACAGAAAAACAACAACAGACACCTGCTTCAAAGATCTGGACTAAAATAAAGTTACTATATTAGGTGCCAGAGCCTGGAGGAGACCCCACTGTTTTCAGAACTCTACAGCAAAGACCTGACTCCACATCACTGGAATTTTATTTTTTTTAACTATGTGTTAAAAAAAAAAAGATGAAAAAAACGCCATGAGTCTGATTGCAATGAGATCTGCAAAGCACGAAAGGAACTGCAAAGTGACTGCTTGTTAAGCACTGTTTCTTCAGGAGCTCAGATCAGTTCAGACAGAGCATAGAACGGCATCCCCAGAGAAACACCAAGCTTTGTGCACTGAGATCCCCCACTTTCCAGAGGTTTATGTAATTGTTCATAGGCATGTGACATGCCACAGCAAAAACGCAGAAAATTAAATAAAATGTCTTCAATGGCTTGATACAAGCAGGCCGGAGAGTAGAAGTACAGGGAGACATACTAGAAAATAGTTCATTTACTGACAAACTTCCCATCACATGGTTGGGAAAACTGATCAATACAGTCAAATCATCAGCTCAGTTATAAATGACAAATGTCCTTCCACTGTGCGAGCAGAGGCAGTGGGAAGAAGAAAATGGGAAAAAGCAAGCAAATGAAATCTCACACTAAATCCTCAGTAATTTTGTCTTTATCTGTGCATACTGAAGAACACAGTTCCACCTGGAGACCAGCCACTTTGGGGAGTTCAATCCACATGGTCAACAAAGCGTAAAGCAGACAGGAGCAACATCTTAAAAGCCATTTCCATACTTAGAGACGCTGCTAAATACTCACATGAGAACATTCGAAATCAGACTAAGTGAAATAGTTTTACAAACAAGCTAACAAAAAGTCATTGAGGGCAAGTCATTAAAGGATATTTAATGTACACTATTTTTAAATTTCCAGTTCCTCTTCCTACCAAATGTCTGACTATTTTTCTTGGGTTACATGCATATTGTTCAGGTACAGGAAGATGCCCTCTAAGATTGAAAATGGCTTAGTATATGGTAAACATTGCCTCAGATGAACTTCCCAAGGTTTGGCGTTTTTTCTGCCAGGTGCCAAATTGGTCAGTCAAATAATTTCTTATGAAACTTATCAATTATAGAATTCATTCTTTCCTGTAAGCACAAACAACAGCAGCACGGCTGTGCACATCATCACAATTCATCTTCCTCATGCAAAATCCACAGTCTTTTCTAGTTTATAGCTTTTTTCCCCCAAATATTTATACCCAGCAATCATAAACATTTTAAACAAACTGTAAAGTCTTTACACATGAGCAGGAAATTAAGTGCACTTAAACTGTAATTCATTCTTTATAACATGGTGAACAGCTCTTCTAAAAGAAAATCAACTGTTTACTCACTATGTCACTATATGGTTTTTGAAGATTTAGTATAAATTCTGGCACTGGTTTTGCATTTCTAGTCTTGAGTAACTCAAGTAATTTAAAAAAAACCCCACAGATCTAAAATTCTTTAATTTCTGTTTGATCATCTTTTCTACTTTACCATAGTGTTATGTTACCATATTTTAAGTAAATGTTTAGTTCATTCATTTAGGTACATTATCTCAATCTAACCCAAAAAAATCTGATTCATAATTCCTACAAGAAAAATAACTCACACATCTAAGAGATATTCGAAGCTGCTGCTTTCTTGAATGTTCCAATTTATTCTCTAAGCAATTATGTTTGTTACAGGGATCTATTTACAATTTTTGTAGACCTGACAGCAGATTGAAATTAAAACTAATTGTATAAATTAATAAACTCAAGGGTACACATCGGCTGTTCTTCACTTAGCATTACCAAGCTAAGGCTCTGAAGCACAAGAGGCAGGGAGATGTGGGGCTCTGAAGTCTGTGTAATGTTTCACTGTCAAACAAGCACTGTTTTAGGGAGAACATTGTCAAAGGCACAAATAGGAATTTTACAGGAATTAAAGTATGCCAATTTTAGAAGCTGCATCCCTGCTTATAAGAGAAAAATATCGCTTTTACCTTACTGATAAGTGTGACGACATCACCTTCTCGGATTGTGAGTTCATCATCATTCTGTGCTTCATACGGAAATATCACTTTGCAATATTCCTTGTCTGAAAGGAAGAACATCCAGTGTGATAAATTATCACTTTATAACAACTGCTTATTCAAGGGTGAACAATCTTCATAAAATATTCCACTACTGTCTCTTTGTGCTGCTTTATTTCCTTGCCATCTTTCTCTTTGTATTTTAGACCTTCATAAACAGTATGAAATATTTAAAAACCTGCACTGATGAGCATTCCTGAACACGCCATCCAGGGAGTCGGCTCTGTAAGTCCCTAGAACCAACATCTCAAATGAAATTGCTCCAGACAGCAACCTGCCACAAACTATTTCCCTTAGAGTAAGCCTGTATCTGACACTTGCTTCAACAGTTCCACTGGTGTGGCCTTCCACCAGATCATAGAAACCAGAAGCATAAAGGACCAAGTATGTCAACATAGCTTATCTATCCTCTTGTAAGCAAGACAGCAGATATTTTTGAATCTATAAATATGATAAAACAATAAATAATATTTTAATGTAAATGCATTGATAACTAAACCTTCTGTACACTTGGCATAAGAGTTCTGAATATTACTCTAAAGTTTCCTTTTTCCCTTTACTGTCTATAAATAAGGGGATCATCTCAATTTTCATCTGGAAAATACAGGAGCCAGCACTCCTACTCAGAAATCATAAAAAGCAGTTGTCATGAAAAGCAGTTACTTCACAAGTTGCTGCGCAACAGACAAGTATGTCAATGTGCCTTACAAATAAAAAGGGAATATGCATTCCAGCTGTTAAACTATGTATAAAAATATGTGATACTCTAAGACAGCACGTTTAAAAAGACAAAATAAACTCCTTGGCCATCTGTAGAAGGGCATATGACTGTAGAAATGTTCACCTCATTTTAAATGTTTCAGTTTTGATAACCTCTACATCTATTACCCTCTCATATTCGATGCAGACAAAGAGGTACTTGCAGGACACAGAAATATAAATTAATTTGAAATAATGGGACTTACTCCTTTGTATTTACTGTAAAGAGAACCTGCATTATCACACTTCTGGGTATTTGAGGCTCCACTGAGGGGGGGGGTCAGTTCAGCTGCCCAGACATGAAGTGCCATTTCAGACACTCACGGGTATGTAAGATACCTTCATAATTGGCAGATATGATGCGCAGCCTATGGAAAAGCAGGTCCCTCCGGCCTGACAGCTACAGGCAAGACAAAACAAAATACCATGGGGGTATCTCAAACAGCTCCAGATGCAGGCTACTGATTTCAGCCCCCAGGCTTGGGCCTTGCATCTGAACTTAGATTCAGGTACCTGATCTTAGAAAACAGCATGGTTGGTGCCTAGACTTGCACTACACTTGATGGAGATCAAGTCACTAAAATGAGTGAAGCCTTGAGAGTCACTCCTCGCTCTAAAGAGAAGACACGTATACTAGATTGGCTGAATCACTCTCTGAACTCGCTGGACAGCAGTGACAGATCTCCAGTGAGACCCACTGAAGTCCAGATACCAAACTCACATGGTTATAACCCAATTTAGGGCTCTGACAGAGAAGCCACATCCCAACTTCTAAAGTTTAGTGAGAAGATCAACCTTAAAGAAGCTGCCAACACACATGCATGTGAAGGGCTGCTGTCTGTAAGCACCAGTCTGAGAAATTATACAGTACTAATGGGGAAGAAGAAAGCTCTTCTCCAGTTCACACACTGCCACTCAGAAACAGCATGAATTTTACATGTCACTGGTTCATGTAAACAAGAACTTCTTAGGCTTCACAGATTTATTTTTCCGAACAGAAATGTTTAGATTTATCCACGATCGTTACAGTTAGTTTTCTGGCCCGGCTCTGGACTAGGTCTGGCTGAGATGGAGTCAATTTTCTTCACAGCAGCCCAGATGGTGCTGTATTTTGGATGTGTGACTAAAACCACACTGGTTACACACAGCAGTACCTGCATAGCTTTCTCTTTGTCCCTATTCTATCTCCCAAGCAAGTAGGCCAGGGCTGGGCAGGAAGCTGGGAGGGGACACAGCAGCTAACCCAAGCTGAGTAAATGGTATTCTGTGCCATATGACCTCCTGCTCAGCAATAAAAAAGGGTGAGCTTCAGGGGTTTTGGTGTAGGAGGTTGCCATTGCTTGGAGACTGGCTGGACTTCAATGTACTTGTATGTGAATGATTGCCTTTATGTTGTCTGTTTTCCTCTTCCATTCACTTATCAGACTGTCTCTGTTCATGAGTTTCCTTGCTCTCCCTATTCTCTCCCCTGTGGGGAGCAAGTGGCTGGATGGAGCAAAGCTGCTGGCTGTGGTCAACCCACCATACTCTGAAGACACAAGAGTCAGACAATGAACACAATCTTTGGGGAAAAAATATGAGCAAGGAAAAAGTAAACCCCTTACCCTGGTTCTGAAAGCAGGGAATACTGTGAAAGAAACATTTGCTGACTTCCAAACTGCTGGGCATGTGAGAGCCTCCAGGTCACAACTGAAATTTCAGAGGATGAAAGGGCTGTCTAACAGCTCCTTTACTGCATTCTGGGGGAAGGGCTGGGATGTCTCTTTGTGGACTTGTCTATGATGTTTCATCTGCTCACTGTCTTGTCTTCAAGACAGAATGTTTTATGTAAAAGCTGGTAGAAAGTTGACGTTTATATTCTTAGGTTGATGAAAAGCAGCATATAGATAAATATGAGATTCAGCACATTTTACACTTCAGTGGTATGCTACCTTAAATAACCACGGTCCTATTCTGTGAATATCCACATCCAGAAAAGCAGCTGTGCTAAATAATAGATTCAGTGAATTAGTCCAGAGTCAATGTAGATGTAATACCGCACTAAAGAAGCTTGAGTGCTGTGCACTCAGGCAAGACTCTAGTTACTGAAAACAGGCTTAGCATTTCTTTTTTGGGATACAGGACAGAAGCAAGGCTGGATTCTTGGAGGTAAACACTACCTGAGCTCGAGAAGGATCATTCCTGAATGTGTATTCTCAAAACCACACATTGTTCCTCCATTCAATAACAAGTCCCAAGATTAAGTGGGAAGCCAAGCACAGTATACAGCTGAACAATTGCCAACAGCCACTACACTGTCGTAATGGCACTGCTCTGGAAGGAAGAGAAGGTAGTGCAGCTTCTGCTCAAATGGTGGATGAACCCTATGTGTTTCAGGTTCAAGAATGCTTTGAATAGCAGCTATCTGGGGGGCTCATGTATCCTGAATCCCATAACAGGTAAGCCTCCCTCAGATCTCACTTGCTGTTGGAACACTGGAAATTTGAACCATGTTTCAAGAAGACCCTGACAGACAAGAGTGGAGAGAGGGCTGTAGTTTCAGCATCTGAAAAATCAGTTGTTAATCAGGAAGTGCTCTCTAGTAAATGGCATCTTCACCTTCTAGTTTTGATGTCAAGAAATCTATTATCCCATAACCTGTCTGCTCTCCGTACCAAACTCTTGATTTTTTTCTGTCTTAAAAAGTCCAAATAGCAATGAAACAAGAAATTAAACGACAGAAAAATGTTAAAAATCAGCCAAATGCTGATGTGTTCCATAAAGAGCCAGCAGACAATCTTGTGAGAGGCACAAGAGGGAGCTGGGAGAGGCTCAGAGCCGCCCCATACTCTGAATGCTGGCACAAGAACAGAGAAGGCACAGCCATGAAAAAAATTTATGCTTTATGTACAGTGGACGTCTGGACATACACTAAATCAATACTTTCTCTGCCAAACAAGGACCCACTGGGTCATGCTGTAGCACAGCCAGGTCTCAACGACATGGTTAGGAACCACATAAGGGACTGGACAAAGTCAGCTTTCAAACTTCTCCTAAGGGAATGGTAGACCAGCATGATTTAAGCAAGCAAAAGTAAAGCCAACAGGACTCAAAATAATATGAACCTTTAAAATCAGATTAATAACAGCAGATAATCTTACATTGGTACCAAAATTGTCCTTGCTCAGCAGAGCACAATACCGCAAGAGGATGTACAAGCACTTAATGTCAACAGTTATGTTTAGATAGGAAGGAAGAAAAGATAAAGGGAAAAACTAATTTCAGACACAGCATTGTAGAGACCACACTGGAACTTGCTGAATTTAGGGTTTTTCAAATGAAAAAAAAAAAAAAAACACAAAAAACCCCCTAAAGGTCAAAACAATATATCCTATTACAAGCCTGGTAAATAAACTTAAGCCAAATTAAAGCTTCAAATAGGATACTGATACTAAGCACCCCTCAGCTGTGGGTGATAAATTTTGGTTTTACATTTGAAGTCCAAGGCTGGATTTATACATCCCAGATGGTTTTTCCAGAAGCCTCTCTTTTTCCCTCTGACCTGAAGACATCTTAAAAATATATCTGCTAATAAACCCCCAACAGCAGGTATCTTGGAAACAGTAAGGGAGGAGAAAAGATGACACTCATGAGCTTTTCAGTCCTCATTTATTAATTTAGCAATACTTTACTCTGTCAGACCACAGTCTCTCATAGCTCCTCCCAATCAAAGGAGAACAACCTGCCATAGGCAATGGGCATTGCTCAGGAACTGTGTGAGTGGATAAACCTCACAGCACATCTTACAAATCAAATAGGCCGGATCTAATGTAGGATGTTCAGCTTCTAAACGTATTTTGAACTGAGAGAGCTTGAGCCAGGAGTAATCCCATTTGAAAATATGTACGTTTAGCTACATCTTGTGATTTTTGAACTGTACTGTTCCAACTAGACAAGGTACGATGATGATGCAACAACAAACATCTTCACAAGCAGTCTGTCACTGCCCACACGTCACTTAGGAAAATGTCACAGGACCATCCTAAAAACTATAAGGGGCCTATCCTCTAAAAAGAATTGCATGTTTTATGGGGGTATTTATCATGCATCTCTGTGCAGTCCCTTATGCCCCAGAGTTTGTCTCAAGTTGAAAATGTGGCCTATTTGACACAGTCTCAAGCCCCCCAAATAATCAAGAGGGAGAACAACAGCAAGAGAGAGCCTTCCTAGAGAATACAGCTGCTTCATTACCTAGGCCATTGCAAGGGCTGTGTTTCACTCACAGAATTCTGTGGCTCAATACATATTTACAACTGCAGTGTACAGCACTGACGTCAACCTACAGATCTTGTGACTTGGGGTCCTGCAGTAGTATAGCAGGTAAGTTTATTTGTTTGTATTTTGAGAGGCTGGTTATAGATTATACTGTTCAAACCCGAATTGAGCAAACTCCATTTAGTGTATCAGTGAACCCTGTTCCACTTTAAAAGCATGTCTTTCTATTTGTTCTCCTGCCACACTGTTTGGATGAGCTGAGACATTCAAGACAGCAGTCCACAGTCAAGCTTAAATTTCACAGGGGACAGCGATTCTGAAATTTGATTTTCCTCTTAGGCCAGGATGACACAATGTCTTCCTCTTGTCTCTATTTTTGCTTCTTTGTATAGTTAATTTTTGATGCTTAAATATTTCCCCATCAGTGAAGTCTAAATCATAGAGCAAACAACGTGGACATAAAGAGTAATATTATGTAAGAAAACATGCAGCATTAAAGTAGTATTCCTCAAGCTAAAGCTTTCTATCACTCATAAAATGTTTCTGAAATAGAATAAAATATACACAATCTAGTGAAAAATTACATCATCATTACAAAAAAACACAAATCAGATGAAAAAAACTAAACACTATACTCAGCAGAATTTGGTTTTACTATTAATTGCTACACTCAAGACTCATAAATAGATTGCACTAATAAATATTTTCACAGAACTTCATGAGATGCAAACTGTCAAAACACTACTTCATTATACAGAAAATAGAAACAGAACTAATTATGGCCCTTCTAATGCACATTCAGCTATTCCTTGTATCTTCTACATCATGCAGAAAGATTAGTTGCTTGGTATGATTTTGGTATTCCTATGCACTGGATTAACACAAATTGTAAACAGGGAGTGGAGTAATTAAATTAAGTGCTGCGGTCAATGCACTCTGTGACTTACTGTCTTTGCTATTCTGCTGCCTGTTTACTTATACTCCATTTCTGCCGTAACTCTCTCAGACATTGTGGATGTTTTTTGCTTTGCTGAATTTTTGAATCCAACAGAGCTACTTCAGATTGTATATACTTTTTCTACAACATATCCTTTTTACCACCAGCCACTTATACTAAAAGCAAGCAACATCATAGAAAAAAATGATACATCTCACCCCAGAAATAGGATTATAAACACTCATGCATGAATGTACCATCCTATCTACATAAGAGAGATGGAACACAACAGAATACCCCTCTAAATCTAGGAACCCACAAATCTAAACCAAACAGCTTTCCCCTCTTCTCTTCAAAGATGTACTTTCTCATTCCTGAAAGGTTGGCGATGTTTTCCAAGGGACCACGCAAGCTATGCAAAGATTTGTGCTTTCACTGCACTCTTCCTGGGATCAAAAAGTCCTCTTTGGCCCTCTTTGGAAGAGTCATCTGTCTATCCCCCAAAATCTTAAGTCCATTTTTAGGGAGGTTTACATAGCATGCCGTTGGGAGATTCACCTTAGAGAACACACTCCTCTGCCTTTGGCTCCGACCAGCTCAGCCCATTGCAGAACTTAGACCACCTTGCATATACCGAGAGCAGACAGTAAACACAGCAAGTGCCCCGCTGCCAATCACTGCCCTACCACCTCAGAAAAGCTATAGGAAAGTAACAGACTTGAATCAAGACGTGAAAGAGTCAGAAACCAGCAATCCATGCTGAAGGCCCCGTGGGCAGAGAGGGAAGGTGCTGCTGGTACCTGTTTTCCTCTCAGCAGGCTCTCTCACATTGCAACTGAGTGTTTTTTTTAAACAGTTGGGAATAACAATATCAGTTATGGAAAGAAACTGGTGGAAAATGCAAAACTGTATTATTCCTCTACCAACACAACCTGACTTGCTTGCAGCACTCATCTCCTGCAATAAACCCAAGGGAGTCTAAATCACATATCCAAAAGCTCCCTCTTCATACTGAGCTAATCTAAGGGTCTTCTGTTTCTTGCTACTTCCTTGGAGAATGGCACAATATCTGTTTTGTTCAGCAACTAAAGACTCCAAGAAAGACTGGGACACTACCATCCCAGGACAAAGTGACAGTAGTTGAGGTCCATCGTGGAATGACACTTTTATGCTGAACACTGCAATTGGAACATTAACCAGTTTTCTGAGACTGCAAACTCCCCCAGACTGAATGCTTTTTCAAGCTTATTTGTGGTAGAAGAGTTAAAATTGAGCTCTGGAGAAATGACAAATACTGGACACAACACAGTCCTATGCCAGACTCTGATTATTCTCTTCACGTCTGACTACCATACATTAACTTTATTATGAAAAAATGATTCCGCTGCCTATATTAAAAACCAAACCAAACTGAAGTATGTTTCATCTTAACTGAAAGGTTTTTCAATTTAAGTGAAGGACAACTTCAACTGATTGAAATATATCTTCAGTGATGCCATTTGAGGCTAAGACAATTATACATAATTACATTACATCAGACCTTCCTATACATGTGCTTCTCTTTTCCAAGCACGAACAGAGATGCCAAGAATTCTACTGAGGCCCCAGAGACTTCAGGAAAGATAAAATGTCCTAAATAATAAAGTTTAGATAAAATTCATAGCACAAGCTATACATATGTACAAGTAAGTAGCCGATGCTTCTCACTAGCTCTAGCAAAAGGGATGTTGAATGAAGATAGCCACAAGAAGGATTTTTCTGGCCAAAAAGGGATGCCCAAGGGAAATAACAAAGAGCTGAAAGAAGAACCAACCAGAGCTCAAAAGTGTTGATGGAAAAGTGTCTCTGTCAGCCAATGCTCAATGGATCACTGTAGAAGTTACAGTTCTCTAACCATTTGTTCAGAAGGTTTCCACGCTCATTTACAAGTGGCAAAAGTTTGAACCTTCCATATCCTGGCATGGGATTTACTGATCAGCTTCAGCTGTCAGAAGTATGTGCTCATGTGGAAAGGAGAAGCTATCTCACAGCCTGGCTTAACACACAAGGGTTAGTGCTGCAGGTGGGAAAGCCCACGGGACCAACTCCTCCTGATGGCACCTACACTCGGATCAGCTGCAGGTTGGGAAAGGTAATTACAAACACACTCAGTAGCCCTGCTCTGCACTACCACTTCACACATTTTTCAGTATTTCAAGTTCTCACTTCCTCAGGGCAACTGAGTTCTTGCAGTACTTCCCATTATAGCCTGGTGGCACAGGGGAACAAGATAAGAGGCTGTAGCAAGTCAGTTAGTGTGGTGGAGCTAATGGACAATAACTCACTAAAAGCTGCTTTAAGCTGCTTTTACAACTCTGAGCTGAAAACTTGCGCAAACCAGGTCATAACCATACACGTCTCCCAGACAGACCCTGTTCTGCTGATGTAGATGCTATCCTTCCTATGTCTGCATGTGTTTCAGTTCTGACACAAAATATTACCTGCTAACCAGCTAAAAGGATAAACACGACAGGGAAGGAAACGATGGTGTAAGACTTAAAAAATTTCAGCTCTTTATATTATACTCAGTTTCTTTTACATGGTATGGCTATGTTCTCTTCTTTGTTTTCCAACAGTCTGTAACATTTAGCTGTAACTTTATATAAATAAAATCAAAAGATGGGAAATACGTCATTTGTTAAGCTCATTATATGCCTCACTAGAACAGCATGGGGACATGGCTAAAAGATTTACTCATTGCTTTTTGATTACTAAGCACTGAAATGATGAAAAAACTGATTCAGAGAATGGTTTGGGTTGGAAGGAACCTTTAAGATCATCTTGTTTCAACTCCCCTTGCCACAGTGAGGAACACTTTCCACTAAACCAGGTGGCTCAAAGCCCCATCCAGCCTGGCCTTGAACACTTCCAGGGAAGGGGAATTTCTTCCTAATAGCTGATCTAAACCTAAGTTTGAAGCCATTCCCCTGCTTCTGTCACTATATGACCTTGTAAAAAGCTGGTCTCCAGCTTTCTTGAAGGGCCCCTTCAGTTATGTGAAGGCTTCTAGAAGGTCTCCCTGGAGCCTTCTCTTCTGATTTCCCATACGAACTATATCATCCACACAGATTATTTCTGGTATATAAATAAATTAAAAAAAAAAAAATAAGAGGAAAAAAAGCAAGGGCACTTCCAATGAAATTTTTCTGAGACCTACCTAGAAGTTACAGCCTGAAATT
>VWZG01013669.1:0-25850 GCA_013396735.1 Grallaria varia | reverse complement strand
TATATGCCTCACTAGAACAGCATGGGGACATGGCTAAAAGATTTACTCATTGCTTTTTGATTACTAAGCACTGAAATGATGAAAAAACTGATTCAGAGAATGGTTTGGGTTGGAAGGAACCTTTAAGATCATCTTGTTTCAACTCCCCTTGCCACAGTGAGGAACACTTTCCACTAAACCAGGTGGCTCAAAGCCCCATCCAGCCTGGCCTTGAACACTTCCAGGGAAGGGGAATTTCTTCCTAATAGCTGATCTAAACCTAAGTTTGAAGCCATTCCCCTGCTTCTGTCACTATATGACCTTGTAAAAAGCTGGTCTCCAGCTTTCTTGAAGGGCCCCTTCAGTTATGTGAAGGCTTCTAGAAGGTCTCCCTGGAGCCTTCTCTTCTGATTTCCCATACGAACTATATCATCCACACAGATTATTTCTGGTATATAAAGAAATTAAAAAAAAAAAATAAGAGGAAAAAAAGCAAGGGCACTTCCAATGAAATTTTTCTGAGACCTACCTAGAAGTTACAGCCTGAAATTGGATCTTATTCATCTCTGATTAATTCCAAAGCACCCTGAAGGCTGAAAGTTGATCACATAATTTAATTTGATTTTTGGTGCCAGAAAACTTGAGGTAGGATTACCAGAGCAAAAATAATTCAGAGGATTCTGTGAAACAAAGCATTCTGTCTATGTACCGCCTACTCAAAATTTATTCTAAATATATCTACCTGCATCCTTGCTTTTCACACACACAGGACACTCTTAGCCAAAATCAGAGAAAAGTGTTCAGCTTGCCTTTAACAGCACGAAGTGCAAAAAAGAAAAACCTATGAAACCTACTTTTTGTTCTGCTGTCCACTTCTATTTTTGTTGGCTCCTGAGTTGCTGTGGCTGGAGGTAATTTCTTCCCAACACTCTGAAAAAAAATAATTATTCTTCTTTAAAATGTGCAGATTCAGTTCAAAGTTGGACAACATAAAAAACTGTACTGGAAATACAAAATATAGGAGTAGAAAAAGGAAAGAAAAGAAACAGAGGCAAATTAAACCATACTTCGGTTTGTTGGTGGGGGTTTTGTTAACTTTTTTTTGAAACTATAAAGAAATCATAAAAATGTGATCTTCAAATTTCCCTTTAAAAATGTTTACTAACATTTTTAAACAATAATCCCTTAATACAGTTTCAAGGAAGACTCACATAAGTTTCATTGGAGGACTGAATGTAATGAAATTACTTAAGTGCTATTCAGTGCCAAAAGTAAAACTGACAGAAGGGGGGAGGAATCCCCTTAACTCCTGTCCATACAAGGAGTGCTCATTTCAGTCATTCTAGATAGAATGTGATTTTTATATTAACATCTCTTTAAAAGATTGCCATTTTTACTTATTTTGAGTACTACAATAAGCAATAACCAGCCTCAGACAGGTAAGCTGGAGTAACAAACAAATACTATCTGCCCACACCAAAATTAAATAAAATCAGTATTAATTTATATATCTTTGCCTGTTACTATATGCATGCTATCCCCCCTCTCTCTCAGCTTTTCTCCCTATGAGAAAGTTTCCTAGCTTACAATCCCAGCAATGCGTAGTTGAAGAAACAAGTGTAATTATTATTGTTTAGAAAGGTATGAGTCCTAAAAAGCTTTAGCTGTCATTCAACACCCTTTTCTGGCAAGGTATGCGAAAACACCACAAAACCACCTCCATGCTCCCATGACCTTCTGCGTGAAAGTGGAGAGCCAAGAGCTAAGGTTTAGTCTTGGAGGCACTGAGTACCTCTTACAGACCACAAGGAACACACTGGTCAATATGAGAAGCAAGAGGGGTACAGCACTCCTAGTAGATGAAAAACTCCGAGCTGTATAAAAAACATTAAGAGCTCCACGTTAGTAATTTTGTACACTAATGTGTCAAAACTTATCTATGGAAAGGACTAAAATACACACAGGGATTTCAGGCTGGTAAAAAGAACACATGGGGAAGAGAGGCTGTGCCATCAAATCTGTGTTGACAGTAAGACAAACCCCGAATTACAATACCCAAAAGCATCCTGCTGCAACTTAACTTGCAGGTGGCAACAGGAACAACTAACCTTCTGTTGAGCTAATGGCACTGCTTATAATCCCGAGTTTGTGAACTGCTGAAGAAGAGAGATCAACAACAAAACTCTACAAAACCTCTAAATTCTTTGCTGAGGTGGCAGCGAGTGATAAGAAGCATTAACTGAGGCAGTGACTATGGAGATAACAGAAAAACAGGACATGACGAATTCCCGCAAACCAGGAGAGGGCAAAACTAAGAGAAGGGAATGACCCTGCTGTGCTGAAGAAGTTTAAAGGCAAGAAGGAGGATGATAAGAGCTGACTGAGATGTAGCTGGAAAACAGTGAAAATTGTACTCAAAGAGATATAATGAAAAATTTGAAGCTACTGGGCATTTACACAGATAAAAGCACAGAATGCCTGCAAGATGAAAGCAAGACTGGGAAGACAGCTTTTGATTCAGAGGCAAACAAGGCAGTTCAAGATAGCTGCACATCTCAGTATATGCCCATTCATGATCAAACCTTTATTCACAGCTCTGCTTCACAAAATGGTTTGGAAAATGAGGAGAGCATGTACTCTAAACTGCCCTGCTATTCAACTCAGAAAGACACACTTGTTAGAGGAATATCCAAAACCTTTAATTTAGGAGAGTTTTTCTTTTTTTTTTAAGATGAAATTGTTATGCAAGAACACTTAATTAAAGGAAATAATTTGGTAATTGCTTTACCATGTATGAATCATTGATTCTATGCCATGAAAATAAAACCCAGATAAACATACAACAAGCTAAAATTTAACAAGCTACAAACCACAGCAAAAGAATCATGGGCAAAAAGGAAGATACAAGTGTAGCCAGTGGGAAAGGCATGCTGCAATGTAATTTCTTTATTTATAGAAGCAGATGCAAGGGCAACGCTTGCAAACATTTATTCAATTGTTCATTCAGAACGAATGCCTGTGCAGGTGATAAATCAGCATTGGGAACCAACTGAATCCTTGTGAACACAAGAGAGAATACCACCCAAGCAAGGCTGCTCTTGACTGGGAGCTAGGAGGCATAATTCAAGTAATTTTAATAAGGGTTGCACAGAACCCAATCCAGGGAGGAGGGACATGTGAATTTGTTGTAGGACACAGAGAGGAGAAGACAAGTGACAGGTATTCTTTAATGGTAAAGGGACTGCACCCTAGGATTTCTGTAGGTGACAAAAGCACTACTGACAGGAAAAGACAACAAAAATTGCTAAGCCATGCAAATACGGTTTCAGGTGACCTGTGCTGCCAAGATGTTTTACTTTTTCTGTGAAATGGTACCAAAGAAGATATATTTTTTAATTATGATTTGTTTATGTTTCCAAATGGTCTGTACTGATCCATACATGGAAAATGTGGGTGGAACTTTTTTCACGAAACTTAATATAATACTCTTTTCATTTAGGAAACACCCAAGATAAGCTTTCCTCACTCTATGAGACACTGCATCCTCTATGATCTGTTAAGTCTGATGGTTCTGCTTTAACAGGACAAAACCTCAAATATAGCTAAGACCTGTGCACTGGGAATCCCAGATCAAGTAACATTATCACAGTTACCATTTTTTCTGACAAGAAAACAGAAATGGGAGACAGTACCATCCCTTCCCATATAAGCCAGAAATTTTCCTGCTGACTCTCCAACTGTTCTACATCACTCATGCTCCCACAAAGGTCAAATAATTTACAAGCAAGCCCAACTTAAATTCTTGCTGATCCAACAGATATCTGCATGAGAGACTTTTTTTCTCAGGGACTAGTTACTCTAGAATATTTTGATCTCTTCTTCTGTTGAAGGCCCATTGCAATTTATCAAAATCTCCTTCATTTCTAAAAAAAAGGAAACATGGGAGCAAAGAACACTTTAGGTAGGTAGAATTGAAGATTTCAAATGTAACTCTTTCTCCTCCTCTGCTCTTCCTCTACATAAGGAGAAGATCCACGCCCTTCTAGACATGGATCTATGCTGCAAAATCTCTTAGCTAGATGGGGGCAGTGAGACTTGTTCCACTTAGATTACTCTGGAGATAGGACTGACTTGCTTAGTCCCACCACACAAGAAACAGTGGTGGAAATAGGGTTTGTGTTTTCTGAGTCCAAGCCTATGTTGACTCCCAACACACAAAAGAACATGACCAACAAAACAGGCAGAATCTTGATCCCACTATTTCTGCAAGGCGAGCATAATTAGATTTAGTTGTCAGACACAAATTCTGCTAATCACCTGACAAGCAAATCCTAAAGATGAAAGGGGATGAAGTGCCCTCTTGCTGCAGAAACAGCTGATAAAAGTGTGAATAATGACCATGATCTGGTGTCCAGATATTCAGAGGGATGAGACAGATTTAGCAGCAACCTGCCAGTATTAGTGCTTGGTTTTATAAAGTCAACAGAAGGACAGTCTAGCCCTAAACAACAGGTTTTGTTGGCAGAACTGGCCTTGATGGCATTTTGGTACACTGCAAATCCCTATCACTGCAAACCAGTGTTCCCTGATACCGAATTCCAATTGATTAAAAGAGTGGTTGGCTTTTGGCACACAAAGTCACGTGACTGAAGTCACGGTACAATCTAAACAGTCTCATTTTCTTTCATTTATATATTTTGTCTCAACTGCAATTCCTGTAACAGCAGAGAACACCCCAAGAGAAACAGAGCCCATAATGGGCAGTATGCAGCTCAGTTTTCCTCACTTCAAGGTACTACGGTCCTTCCCTACAACTAGTGAGCCTTAACCAGAGGAGGAAAAGTAGACCCGTGGCCAAGTTGCTTGCTTCAGGATATTTTAGAATTGTACTTAAGGGTTTTCTGTTGTTGCTAAAAACTGACTTTTCTGTTCACCTTTGTAATTCAGGTCTAGTGTCTCTAGGACATTTCATCTCAAAATTCAAATAGAATTGTCACTTGTGCACAGGTAGGTCCATACACAAGATTCTATTACACTTCTTTGCACTAAAGGAACATATTTATCCAATGAGGCTCCTTTAACAATATAGGAGTCTCCAAGCAACAGCTGATTTACTCAGGAATAAGGAAAACCATATTTACTCATCATCAGTATTTATCGTGGAAAGTGTCTTGAAGTCTTTACCTTAGACAAAACATTTTGGAATTCCTATTTGGAATATAATCCATGAAGATATTTTTAAGGGATACATCAGACATCAAAGAATTCATAAAAAGGGGGTGTATGAGCTGGAAACACTAACATTTTCAAGCTTAACTTGTCAGTTTGAATAGCGAAAATATAACAACATGCACTGATGCTTTATACAAAGCACAAAAATGCAGTTACATATCTTGTGATCTTTTAAAATTTCAGAAAACATCAACGACTAGGTCAGGGGAAAAGAAGTGCCATGTTTCTCTGACCACAATACTTCCTCTCAACATTCAACTAGTATTTTTAGATGCTGTTTACATGCAAGAGAATTATCGAATAGACAGGTTTACATGCAAATCCAGGGCCACTATTAGTGATAGTATAAAATCTGTACTCTTTAATGTATTTTTGACAGTCCATTTTGTAACTGAGAACACTTTTTCACAAAAGAGAGGAAATGGTCATTAGATTCTTCCAGCTCTGGATGAACAGGAGAATAAATAATCTTCTCACTGCCTATGTATAATATTGGTGTTATGAGGGAGCAGCCAAATTGATTTCTTTTTTTCCTAATATGCTTCAAGTGCCTAAGGAATGTCATCAAGTCCTCTATCCATCCTACCTATCATACCTTAAATTCAAAAAAAAAAAAAAAGAAAGAGCCAAAATATAAAACCTCCAAAGACTTTCACATGTCAAAATGCGCTCACTCTGTCAGAGACAAAATAAGAGAAACCTCCAGGATTTCAGTCTTTCCCATGATACCAACATTCAGCCGTACATAAAGTACTTTCTGTGACAGCATGTTCAAGTATTGCTATCCTAAGGTTTCCCAAAAGGACAGAGCTAACTTTCCCAAAGGGTCACCACATACCACTTCAAAGACTGCAATAAAAATTCTAAGAAAACTTTATAAAGAAAACAAAAATTCTTTAGAGAAGGCGCAACTAAGCACCCGTCTGCACATTTGATTGTTTCAGTCACCCAAAATGGCTTCTTCTGTAACTACTTTCTACCTTTCTAGCTACTTTTCTAGCTTTGATTTGGTAGAAATACTATCCATATTCTCCTGAACTACAATTATTTGTAATTTTTAATAGCAACTAGATGGGTAGATCTACACTCCCAGGTAACACGGAGAGCCCCAACTGCCAAAGCTACACACATTTCTACTGATGTCATCTCTGATGACATTCCCACCACAATGCTGGGTAACTTCCTTAAAACTAGGTTAGGTGAATGAATGGGAGAGAACACAAGTGTTTGTCAAGTCCTCAATTACAAGTAGGCTGTCATAAACACAGGAAAGAAAAATCATTTTTGTTCTCCTGCTCATAATTTATTATGAGTATGAGACAAGAGATGAGGTGTCTTATAATTGGCATCTCACATGCGTCATAATTCACTTGCTGTGAGCAAGAGAGCGGGAACTACTTGAGCCCACCCACCAAAGGCAGGCACGTCCCCAGGGAGCCACCCTTGGCTGCCACTCCTCCCCTCTGCCATGCCATTGCATATCTGCTAGGAGAGAGGAGGAAAATGACCCATGTTCCCAAGTGTTGGAGAAGGGAAGGACGAAACAAAGCAGTTTTAATGTTATCTGATTCACTAAACAGCTGCACAAACATCTGGGTGAAACTGAGGCAGGAAAATTTATGGTCACAGGGGTAAAGTGCAACTCTCAGTTGCAGCACTTATTTATACCAGCATAGGTTCATCTGGAAAGCATGGCAAGCATCTCACAGCATATATTAGTAATTCCTGGGGCCAGCATATCACAGTTTAACCAAGGAAAGGTTGAATAAATTAAGTTCAGTTATAGAATATGAGAAATTATTTGTATAGGTTTAATTTTAATTGTAACTTGCTTACAGCTTAACACAAGTGGGCCCTGCTCGAAGCTTGGCATGGGTGAGCTTTAAATGAGCTCCCGTTGTTGCACGACTGGCTCAGCAGGGCAGCAGAGACAGACTGGACACCTTCAGAGAGGGGCTGAGACCCTGCAGGACCCCAAGGCTGCCCCAGACTGGGAGATACCAGCAGTTAATGGGCTGTCCACGGGACATGGAGAAAGAATCCAATGAGGTGTTGGAAGACCCCAGACCATAAATCACTGTTGGACTGAGAGGTGCACACGAGGCACGTGGAGATCTTGTGCACAGACTGTGGGGGTTCAAAGGCCCAGGGATTTCTTTGTTCGGGGTCCCTCTGCCTCAAACCCAGGGTCCAAGCCCTTCTGCAACAATGCTTGACTTTACATCATTCAAAAGCTGAAACATGAACAATACTCCGCTCTACACATCAGACGATGCTTCCATGAAGAACGGGTGCCCTGACCACAGGATAAGATGTAGCACACAGCCACAGGGCTTTTTAGTGGGATGTTTGGCAAATGTTTCACAGAATGCAGACAACAAAGCAAATAAAGTAGTTTAAACTTCATATTACAGTTTCTTTGCACATAGTAAAGCTATATTATCTTTTAATGGACTGAAAATCTGAAAATGACACCTTTTCACACTTAGTCCATATTCCAGCAGACTAATGCACAGTTTTTCCAACTGATGTCTATATTAGAAGACTTTTGGACTTGGATGAACACAGGCATTCTGAATTACAGCATATCTCTGTAAAGAAATAAATTCTTTCTTTCTTTTGAAAAAGATTTTACCTGTGAAAGGCTTTACCCTTCTACAGCAAGGTTGCAAAACCCTGTACATTTAGATGCTGGGAAAGGCAAACTGCTGGCATCTTAATTCTCACTGTCTAGACAAAATCAACAGATCTCTAAATAAAAGATGTTCCTTGAAATAAACATCCTGGTGTTAAAAAGCAAAAGATCAAAGCCTTTATCCCAGCGGAGCTCCTTGAAAATTAAGTCTGACTCTTACCACAATTAACAAGTTTGGACAAAGGAGTCAAGTTGTCCAAAGTCAAGAGTGAAGAGGTGGGGGCCCTGAAGCTGCTCATGAACATCAGTCCCCCAGGAACCAGCACTGCTTTAGAGGAAAGCAACATTCAAGCAGTCAACAAGTATGTGCTGTTTGAATGTTAAAGGCTTTTGGAATTAGCATCCATATACAGGAAAACCAAGGGTATCCGGGGGGAAAAATGTTCTCTAGCGTTCACCAGAAACTGATACATTTTTAATAAATGCAACAGGTACTTCTTGAATGCAAAAGAAAAAAAAAAAGGGTGGTGTGTGTGTGTGTAGAAATAGATTGTCAGTCTAAATCCTATTACAATACTCTAATTCCAGAGAATGGCAAACAGGTTGTGATTACATTACACCACAGTCAGTTCACTCAGTGCCCTGGAAATACAGCACTGATTGTCTGAGCATCTTACAATTACTGGATCTGTCATCCACTGCCATGGCCCTGGAATCCAAGCAGACAAGCAAGAAAGGAAGTAAACAAAGCAAAGGAAACACCACAGAGGTCCCCAGACAAGGGAAATTTTAGAACAAAACATGATTTTGCTGGGGCTTTGTTTTCTGATTCATCACTGATGATTATTCTTATAATTCTTTTTTACAGTTGAAAAGAAGAAGCAAAACTAAGTCTCCTCATCAGTTAAATACTTAAACTACATCAAGCTTAAGAATAAATGCTTTGAATACTTAAGGAATAATCACATTTGTTTTGATTAAAAACCATTTTATTTTTAAAAAACTGTAACTTCTGAAATAATAAAACAAATTACTGATGCTTTACTTGATTACACCAAAAATATTTTAAAATCTTGTAAAGAAAAGTCCTAGAAAATCACTTGCTGGGACAGACAAGGAATTATTTATGAGATGCTGAATGTTCATGGCAAAATAAAGACAAAATGACGAGCCTGTACTACCTTTGGCATACCACTGGGAAGGATAACATACAGAAGAAGCAGGAGGGAGAAAGGAAGGCCAGGATGACTTAATCTGTGTATTCTGACACTCCTTAATGGTTCAGAATCTGTTATTCCACAACCAAAGATGACAGTAGAATGTTCCTTGGTAAATTTTCCAGGTATGTATTTTCTTTAGGATAAAGCATTAGGTCCTGCACTTAAACTCATGCTATTGTTTTTATTTTGGATTAATCCGATTTTATCTGTTGAATATGTTATTCACAATTATTCATTACTTTAGTGATCATCTAGCATGATTTCTTACTTAGTCACTGAAAAGCTAAGAAATCTTAAAATTTAGGGTTTCATACTGGCCCTTGCTCCTGCTGTACTGTGACTACACGAGCCTCACAATTCACATGTAATCTGGTTTTACTTCTCACTATGATGGCATTCATCTGGTTCTGCCACTGAGTTGTAAAAATACCAGATATTGGTGTTCTGAAATAGTTAATCAAGATGGAGTTAATTTCATTTAAACATCGACTGTGAGCCAGATGTGCACATATGGGCCAGTTATCGCAGGCTTCCCTTCTTTCACTGAAGGTAAAACAGCCCTTTTAGCATGTAATTCAACTGGACTTCTCCTTTGGGATAAAGAAAGCTCATGTCTTAATAATGCCTTTTAGTTTACAAACTGTAAAGAAAGCATGAGTACTAGCAACATCATAGACACAGAATTTCAATTAGCAGGATCCCATGATAGTTGCTATTTCTAACTATTTCAGCTGTGTAGCCCACACATGTTACCTGCCAGGAGAGCAGCCAGCTAATCTATCTAAAGATCTGTCCTTATGTATCTATCTGGATCTATATATCTACAGATTATCAATAAATCTATAAATTCTGCTACCTAATCAATAAATAGTGATGTTCAGCAACATAATGTTGTCTTTATACAAGTCCAGTGTCATCTTTTCTATTTTGCATAGCCAATTAACAGCAATTTTCATTAAAATACACAAATTAAAAAATTGCTGGTCCTGGCTCTTGAGGAAGACTGAAATTGTGACCTCAGTGCATACTCAAAACTAAAACTGAGATTCAGAAGAGTTTACTGTTCATCCTTTTTTAAGAAAGGTTAACTTGGATAATTAACTGATTACGAGACAGGAAACAAAAGATCATGGGGATCACTGGAGTTGTTCAAGGATCCAGATCAAGGCTCTTGTCTTCCACTTCTTTCCCAGCAGAGAGGAAAGACAGAAACTGATTTCAGATAGAAGTAAAATGATACATTTGGAGGAAAAATGCTATCTTTGGACAGAAATGACAGGCTTTGAAACCTATAGCTGTTAATACTTTGAAAAGCAATAAAGAGCAACATAAAGCGCTATCAAAATGCTGTATAGATCCATCCAACACCTAAGTCATTGTGTGCAGTTCTCACCTCCTTTTACCCTCACACATAAACCACCACCATTCCTAAGGGAATTGAAAAAGACAGAAAGTCACCAAGAATGATCAAACATGTGGAACGGATTCCTTATTCTGGAAAAAAAGAGACACACAGGTGACATAAGTCTGTAAACATCAGGAGAGACACTGAGAAGGTAGTTAGGGAGGACTCACTCATTATCTCTTCCAGTAATAAAAATTAAGGACTCACTAATCTCTTCCAGTAAAAAAAATTAAGGGCTATCAGATAAAATTAGTATGTACCACATTCAAAACAAGGAAAGGGAGGTAACTCCTTCCCACAACGTGTGATCCAACAGACTGGAACTCTTTCACAGGAATTACAGATTCTAAAACATTAAGTGCAATGAAAATGTGTCTACTTGATTAGATGAGGAACAAAATTCCATTATGGTTATTAAACACAAAGTTCAAAATGACTAGAGGCTGTTAAGACTCACTGTAGGAATTTCTTTGTACGTGCAACCTCTTGTCACACTCTACTGTTTGGAGGCATAACATAAGCCCAGGCACAGTTCTGATCTGACCCACAGATGTCTCAAGATCTTCCAACTTCCTGGAAATATTATTTTTCAACATATGGAAATGGAATACTGAATACAGTACTCTTCAGAAAGTAAACTTAAATAAAGCAAGGTAACATAAAACCTAAGTGATAACTCAAGGGAAACTTCAAAGGATTATTCAAACTCCTATTGTCCCCCAAACATTATCAAACCCACTAAGTCCTTGAGTTAAAAAGAAAGCAAAACCATAGGGAGAATAAGATACATGGAGAAAATAATCAGAAAAGTCTTAAAAATTATTAAGCAGTAACTCTCAAAGGTTAATTTAAATCCCCTGATTTGCAGGACATACAGAAGTTTTCAATTGAAAAATTTCAAAACTAAAAAATGCTTTATGGCACCTGCAAGTCTACTGTCCTGGGCCATCTTTTGTAGTTCCCACAGAAGCAGAGAAACCTACTATGAATCTAAATGATTATAAAAATCAAATACTGGACTGACAGTCAGCTATTGCTATGAAAAAGATAAATCCACAAAACAAGAATCCAGTACAGAAATGTATATTTAAATTTCCTATTTAGCCATCTCATTGTTACGACCTGTAAAGTGGATTGTATCTATCACAACACTATCAAATGAAGCACTTGTAATAATTTACTAACCTCCAGAACAACATTCCGACTTGTCAAGCTGTCTGGACAGGCTTTGGCTGTTGCCACCTTTCTCTGAGAAACTGCTCTAGCTTTAAGATGCCTTCAAATGCACAATATTTCAGTATATGAATGCAAATTGTTCCCTCAGCAATGATATTGATGTTTACGCTGAACTGTAACTGTTTCTATAGTCCACATTCATCTCATTTATACTTCTGCATTTAAAGGACAGTCTCAAACCTTCACAGTGGGGAAGGCTTCTAATTAGAGAGATTGTTTCACAAATTCCTAACTTCCCATTTGCAACGACAAAATATTTCTTCAGCAATTTCAGAAATGGAAAATTCCTTTTTTTCTTGTTTCCAGCTGTTGAGCTCCATTTAGAAATGACCTGAGCCAGCACTAAATGTCTCATCCAGCTACCCATGCACAAGAACTACCAGGTGTTTAGCAGACCACCATCAGCCTACAAACCACAGGGGAAGAATATCTTCATTAGCATTGCACAACTCACCAGAGAAATCTGTGCTATCTTAAATAACATTTGAAGAAATAAGTAGGTAAAACATGCAATGCAAAATTTTTGATTTAACCTCTTGGATGGAAAAGGGGGTAGAAACAAAACCATTGTCAGTAAAGTATCATTCTCATTAAAACTCCAGGTAGCTCGGAAAGCAGAACAGTGCAAATTTTGCTTTGTAGAGTGTTCTCCACAGTTAAAGCTGTCCTAGCAGCAGGTGAGATCAGACTCTAAAGCTGTTGTAACTTCATATTTTGACATATTTTGAAATTAAGGGCACAGAGGGGACTGAAGAGGATTTTTTCTAACAATATTTTTGATGTGCTGGAGAGGAGAGAAACCTATGTGTCTTAACTTGCATGCTTTATAACATTAATATTTCTCTAAAATTTGGAAACCTGACATTTGATGCTGTCAGGCTGTCAGTTTCAAACCATTAATGAACAAAAACTGCCTTCCTAAAAGGTTAATGGTGAGATAGTGAATAGAAGAGTTTAGGTTAGATAGATGCTGCTGAAACAAATGGAGCGAGACATATTAGAATCACTGATGAGTAAAAAGACTTTAGTAAATGAAATAAAAGGCAGATACAGAATGAAACCCACACAGCATGCTCCCAGCTGCCTCATCTCAAAGCACTGGAAGCGTGCACATCCAAATGAGCTGCATGAAAAAGCTCATTTTCTTTCTTCCTCAAGCTGCAGATTCGCAATGCTGGAAGGTGCTTTTAAACAAAAGTATTTTTTTGTGCAGAAAGTCTTATTTCCTCCGTGCTTTTATTTTTCATTCTCCTCTTTTACTCACTGTGGCTCACATAAATGCAAAGAAAACACAGCTCCTTGCACCCCTGGCCATGAATTTTACCATCGGCAGTTGCCATTCACAATTAATTTCTATCTCCTCTAGGAAAAACACTTCAGTCAGTCTGCACTGAGTGAATGAAATTCCTTCCTGCTCTCCCAGGAGAACTGTGCCTGTCTAGATGGCAGTTGGTAACTGGCATGATCTGGACTGTACCATCCAGCTTAGAAACTGCTGTTATGAAAACTCCCTCTTCTACAAAAATTAATCTCCACTTCCTTTTGCAGCAGTAAGGAAAGCAGTGCAGCTACTTTCGTCTCTCCTGCCCCCCCAAAAAATCTAAGAAAACGAAAAAGTCTTTAAAGTGGCATCAATACTTCTTTGCTCTTTTGTGAAAGTTATGATGCTGTCAACAAACTGACAAGCAGCTGTTCAATTATATTTTTCTAATTTAATGATTATTAAAACAAATAGCAAACCCATACTGTCAAGCAGATTATCCCAGATTTAGTGATGACAGCAAATATTTCTTCCATTTTGGTATATTTCTTATTTTCTACGCAGATTATCTTTAACTTTCATTTTTTAGTTTTCGGGTTCCCCTCACCTTCCATCACTGAAATCAGAAGCCACAGAGGAAAAACAGGGACATATTTTTAGTTTAAACTCTTACAGGGAAAACTGCAGAGCAACAAGTGACTCGAAACACAAATGGAAAATGACTAATCTCCTGTGTTTCAGCTTTGTTTTCCAGCAAGTGCTTCAGGTACCGAGCCTGCTGCCGATGGAAGCTGCGCTGTCCACACGGCGGTCTCTCTCTTTGGGTGGCCGGAGTGGGGCAGCGAGCCCAGCACCCAGCAGAAGGCAGGCACCGGCAGCCCCCACCTGGCTCCACTCCCTGTTGCACCAGGACTTCCTCCCCAGGAGCTCCCTTCTCTCCCCTCTCCTCGCCTTTTATTGGAAGTTTTTATGAAGTACTTAGTCAACTAACTGTAATAATACAAGCTCACGTCCCCAGCATTTAAGAACTAGTTTAGAAACACAGAATGCTACCAGCCTCCTACAGAAACACACACAAAGCGTTAAAAAGGCACCTTAGAAACTGGCCTACAGATTTTTTTTCTCCTACCATGTGTCTAGCGAGTCTATCAGCCTTTCACACTCTTCCTCCCCTCCTTCCTCTTTCCTTTATTTAAGGAAGAAGAAGAGAAAGACATATGGCACATTTCAAAGAGAAAAAGCAACTCAGAAAACTTGTGGCTGCATTTCTGCACACAGCTTACTGACTTTAGCTGGGAAAAGGCAAAGTTGAGGAAATTTACATTTTTGTACTAACAGCTCTCAAAGTATCTGCAAATCTCAAATCATTAAACAATTTACTTGACATCTCTCCATTCAGCTTTCTATAACATTTTACAAGCAACAGTTGACTCTAGTTGTTTTTTCTTAGGGGGGAGAGATGGGGATAGGGGAAGGAAAAAAAAGATAATTTCCATTTAGATATTATTATCCCAATTTAATTTTCTCCAAAACTCATTCACATCCATTTTTCTTGCTTGTACAAATGTCACCTCACAAAGAAGGGGAATTAAAAAAGCTCCTCCTCTTTTTTTTGCCAAGAAGAAGAAGTACAATTTTATTAGTGCATTTAGGAAGGAAAAAACAGGGGGTGGAGGGTGGTGAATTTTTGTTTACGAAGCAAACATTTGAAAAAGCAACACATCCTAAAGACTTTGCAACTCCTCTTGCTTAACTATAAAGTTGCATTATTCTTTAAAGTAACAAAATTGAAACCACATCATATAGGAATAGAAAACATCTGTGCAAGTTTAATGGCCAAACAGGCTGAAAGGAAAAAAACTTAAGCTAGACAGAGCCAGGACAGAATATGTTTTCATACAAAAGTAACCCCTTATTCTAATATGGTCCTCTGTAGCAAAAATGGACTTCAGGATCCTCAGCACTCTTTTTCCTTCTTTTCTTTCTACCTACCCAGCACCAACAAAGTGTGCAGAAGAACCAAAGAACCCTATGGTTGAAGCCAGCAGAATATATATTACGATACAGTTTTAAACAACCACAGAAAAAAAGAACCCCAACTAATTGTAAAATAAATACCTCCTCTCCCATTGTGAAGCCAAGCTGCCTTTCAGCAGCTTGAAATGTCCAAGAAGAGCCCTGGAGTCCTGCCCCTTCCTTGCATGAGCTCAGCTCAGCGAGAGCGGGAGCCCAGCCCTGACACTGACTCATGATCCGGGCCATGCAGGGGAAACAAAAGTTCTACTTGTTTATTTCACAGGAAATCTGGAGCTTTTCCTACCTCTGCTCACTCACAGCAAGAAGTTTCCTCTCCTTTCCCAAGCCAGCTTAGACTCTCCTAACTTCTTGAGAGCAACAACTAGGAAAAGCAAGGATGTGAGGGACAATTTACAGACCTTTTCTGAACAGCTCGGGCAGAAAGTTTTGCATATAACTCTATAGGCAAATGAGTTTATGGTAAATTCTGACTGTATTGGTCTCTCTGGAAGAAAAAAAAAAAAGGTTGAAATTTCATGTAATTTGTGTCTTTGTTTTGACCTTTGTTTTTAAAGAAAGAGGATCAAGAAACTGAAATATCATTAAGATGATGCTCTGTTCCATTAAAATCATATAAATTCTTAATACTGCCTGCCTATAAACATTCAACTTTAAAAGGCCTGAATAAGGCCAGGAAACACATAGATAATTTGGAAGAAATTAAAGATTTATACTTAAGCAAGCCACAAGATACTCTGTGGCTTATATATACTGGATATATACTCTGACTCCCATTTGACTTTACAACTACTGAGCAAGTATTTACACACAAACACATCTCCTATGGACATATTTAGGCGCACTCAATGCATTCCCTATAGACACAGAACCCATTCTCTACAGAGACATTCTTATGGCAGCGCCAACCCAATTATGGGACAAGAAACGAGCCTCTGAATATACTGAGTAAAAAGCAAACAAAAATTGCTTCTCTCTAGTTTTAAGAAACTGTGTAAGAAAGGACGTGACTAACTCAGACAGTACAGACTACCAAAGGGAAGAGATTCAATTTTTCAAAATGGCTCCTACAAAAAATAAGAAACAAAACACAAACCCAAAACAAAACCCAAAGCAAAACAACCACTACCACAAAAAAAATACAACCCACTACCAACCACCCCAAGAAGAAAACAAACAACCCCCCCTCAACAACAACAAACACAAACCCAAGAAAAAGGTTATTTTGCAGAGCCAGGCTATTAGAATATATTTCTGCTACAACAGTAAACATGAGGATACACAATTTTCTTTATGGGATGCTTTTTTAAAAACCAGCAATTCCTTTGGGATTATTTATATATACTTGGTCCTACTCCAATTGAGGGGTTTGGGTTAGATGGTCTCTAAGATCCTCTTTGGCCTTACACTGAAAGCAAATGGAAACTGGTCTGAGCAGGGCTACCACTGCAAGTATTAGCAACCAGAAAAAAATATCAGGATATTTTAAAGAATGGAAACACGCAAAAGACCACAGATCACACGAAAGGCAACATCTCTGGCAGCAACTCTCCCTGTGCCTGCACGATGCTGCGGGACAGGTTCAGGAGTAATTCAGAGCAAAGCCTGAAGTCCTCCTTAGCCTGCAATCTTCTTCCTGAAGATTTCTATCTTCCAATAACAAATTATCTTAAAGTTATATTATAATGCATCATAAAAAATGTTATTTATCTTTTATTAAAGGGTGGGACTTGATGATCTCTGAGGTATTTTCCAACCCAATCAATTCTACAATTCCATGATTCTATGAAATTTCATTTCCAGAAAACACGCAGTTACTGTCATTTGCTTTAAGAGAAAAGAATAATCTGTAATACATTTATACTTTATAGAGTTTATGAGTGTATAAAAGTGTAAGTACTACAAGCAGGCATGACTTCTAAAAACTAGGGAAAATATAAACAAAGAAAACATGTCAGAAAAATTCCACAAGCTGATAACGATAAATAGGCAACAAAAGATGAGTGCACAGATTTCACTTTATGGGTTATATTTGGTTTGGTTTATATTCATCAGCCTTTTTATTTATGTAATTTTCAAAGTCAAGTGGGTTTTTTTGCATAACTGTATTTCTTTAAAATTTTCAAAGTTCATGTGTGCTAAAAATATCAGAAGTTGTTTCATTATAATTTTTAATAATCTTGTCACAGGTATGAAACTTAACAACTCAGATGCAGCAATTAAAAATCAGGTATATTATCTAACAAAATCTAAGTGGGACAAGAAAGAAAAATAAATTTTACTTAGAAACACTATGACACAGTTCATAAAACTGTTTATTCCTAAAGTCTTCACTACACCAATTTAAATATTTTTATATCAATTTATATATATTAATTTTATTTAGGTAGACTTTATTGCTATTATTAGACATATTATACCATATTGACTCAGGAACCAATTCTCTTGAAGCTCATCAGATAGCAAAAAAAAGCTCGCTTGCATGACAGTACTGTTACTTTCTGAAGCATTTTCTCTGTACTGAAGTTGAAACATGAGACAAACTTTCCTGGAAACTGAGTTTGTGTCCCCATTAAGTATCTTTGGAACTCAGGAAATCAGCTTTATTTCAAGCTATTTAAGCACAGCATTTTGGGGTTTTTAATGATTCTTCTTTTAAAATGCCTGTTGGGATAAAAGGCCTGGTAATAGTAGAGAGTCAACTGAAATGCAGATCTACAGTGACTAGCAAGCTAATGATCACCAGCTGGATCCAGAGAAACTTACAACATATATATTTTTATTGTCATCCTATTATGAAATAAAATTGCATTAGCTTAAACCTACACATCCTGTTTTTCTGACTGGAGCATCCTAAGATTTCCTAATCAAAACCATGACCGAAATAACAGGAGTATTCTCTCCCAGAGAGCACTCCTCCAGAAGAACTCATTCTGGCAGAAGCCCAGTGCAGTGCCCCAGGAGAACAGACCAGATTTTCCACGTTGTTTTTAGGAATAACTTATAGTACTATCAGTACTTCTTACACTACTCTGCTTCTATTTTAAGATGTTCTTTGAGTAGTTCAAGGAACATAAGTTGAAAACATTTTCATGCATATGCTTGATGTGTGCTTCTTTCATATCGACAAATCTTTTCTGAATAAAGTCCAACTCTAGACATGCAAAGTCTTGTGGCATGGACAACAACTAATTTGCATTTATTTAGACTCCAATCACTGCTTTGAAAAACAAAAGCCAAATAAAGCATCACAAGCAGCACAAAGCCATGTGTGGGTAACTTCCTCTGCCAAAAACTGCTAGTGCAGCCTGATGTGCAAGCTGAACCATGTCACCAATACCTGCACAACTCTGTTCAGGCAGCTTGAATATTTTAGAAACCAAACTGACAGCACATGAAAGCACAGACATCTAATGGGATAGCAGGGAAGGGCAGGAAGTACACAAGAGATTAGCAGTCACTCTTCACTCATGTTGCACAGTTCAGTGACTCAGCAGAGTCACTGCCAGCCAAGGTTATTAAATTTATTCCTCTCTTTAAACTTAATTTTGCATTTCCCATTCTATTCCTTTGGTGCCAGGTCCTGCTTTGAGTTATCCGCCCTAAAATGGGGCAAGCAGCTTTTTGTCTGTCCTTGGTTTCACCTTGTTTCCCCTACCCTTCTTTCTTATTCCTCCAGAATAGAGTAGTGAATCTTCTAAGGTGTTTACTTCTAATGTCCACACTGCCTCATGAACATCAGCCACCGTTTGCAAACCTGTACTATTTTTTCACACAGTGAAAGAAACATATAAATCCTGTTTCCACACTGAATTCAAGGAATGGAATGTGAAACCAGCAAAAGAGGGAGCCCCCACTGCAGGGCAGCCTCTCAGGACAACCGCAGAAGGGGTCAGGGTCCTTCTTCCCCTGTAGCTTTCCTCACAAGGTCATCATCATTATCATCATGGCCAGGCTTCGTGAACGAAGATTTGGGACGGGCTCTACCCACGCTTGCTGCAAGCGCGCTGATGGCTAAAGAGGCCGATGCGAGATAGGCAAGTCCGGCTGCAAAAGGCACAGCAGAAAGTCTCCATAGGCGCTGTTGGTGAGGCACGGTTCTTTCTGCGTTGTCTTTTCTCCTCCAGACTGATTCTGCGTGCGTTCTCAAAGGAATCAGCAGCGTTATGGATGGTGTGTCTCCATGCCTCCCGATTGGAGGCCAAAGTGGACCATTGATGGTAGTCAATATGCCCAAGGCTGAGGTAGGGTCTCCTCACAAGGTGGCACTATGATAAATGGTTAGGACAGGGATACCCGACTGCAGCTCACAGAAACTTCAAAGAAAAGCATGAGTGTTGCTTGAAGAGATGAGTGCTGCCTGTGTTCCTACAGGGGATTTGACAGACCACTGCTGCCATCACCGATGGTGGTATCTGAATAAAGGGATGCCAGAAACCTGTGCTTTCAAGAGCAAAGCGCTGCACACCCTCGGTGCTCCCATGGCACGCTCTCTGCCTCAGCAGGGGTTTTTAACAGCATTTGTATTCAGTACCAGGTGGCTTCACTTGCACACATTTTTCTGTTGCCTCAGGATTTTGAACACTGGCTTCAACATTTCTGGTAGGGGAGCAAGCGCCTCCAAAGGCACCGGTGGGGCAAGGGAAGCAGCAGTGAGAGGGAAGCGCAGACAGCCAGGGCTGGCACAGCATCAGCCTGCTTGGAAACACCAGGAGGAGCCTCCAGCTTGTGTCTCTCAAAGACTTCCCTTTAAACAACAGAAAATTTAGGGGTAAAAATGTTTTGTAAAAGGAACCAGGCAGGAGCTGACAGAACAGGTGTGGCAAGGACAGACTGTCAGCACGATGCCTTCAGTTCCCGGGTCCCCGGCTCGAAATAGAAACTCAGCCCTCGCAGGCACTCAGGCTCTGGAGTTTACAAATTTCTATCTTATTACAAAGGACAGGTAGACTTAATAATTGACAGGAGCTTCCAGCCCTTATAGCCCTTGTGTCTACTTCCATTATTTCTTCTCCATCTCTCCTCTTCTAAACATACTGAATACAGACAAAAATAAAAATATCCGTATAAATTCAGTGTTTTGCAGTTAAAGAATCCCTAAACACCAGTTAACTAGATTTTACAAGTTGCTGAATCTAGAGCCATAACTGCCTCCCCCTTTATATTAAATAATTACAGTGGCTGCATATTGATGGCTAAGTATATAATTTACATTAACTTTTGGCAAACAGTACTGTGACTTCATCAAAGGCTGTTCATGAGATCTGCTCAAATTCACCACTGCTAGCCAACTATGGAAGCCATGCCTGAAAAAAGCTACAAGTACATCTCAAATGGAAAATGTAAAAAATACTCTCAATAGTCTCTTCTGAAGTAAGGGCCATTTTTGGAAAGATTAAAATAGTTTTTTAAGACTTTATATTTTATATTCACCTATTATGGCCTTAGCATTTTCAAGTTGAAGCCTCAATTCATGAACCAACCTGAGACAGTTAATTCAGACTATGGAACGTGCCATCAGTTGAATTAATTTTCCTGTACTAGTAAGGGTTTATTCTTAGATGCAGAAGAGAAAAAAGCGATAGCTTGTTAGAACAACAGAAGCACATACAGATCATATTGGAAGGAAGTCCAACCTAGAAACAGAAGCTTTAGACAAGCTACTAAAAAATGAAAATGGAAAAAAACAAGCACGAGCACTTTTTTTAACGTCTTGGAGCTGCATGAGCAGAAGGAAGACGCGAAACAGGCATTTCTGTTTGACCATAAACCTTGTACTACTTCAAGAGTGTTACAATGAATTTTCTTAGGAGACACAACATATCTGCATGCATACTGCATTTCTTCTAAAAATTAATCTGTAGGCAAGCTGTGTCTTCAATCACACGCAGCATTGTAAAACAGCTCACTTACATCTATCATTAATAGAAATTTGACAGAGCCAAGCCTCAGGAATTTGATTCTAGTTATTCATGCCCAACGGTCAACTCATCAACACAAACAGGGAAGGAAATGGACTACAAAGCATAAGTATTTTATTCTTCTCTTTTTCTAAAATAGCAGAGGTCTGATGGCACTGCTCAAATTAAACTCACACAACTGCATCAATAATTTCCCGGGGATAATGTGCTTCTGTGACTTTTAGAACAAAGAACAGCTAAGCAATTAACTCTGCACACCAATAAAACCAATGGGGTTTTGTGCAATTCATCAGTTTTGCCTTCTATTGAGAGTTTATTGATCACCTTAAAAGGGCCACTATATTGTACATAGTTACCACTGGGCAAACACTTCAACTACATCAAAATGCCTGATGATTTACAGGAGAGACTAAAGACATCTGCTTCTGCTCACTGGCAGCAGACCTTTCTGCCCTCATATTCCTGTCAATATTTGTATAAAAGCCTTCTTAACACCCCAGTAATTCTGTGCGAAATAAAATCTAAATTTATGATTCATAAAATTGAAAACATACTAGAATACGAACCGATAACATCAACAAAATGAGACCCTGTTGAGCCCTCTGTAAATGGGACTGACATTTTCCACAGGAATTATCATGTTATAAATAGTAATTTGTCGGTGCTTTTAAAAAAAACAATAATTGTACAGAAATATTTCAAATCAAAAAGGTAACAGTATCATTACAGTAATATTTCACTAATTGTATCAAGAGGATTAGGAAGAAAAAAGGAATTGAGGAAAGCATTGCTTCTACTTCTTCCAAAGATTACAAGTATTGAAAAACTGAGGCCACTTGTAAATGGGCAAGATGAACACCAGAGCAAAGACCCCTTTAAAAATTACATTTCTAGAGAAAAATAAGTACCAATTTGGAACTCAGCATGACGCTTTGCAACACTTTTGAACCAATATGCAGAGCTGTCAAGCTAAACGTGACCCTGTGTGGAATGACCAACTAAATGCAGCATTCCCTCACAGACAGCATTAAACGGAAAAGAACATGGCAGTAACTAGGGAGGAATTTCTTGCAGCCAGGAGAGCAGGATTTGGGGAGGTTAATGGTCTGCAGTCCTAACAGAATGCTGACTCATGTTTTGGTGGTTAGTAGGCAAAGACCACAGTGTTGAAGCCTCTGAATGGCACCTCTCAAACGTTAACCTAACCCTAGACAGGACAAAAGTAACAACAGCAAAGAAGTGTTGGTGTTACTTATCTACACATTTCAAACACAAATAAAGGAGTGTGCTTACAAAATGAAGCCCTTATTTTCTGCCAACCATGCCAGCTGTAGGAGAAATGTGAAGACATGAAATAAGTTCTGCGTGTAGATGAAAATTTTTGTATGCTTCCTGAAAATTCTGTATTCGCTTTTTGGCTGGGTAACAAACCTATTTGCTGCTTGTGAAAAAAAAAATAAAAAAAGACTTCCCATTATTATAAAATGGTGTAAGACTTTCCTCCAAAAAATGAAGGCCTCTTCATAAGCACTTTGCAAACACTTCACATTAAAAAAAGGGACTCCAGAGTTCAGGGGATATGCAATTTATTTTAATCAGTTCCCATTTACAATCACTACTGTAGAGATAACTTACAGCAAACTGCAACACAGGAAGTTCTTCAGGTGACATTAACAGGGTCTTGTAATATGTAAATTCTCATCTGCTTACAGCAGACTTAGAAGAACTGAATTTTTGCAACACTTGAATTATGGTCAATGCCTAAGAAGTGAATGCCTATGCTACAAACCATAATAAATACTATTATAATGTAAATTGTAATAGTATGTTTATTTTAGGTGAGTTTCTTCCTGCAGTGCATATTTTGTTTACACGCCTACAATCGGGGAATTAATCATTTAAAACTGCTCACGTCTTACAGAACTATATTATTAAAATACACATTTGCTGAAGCTATAAGGCTTTTTAATGTCCCAAGGCAAAAAAAAAAGGCTTAAGTATAGCCATGCATGAATTTAAGCCTGCTTGCTATGAGGTGCTTCCTATCTACATAGCAATTTTGCTTACACAGGACTTGTAGGAAAATACTTGTTCTAAGTACAATGTCACAAGCAACCATCAAACTACAAACTCAAATATCCTCCAAAATGGGTTAAAAATAATAACAGGAAACTTTTTATTAACTATGTGCACATTCTAGTAAAATTCTCAGCACACTTGCAAGTTGTCATGAAGCCCAATTGCACCTTAAGCACTGTGAGGCTGTCAGAGTCCCAAACAAACCACGCTGCAGAGAGACAGCCTGATGGCTCCATCAAATCTGCCTTCCCTGCTCTTTACCCCACTCCCTGAACCTGGCAGGAGGGAGGTTCATTAGCTACACTCAGTGGACACCACCAGGCCTGCCCCGTCCCTATCACATATTTCAGAGGGGGATTTCTTTGTTGAGGCGCCATTGGAATACAGCTCAGCTGCTCCCTGCATGTTAACAAAGCCAAAACTAGAACTTTCTACCCAGAAACAGAAGGCAAGCAGGACACCATGCAGGCTTTGAAGAAGTCACCAATGGTCAAGGATTAATACAATCTAGGTTTTTCCTTTATTTATATTATCCCAGCTCTTCACTACCCTCCTTATACAGACTGAAAAATAGTCTCCTGCAAAATACTAACCAAATATTACTCAACATAATTAACTTAAGAAGTTTCCACCATGGCTCTGCAGGACCTCCCCTTCTCTTGTACTGCTGTAACTCAGGGTGGATATGGGAGTAGATGTTGTACTATAAATCAGATCGCTGAAATGATCTAAGTTGAAAAATCCCAAAGCTTGCAGGCTGAAAAAAAAGGTAATTCCTGTAGTGCCTGGTTCAACAGACAACTGGACAAGCATGACTCAAAAGGTGAGAAATTGCCACAGCAGAGACCAAGAGCGGCTATATAGCACCTTCTTAAAATCACAATGGAGAGAAAGAAAATGCATTATGTAACTATGCCCAAAGCAGAACTCAAAGCTGTGGAAGCCTCCTAACCCTTCTAAGCATATCAGTAACTCTGTGCAAATCCTACCGCTCACTTCAAGCAAGAATTTCACAGATTTGTTTTCAGTTGTTAATTCATTAGGTAACCATGCACTTTTTTGCTTGTTTTCATACCTTAGATTGATCAATTTTTAATTTTATTTTTATTTTAGCAGGCAGCTAACCTCACTGGAATTCACTTTCTGTTGTGAGGCAAAAGAAAAATAAAAGCAGAATCTTGTCTACAGAAAGATTAGGAAATAATGACCATAAAGCTTCAAATTTTGGCCAGTGACAGAATTTACAACTTTCAAATGAAAACTTCTTTAAACCAACTCTAAGACAGAATTAAGAAATGACACGTACCTTATCTACTGGGAGAAAGTCATTTTCAACTTCTATTGACCTTGGTCGTAGCTTTATGGGTTTGTCTTTGAAGATATCTCCAAAACCAACACCTTTTACCTTCTTGGGTTGGATTGTCGTGCCTCCATTGGCTCCTTCTGACTTTGTACTGCAAGAGTCACCACCATCACTCTCAGAGCCTGTAGCATCTTTTAGGCCTGTGAAATGGAGGGATCAAAGAAGGAATCTTAGGCGTGAAGCTCACTGTTATCAGATCGTGACTGGAAAATGACCTCTCCCATCATCCTCTAGAGGAAAATGAAACACAAGAAACAGGTAAAGAAGATGCTCTCTGTGCCATGCACTCATTTTTGAGTTTTAAAAATCCCTTTATTTCATCATATTGGTGCACCAGGTAGGAATTACACCAATCCACAAAACATGCACACTCCAGCATCAGAACTTCAGGAATGAGGACCATGATTCCTTGAGTACCAAGAAAATCATTCTTCAGACAAAAATTATTTGGAAGAGAACTCAATAAAAGAATGAGTTAAATTCAGTTGTAGGGCACCTATTGTACAAAGCCACTTACAGCTAATAAGCAGTCAGACCAGGCGCATTGTACCTTAAATCTGTGTGACTCAAGCCAATTATGCAATTAGTATCTAAAGCTACATTACCTAACTGGGAAATATAAAGCTGAAAGCTGTTCAAACAAATTTGCAATCAAATAAGCTGCATAATACGTTCCCTGCTGAAAATTAAACCTATCTGCAGCATAGACAGCCTCATAAGAAAAGCACCCATGCACAGTATCCTCTAGGAATATAACAAATCAAAACTGACATTCTGATTTGCATTACTTCTCTCACTGAAGAGGAAAATTCATCTGCACTTATCTGAAAATATCTGCTGCGTGTATAGCAGAGGCCACAGATGCAATAAGGTGATGTCTCAGCCACTTTACGAGAGTGCAGCATCAGGCCAAACAGGCACAGGCAGCAAAAGTGACCCACTGAAGTTTCCTCCCCCAGACCACTGACATCTGTCTCCCTACATTATACATCGAGTTAACCATATTTCCAGGAAAAACACAGCAATTGCTGCTACTACAGCACTAATTCTACCTAATAATAAGAAACTCAAATCCTCACATTCCTCTCACAACCATTCGTGGTGTCACAGATGTGAATTTTACGAGACAAAGAGAGAAGAACTTCAAATAAGCTTATTTTCTTAATTATTTTAATATCAAGACGAACAAAGCAATCACAGCACATTTTCATCATAAAAGGCTGCGAGTACAGATGAACCACAGAAACCACTGCAAGTCCTAAGGCCTAGAGGTACAACTTCATGATCCAGGACACTAGAAGCTCATGTGTTAAATGGAGTTCAACACAAGGGTTCTGCTAGGAAATGAAATCAGAATTATGTGTCAGACCAGGACTTTTAGCCAAAAGCAGAAAAGTCATCATATGCTGCCCTGAGATTTTCTGTATCTGAAACATGAAAGGAGTATAAATAGAGAATTAGAAAAAGTTCTGTCCTAGTTATAGT
>VWZG01013667.1:191816-203218 GCA_013396735.1 Grallaria varia | reverse complement strand
TCAGTCTGTTTGCAAAAGTGAATTTAAAGACTGATGCTTCGGCTGATTAAGAAATTTACACAAAAAATGGTTAATTAGTATCTCTTTATTCATGCATTCTGACAGTATTAGAATTCAGCTTAGAGGACATCTAAGCAAAATTGAAGAGCCATCCTAAATAGGTGTGAGTTTAAAAATCTGAACTCTACTGCAGTCAAATTCTACTTGATAAGGAAAGTTTTCTTGTTTCCTTCATACTTGTATTGATTTTGAACGGAGTTACTCACTTTTAATAGAAAATTCAGTTTTATTTCTTATTAGAAAAGTGATGCAAAAAATAAAATTAAAAAAGATAATGGATGAGAGTATGTACTGTAATTGTTCTTACTTTGATGTGGGATGAAAAATATTCTTTTGCTGGTGATACTCAAACAGAAAAGAATCAAGCTAAAAAGAGGAAGCATTGAGATGATCTTGGATCTGGTCCAGATAAAAAAAGACTAAGAGAAGAAGATTACAAAACTGATTTCAGTTATACCTTCCAGCTATGTTTCCTTTCTGACTCAAAACTAAAAGCAGCATAAAACAATTCAGTCAAAACCTAAAAACCCCCAGTGATTAAAGTATCAAGAAAAGGTCTAAAATAAAACAACCCCAAGCAGCCACTACAGCCCCCTCTGTCTTCAAATACCTTATGATCTTACTGGGGTGTTTATGAAAACAGCATGCCACTTGCATTATACACGGCCATAAACAATTTGTGCTTGGGTCAGGCATCATGTTTCCAGAAAAGCTCCCTCTCTATTAATATTAAAAGAAGAAGAGACAACTGCGACGTTCAGTCTAAACTACCATGGAAAACAGAAACAGCACTATATAGAAAGAGACAGTTGTGTGAATATCTTGCGGTAAATTATGTATATGATTAGGTTAGTCCTTTATTCTCCTTGTGGCTTCTCTCTAAATAGATTGTGATTTCCTCCCATTTATTTTTTATCAGATTTCACTCTGTAAATATAATCAAAAAAGTCTTATTCAATGTATTTACACAGATTGTTGCAAATACAATCAGTGTTGCTTCTATATTCTCCACATGACTTAAAGGGTTTGGATTCCTTTCATTCTTGCTGTCTTCATTTTAGGAACAACAACGGGTGATACTGCTCTGTATACAAGTCTCTCAATCTGTGCTTCTTGAAAAAAGAAGGGTGGGTGGTAACATATTTCTTTTTTTTTAGTGAACTTAAGCTTACTGACTATGGGTTAATTTTATTTAGTGACTGAGGGAAGAACCCCACCAACCATCCAGAGATCCATGAATGCAAGTTACTGTTATTTTCTCCTTACTGCCCATGTTTGGTGGTCCTCCATGGCTGGCCTTCATATTTATCCAGTTTCCCATTTCCTCCCTAGAGAAAAATATTTCAAATCAATAGGCCTTGAAATACTTGTTAGCAATTCTTTTAAAGAGCCAGCTAAGAATACATAAGACAGGTCATGCTCATTTTTCTGCAGTGCTAGGCAAGTATGTGGCTTGTTCTTTAGAAGCAGGATGGCTTGAGCTGATGCAAGTCCTAGCCAATAAATGAAAAAGGGGATAAAATTTTCAGATTAAAAAAAGTTACAATATAGCATCATTAAGAAAAAAGTTCACTTGTGTGTGTGTTTGTGTGTTTTATTTTTCTGGGGTCAACACTCCTAAATCATCAGTAAGATGTGCCCTCAGTTGATTAAGGGCGGCTTGCTGACCTCAGGCACACTTGTTGATGAAGTGTTTTTATTTAACAGTACCTCTTATAGCTATTTCCATGGAGAATTGTACTATTAAAATCTTAAAATTTTCATAATTACTTGGATTGAATATAACACAAGCCAAAAAAGGGTGAGAAAAAAGCATTAAATTTGGCAGAACAGTATCACAATGGTGTAGGTGGATGACAAGCAAGTAGGGATATACAGATGGAGACAAGACCATTCAGACCTGAATAGCCAAATTACTTTAGTCCAATCCTGCAAAAGTATCTGAATTTCAAAAAAACTTTTCCTACAGTGTTGACATTGTGAAACTTTCCATTTTTTTTGAGAAAGTCCCACCAAAATCAAGAGGTAGAAAGTAAAGATAAATAAAGAATAAATGCAAATGAATCGGAGCAGAACAGATATCATGCGATATTGGATGCAATACAATGGGAACTAAGGGTAAGATTTCCAGTAATTTCAATGGCTTCTGAAATTGTCCTTAGACATATAAATGGATAACTGCATATCTCTAATATACCCAAGTTGCATATTCATTTATTTGAACCTGGGCAGTTTTTGGTCCAAATTGAAAAATCTTGTTCTGTATCAACACATATTTTGTTTTGCAGAGCTGTGAGGGAAGAATGGTGTTCACTGGGTAACTGCAATGAATATAATTTGTTTCAATAATTACTATGAAGTTTAATGAATCTTATAAAATAATGAACAATATCATGTGCCACACTTTAAATAATTGACTGCTTAATAGCATTTTAATGGGAACTCAGTTCCCAAAGATGATCCTTGATTGCATTTTAGTGTTGACAAGTAATAGTGAGGGACATACCCCCAAAGACTTACATGTTCATATGTAATACTCAAATATGTCTGAAATATTTGGCTAAAGAAAAGGCATTTCAAAAATGCAGTTTTGTATATGTTGTCACCTAATTTTTGCTTAAAAAAATTGCTGGCCTGTACTAAATAAGATACCAGATAATTTTGATGAAAATATTTACTTTAAATGATTCATCTATACTTTCACTGTCTATTTCAGTGGGTTTTTGGGAGGAAAGAAAAAATGGGTGTACAGAAAAAAAAAAAAAAAAAAAGAAATAAGAAGGTTAGACTAAAATTTTTAGCTGCAGTACAGGTTTTTTTCTTATTTCTTCAATAGTATTTAGTTTTTGTTTGCTTATGTAAAGTCATGACACTCAATTTAAGACACTTTCATAAGAAATTAGTATTTCAGTATTTTCAAGTAATACAGTCATTAAACTGCACAGAAACCTTTTACTGAGCACATCTTTTTTCTCACATTTTCCTTCTTCACATGCCACAATTAATATAATACATTAACTTTCCTTATCAGATAAAACACCTTAGTCCTGAAATTTCTCATCTTACTGGATCTTTTATACCCTCATAATTCAGTGTTATTCTTCACAAAAGCGTGGGAGATTATGAACCTGCATTTATTAAATTGTGTAACAGGCATCTGGAATATCATTAGAATGAAACTCCACAGAAGGGCTCTATTTTCCAAAAGGATACATAATTTTGCAATGTAATACAAGTCAGTGAAAGGAAAAAAGGAAACAAAAAGGAGACCAAAAAAGCATCCATGTTCTGATTTTATTTTCTTTTTGCATCAAGTAATATTAATTAAACAAGTTTGAAACCCTGTGATAAAAATACTGAACTGCTGTAATTTTCTAATACTTTTCAGCTATTACATTTTCTATGCTGTTTTTTAAATGTTTTCCCTGCATCACTCTAGGCAAATCGTACATGTGCATGTGTAGAGGAGACATTCAGACAAAAGCTTCTGTTCATAGAAGTATGCTTTGAGTAGTCTTGCAGCATAATTTCCTTAATCTGCATTTTTACTCTCAGTTCATTAAATTTACTGTCTTGGTAGCAACACATTACGCCATGATGCCTAGAGTTCTATATTTGAAATTAATCATAACTTTCCTGTTCCAAAAAATATATTACAAGCCAGACAGAACTCAGAAATGACCCCAGGGAGGAAGGAGAGGGAAGGAGGAAAAAGTTTCATGTGTCATCCCTTGTAGTGGTCCTTGAGGAAACTGCCTCTTAAGTCTGTAGTGAGGGGAAATAGCTATTGCCAACAGTACTGGATGTTTGGATAGGATCACTCCAGGGCAAATCTACAGGCTTTAAATAGCCACAAAGAATTGCTGTTCTCATTAGAAATAGTTGCAAAAATACAGAAATGATTCATTGTTACAACAGGTAAGGTTTGCCAGTAGAAATTTTAGGAATAGCAGAATCTTCTGCACGGATTCTGGACTCCAATCTGAAACAGATTTTTTCTGCATCCGATTAAAAATTTCAAAGTTCTATTTGTTTATTTTCCCCCCTTTCCTATGAAATTTCTTTCATGAATTTGTTATGAATTTTGACATACAATAGGAACAATTGTGAGTTAGTTGCTGGTTGAAGATTGAATGAGTTATTTTGTCAAGGGTTTTTTCTTGTCTTCCAAGGGCTATAGTTTGAAAAGCAGAAATGGAAATAAATATAAATGAAATGGAAGCTATTCAAGCTGAAAACCATAAATGTTGAGAGAAATAGCTATAAAGTCATTAAGCAGTTGATAGAAGTTTCTCATGATATTTCTGAAAGTCATTATTTATCTAGAAAATGGGTCATATATTCAGGCAACACAATCAAGCCTTTTATGATGGCACGGTGAATTGTTATTTAACTTACTTTTTGTATGAAAAGTGAAATGTAATATGTTTGAAGATGTAAGATTGAAATCAATAAATGCCTGAGAGAAAAAGTGTTATATTTTCAATGATCATTAGTCAGGCTGCTGAATATCCTAATTCAAAACTATTTACCATGTAATAAAATTTTGCTAAGAAATGCTCACTCTTTTTCAGTGATTCATAAAATCATAACATATAGGAGTTTGGAGGGGAAAAAAAAAAATAACACACAACCCAAATGAATTTTATTATAAAACTTCAAAATGGTACTTTCAATGCCTCTGTTTCAATGAGCTCTTTCCAGGAAAAGAGAGAAGATTGCATTTTTCTGTTATCTAAGTGCCTGATGCACACCTGAAATACAAATTTGTATTCATTTCTCAACTAGCGATTATTTAATTATTCATGCCTTACTATGAATAAAATCAAGATGATATCATCCAAGATGCATTCAGCTGGATAGTACAATTTTTCAAAATAGATGTGTAAAGCTAGGTTTCCAAATGTTTTCTTAGACACTGACATATGGGGTTTAATACTTAGATTTACCAAGAATTCATCAACCTCCTGCAAGAATTTATGGGCACTGTTCAGAGCTCCATATTTTTGGAAAATCTAGGTTACAAACTGCATGTGTAAATTCAGTTGTGGAGCTTGATTTACGTCAGTGATTAAGGAAAAGAAAAGGTGTTGACTCATATGTTGCATTGCATAGATAAGTATTTCATCCCTCAATTCCCCAAACTAATTTTTTTCGGGTTTTTGATTCTCTTTCCCAGTACTGTTGTGAAGAGAAGCTTTATTGTCACCCTTATAGTTTCAAATATTTGAAAGGAAAGCAAGTGGGGCTTCCAAACTGAGAAAGTCCATTTTTAAAGGACTTTCATCCGCCAGATTTGCAGCCATATTCCACCTTACCATCATACTCTATATCACTGGCTTCATCACGTAAGAACTAACAACTTCCAAAAGGTGTTAAGGACTTTTTGCGCTTGTGATATCAATAGAACTTTGCATAAGGAAAACAGTTTTTCAAAGATATCTTGAGCATGAAAGATGTATCTAGGTATTTTAATAGAAGTTTGGTGCTTTACTTAAAATTTTAAGATTTTGCCTTGATTACTTTCCTGAAAAGTCAAAATTGTGCCTAAATCATATGCACGGTTCATGATGGAGTGCTTCTGAATATACCAGGGCACTGGGCCACTGCTCGTGAAGATTTATGAATTATTAGTCAACTTGATTTTGTGAAAATAAACAAAATTGAGTGCTATGTTTCTAAATAAATTCTTGAGGAAAAATAGCAAGAAATTACACTGAACAGTGCACTGGGAAATGAGGAAAAGGCAAAAAAAGAGCTTCATATGCTGATCTTTGAAACACAGAAGCCAGTAATACATTTCAAAGCTGCTGAACCTAAACTGGATGGAAAGAAGTCTCATTCTTAGCAAGATATTGCCCTCTACCTGTAGGATTGATAGCACTAGTGCCTTAGCACCAAAATTACTTCAAGAGTTAGCTTACTATTTACGGGCAGCATGAAATCAGCAGTTCTGGAGAAGCCAAACGCTGCCTGAACTGGCATCAGGACTGAGCCTGCTGGCACTGACTCAGCGAGGACTGGTTCCATCTTCCTCCTTCAAATAGCCTCAAACCCAAATCTTTTAACACAGTTATATTAGTCTTGTGATAATTGGACTAATAAGGTTATTAGTCTTCTGATTATAACCTTAAGGAGCATCAAAGAGGAAGGAATATGTATTTATTAATGTGGGCATTCTTTTGACACCTATCACACGCAGAGACCTTTCTCATCACTAGGCCATCTTTGTAACCATGAAGGTGAAGAAAGAACCTTTCATATCTGAATTCAAATCTTCCTTACGACCCTGTGCATTCAGTTTAAAATAATAACTTTATGATTGTGAGTTCTTGTTAAATATGACAAACAATGAGTTTAAAAAGGACTCCTGTGTTAGGGCATTATTGTCAGCAGTGCTACATTTGCACATTTGCACAAGAATTTCTTAGTGTATAAGACAAATCCAACTTAAAGTTTCAGCATTGTTCTGAAGCAAATCTCCTGGCCATCTCCATTTACTGGGCTTTCGTTTGTGTTTCTGAGTGCCAAGCACTCCAGAGTAGATAAAGTGGGAAAGTTGACATAGATTTCCGCCCTGCTCTCCTTAGTAGGATTGACAAAAAAATTGCCAACAAAAATGTGGTAACAACAAAAATGTTTGCTGCTTTATTCATTTCTTGTAGAGAGTTTCTTTCAAACACACTAGAATCTTCAAGGGGAAGATAAGAATATCCTAAAATATCCTAAAAAAACGGGATGAAAAGTAGGATTGGGAAGACTACTCTTAACTGTGCAACCCAAGATGAAAGACACTTTCAAATCAGTCATGAAAGAGTATCTACAAATTCCCTGATTTTTTTATTTTTTCTTAATAGAGCATCGTGTGTTGTTTTATTAATAGTAATATATCTACTGAATAAGGGGATGTTTCACTGTTAACTTGATTTATGAGTTGTCCTGTTATTGATAGGGAAGTCACAAAGAATTACTGCTGCTCTGTTGAAAAAAAAAAAGAAAATATATCTTTGATAATATGAGTCAGCACAGTAAGATGTAACATTTTTCCCCCTGACAGGAATGAAATATAGCCTAAATCGGTTTGTGAGAAGGCAAGGTGCTCTGTCTCTCTACAGGGAGACATTAAATTCTGTAAGTATATTGAAAAATACAGAAGATTCTGTGGTCCTTTGGTTCCTCAGGAAATTAATTGGCCAATTTCCAAATGCTTTTCCATGTATTTAAAGCTATGTAGCAAAGGGATACTCTTTTGACACACTGGAACAGCTCATGAACATTGATTCAGGACCAGGTAACATTGTTGATTCAGCTCCCTTCAGAGAATCACTTGTTTTGTAAATGTTTTAATAAGGTACAAGAGACATTCACTGGCAACAGGGTGTTAAAGCTGGGTGCGAGTGACATAGCTGGAGTTAAATATCTTATTTTCAAGCACTGTAAACCTGGAAATAGTTAACGTAGGATAATGTAGATCAATCTTTGAAAAATAGTTTTCCATTAGTGTAGCGGAGAGGATTTTTGCTTCTTAAGAGTTTACAGGAGAAGTTGCAACAATGGGAGACATGATTTGGTAATTCTTACAAAAATGGAAATTATTATCTTGGATATATTACTGTTATAAGACAAAAGAAAATTGTTTATATTTTGATGTACAGGCTTTTTTCCTAACCCATTTTCTAGCCCATATAAATTCCTCAATTTTTTTTAGCTGAAGTTTACAGGGAAGTTCTTGATGCAGAATATAGTGTTACTGAAGATNCATGCATATCTAACACACTCCACAACATTGATTTGCTACCCATTTGAAGTATTTTGATTGCTTTTATTTGCTATATTAATTGTGATTCTAACTTGAATTGTTCCCTTGAGCAGTGTGCATTTTTACCCTTTGATGATTTTTCCATAAAATTAAAAAAAAAAAAAAAATGGTGAAAACAGTGAAATTTATCTTTTCATACTCAAAAAATTATGAACTTTTTTTTTCCTAACCCATTTTCTAGCCCATATAAATTCCTCAATTTTTTTTTTAGCTGAAGTTTACAGGGAAGTTCTTGATGCAGAATACAGTGTTACTGAAGATAATAAGGTTGTAATTATTAATTTTTTTTTATTATGTGATTTCTTTGTGAGAAAATTTCAGAGAGAATGCTTGCTAGCAGAAAAGATAGATTTGCCAGAACAAAAACATGTCAAATCTCTTAGCTTTCATGAAAAGAAGGGTTTCCTAGAACAAAATGACAAAGAGAGGTAAATTTAATGAACTTTCAGAGTAGATTTAATGGTCACAACAGTTACAGGTCATGTAGGACACTCAGATTCAAATCTCTGTTTTGTGCCTGGTTCAGATCAGGGAATTAAAAATAATTTTCCTTCTGGCTTATTAACTTCCTATAATCTCCTTTTATTTCCCATCCTAAAACTTACTAATTCATGCTCTAACATATATGATAAAGAAAATATGGGTGTGCTGTGAAATGAAGATATGTTGTGTTGTATTATCCCTAAACAACTGGATTAGATTTTTTTTTGTTGGATCAATTAATACTAAAGAGCTGGTAAGACTTTTCTGACTGCAGTGAAATAAGATTTCAGATGAAATGTTTAATTTGACAAAGAAAGGAGATGAGCACTTGAAATGTTATTTTTAAGAAATTGTGCTTAATAAGTGAATAAGAAGAAACAACTTCTAAGTTCAAAAACACATGCTTTTCAGAACAAATTAATGCTGAATGATAATGCTAAGTATTGCCCAGTTTAGTCTACAGAATAATTTTCACTGATCTCAGTAGAGTTTTGAATCAGTTCACTCTCGGCATTGCTTTTCACAACTTTTAAAAATCAAAAATCAGATAATGCTTCAGATTTTTCAAAAATGAACTCTTTGAAGCTTCTTAGGAAGGGAGAGGTAAAATTCAAGGATCTGTAATGACTAGCAATTAATTAGCTGAAAACATTTATCTTCAACAACTCAAGCTGAAAGAAGGACAACAACACTGATGAAGGAGATGGAGCACAAATCTTATGAGGAGAAGCTGAGGGAATTGAGCTTGCTTAGCCTGGAGAAACGGAGGCTTAGGGGATACCTCATCACTCTCTACAACTACCTGAAAGGTATGAAGACAGATGGAGAGAGCTGGGATTGCTCAGCCTGGAGAAGGGAAGGCTCTGGGGAGACCTCGCTGTAGCCTTTTAATATATAAAAGGAACATATAAGAAAGATGGAGTGACAGGACAAGGGGTGCTGGCTTTAAACTAAAAGAGGGTAGATTTAGATTGGATGAAGTTCTTCACTGTGAGGGTTATCAGGCACTTGAACAGATTTGCCAAAGATGATGTGGATGCCTTATCCCTGGAAGCATTCAAGGTCAAATTGGATCTAGTGGATCAGCCTGATCAAGTGAAACACATCCCTGCTGATGGCAGGAGTGTTAGACTAGGTGATCTTTATAGGTGCCTTCCAACCCAAACCATTCTATGGCTCTGTGATAAGAGCTGTAATTTTTCTCCTAACAGGTGTAGCACATATATCATATGCTGCACCTACAGACTGTCAAATGCTGGCAACCCTGGCGTGTAGGTCAAGCACTCCTCTGTTGCTCACACAATACAGATCCTCAGTTGTATGGCACAGCCTGTTTCAAAGCTGGTAGAAGTCAGCAGAACTAGATCATGTTGGATCACATACTGGGTAATAAAGCCCCTTAATGTTTATCTGAGACTGACACTACCTCTCTGAATTTCAATAATCCTCTTTCCATTTTGTGTTTTAAAGCAGAGAGTACAAGAAAATTGTAAAAAAGGAGCAGAGGAAGGAATAAAATTCGAAAGACTAGTACAATGTGTTGCTTCATGAATAACACTGAAATTGCCAAACAGAGCCTTAACTACAGCTGCTTAATTAACTAATTTCTGATTGCAACCACAAGAAGCCAAACAGAAAGCAATCACTCTACCAGTCTTCAGTTTCAAATTTTCTTTACTACTGTACTTAGAAATTTACATTAACAGTCAAAATTTGCCAAAATGTCTGGAAGCACTGCCATTCAAGATGCTACTATGGGAAAGAAACTTTAGGCTTCAGACTAATTACCAGGATTTCATTTTGTATTTGCATCATTTGCCATTTTGCAAGCAACATGTATTAGAAAGGTATCTAAAGTAATACTTATTGAATGGTGTGTATAGATTGAACAGCAGGAAAATAGTGTTATTTACTAGCTCTACACAAAGCACAGTCCTATAAACCCTACTGCACATCTTGTGGTGTGTGGTCATCCAAAAAACATGGATGTCAACTAAAGTTACTAAAGGGAATTTCGGCAAGCAAGTGCAATGGCATGCCAGAAGGCTTAGGCTTTTTACAGACTGTCTGTTCTTACAAACACAGTCAGCTTAGAGCTTGCTCACTCCTGGAAACAAATTATCTGAGAAGGAGCAGGCAGAATCAAGGGCAATCCCATGTCCTACCTCTACATCAGTCTTCCAGAAGACAGAAGACTTGCTATCCTCAGATATGAAACAAACTAGTACCTTTATTCAATGCATGCTGCACCATTTGGGACAAATTGGATGGCCTCAGACTTAAAAAAAAATATTGGACTTCTGCTTCACATTTTTAACTGCTTAGGGCAAAATCTGAATTCCAGCCCAGTATGCTTTCACATACAACTGCATACACTCCTATATATATATATATATTATTTTTTTTTCTAATAATGAGCTAAGAGAATAGTACTATTAGGTAATACAAATAATTTCTTGTATTTTCTTTTTTATTATGCACTTGATGAGGTGGCAGATTTATGTTACCTCATCTAATGTCTTATACTTTTCAAGATGTCTGAACACTGCAGGATGCTGCAGCTTTTCTTGTAAACATTCATATTATGCACGAATTTCATTGTATAGACAGCATGCAAAATATAAATTGCCTATATATGAATAAGAAAGTAACAAACAAAGTCACCTCAAATATCTATTTTATTTCTGTGTTTCTGAAGCATTCACTTTTGTGCTAGCATAAGGTCTTGCATAATGCATTAGATTCGCAGAAATCCCATTCTGGATTTCACAGAACATGGGTAAGGATTCTATCCGCAGACTATCTGCAATATGAGAATATGTCTAAGGTATTTTTGGTTTTGGTTGTTTGGGTTTATTATGTTGGGGGGTTTTTGGTCTGGGTTTTTTTTTGTTGGTTTTTTTTTTTTTGGTTGTTGTTTTTTGTTTGTTTTTTGTTTTGTTTTGTGTTGATGTTGTGTTTTGTTTTGTTGTTTTCTTTTAATGAGAGTTCTCCACAGGTTTGGTTTTCATGTTTGATTTTTCATGTGGTTGGTTTGGGG
>VWZG01013667.1:178591-191761 GCA_013396735.1 Grallaria varia | reverse complement strand
TTTTTTTTTTTAATGAAACTGGGTTTCTCATATGATCAGTATCTTTTGTGATCATGATCTCTGGTCTTAACCTATAAAATTTGCAAAGATTTGCAATAAAATAATAAGTTTTAGCAACTACCTTTGGAAAATGTTTTTGCAGGTGCTGGGGTCCATCAGTGCTGGTCATGTTTCAAGCATCACCTCCTAAAGACACAGACTTCTTACTTGTGCTGTCACAGACGTGTTCCTGTCACTCCTGATTGGCCAGCAATGGGCCCATCCCCAAGCTGACTGGCATTGGCTCTGCCAGATGGGGGGAAGATTCTAGCAGCTTCCCACAGAAGCCATCCCTGTAGCCTCCCCTGCTATTAAAACCTGACCTCACAAACCCAATACGAGCCCTTGCCCAAGAGTGCTACTTTTTGTTTGTCAGTTCCTAGTCTGTACAAATGTTCAGTATTTTCCATCAAAGTTTCTGATTTTGAAATTTGTCTTAACACAAATCAGAAGGGTTTTGTTGGCCACAGTCCTCACATTTTTCAAATTCCCTCTGGACTGAAACTGTGCCAACAACTTCCCTCAGTTTATAGTAATATACAAATTTTTTTGTGGGTGCATTCTCTGTCATTACCCAAGTGGTTGAATGCTGAATGAATATGGGGGAGAAAATTGGCCTCTGGAACTCTCTGATTGCTGCAGAATGCCAGCCAAAACCAAGTCAGTAATCACTCCTATTTGTGCCTGGCAGTCCAGCCAATTTCAATTCATCTAGTAATTCATTTTTCCAAAAGTTTGTGTTTCCTCATTTTCCAGATGGGAATACTGTTAAAGCTTTACTAATAACCAGGTAGAGTATGTCTACCAATATCTCCTCATGAACCTAATAATTTTTTTCATAGCAGGAAGTTTTTGTGTTTGTCAAGACCTTAGTAAATCTGTGCAATCTACTCCAGATACACTTATCTTTCATTTGTTTGGAGTAGAACCTAAGAGTAAATGTCCTGCGACCTTTCCAAGGGTGAAGCTAATGCTCCTCAGTTTGTTCCTTGGACCTGCATGGACTACTTTGCTTTTCTTAGACAAAATTATTATAGCCTTGGCTTTTTTTTCTAGTTTTTACTAGAACCCATCATCAGTACAGTTCTTTGAAGACGACAGACAGCTGAATTCAAAAATCACAGTAGCTTTCAGCCCTTGGGTATGAAATCCATCTTGTTCCAGGGATTTGAAGGTATCCAGTGTGCCTGAGCCTGTTGTGTCCCCACTGTACATTGCCCAATGCCTTCCTACCTTTGCCAAGGTCACTCTTCTATAAAAATAGATTGCTATTAATCTCAAAATCCTGAATAGCTAGTATTTCACTACTTCCTTCTGTGAACCCCTCAGGGTTTTTGAGGCTCTTGCATCAGAAAATGTCAGGCAAATGTCTCTAAACAGAGTCCTTAACTGGAACCAAATATATCAGACCTGCTCCTACCTGCTACAGTCACATTTTCCGCTAGTCTCACTCTGAAAGGGAAACTGTAGATCTCCAGTGTAGTATAGGCAAGAGACTGCGAATTCCAAAAGTGTCAAAATCCCTTTTCTTAGGATAACAGCTGTTTTTCATCCAAGGAATTTGCTAGTGTTGCACAGGGGAATGGTATATGTGAATATACAACGAAAGTAAATCAGCAGTTGTTTTGATATGAGACAAACTTCTATTATCTTCAGAAAGTATTTACATTAGGACTAATTTTGGTTTTAAAGTGACGTAATTATTTCAAGCTTGGTATCTATGAAATTTGATGGAGGGGGAAAAAAAAAGCCCTGTACAGGCTTGAACCTTCATCAGTGATTAGAAAGACATGGATAATAAAGAGAAATAGGAATTATCTTTTTTGAAGATGAGGCTGTTGTCCTTAGTAGAATTTCTAATAGTCATAACCCTTTTAAATACATGTCAGGTACTCACTGCAAGCTTATAGTAAATGAGTATTCTGGTTTCCTCCTATAGGTATGTGATGAGCACATGGAAAGCACTTTCTATTACAGATTTCAGGAGAGATATATATTTGCTGAATCAATGCAGTGAGTTGTATGGAATTTTGTATTGTCAGCATTAGCTATTGTTTTGCATAAATATTGAAAATCAGAAAATGACATTTCTGTTGATTGTCATATTTTAAATTACTATTAGAACTGTTCATTTTAATTTGGAAAATGAATCAGATACAGTTTTCAAGAAATAAAATCTTCATTACTAAGTTTTCCTTATTTTTTTTGTTAGATACCTTTCTGTCTTTGATAACAGCCTCATTCTAGCATAAGGAGAAAATTATTGTAAAATGTGAACTCAGCAAATGGGAAATACTGCCAATGAAAATAGAAAGCAGTAGAATAACACTCTGGCAAATTAGAAATTAACAGTTCAGTGGCTGTTCTTGGATCCTCATATTAAAATTTGTGGCTTTTAGTAACAAGTTGGATTACTCTCTACCAAAATCTCCTTCCCTCTCCTTCCTACTCAACCCATGTACAGGAAACAGAATTTAATTTAATGGTCTTGTTGAGAGGTGAAGATCACTTATAAATTAATCTGAGTGGTAACTCGGCATCAGCCTAGAGATTATGTATCAGAAAAGTATATTTGCTGGATTTTCTTTTCTTTAACGCATCATAAACACCAAGCTTTCATTTTAAATGCTGAAAATTTGCTAGAAATAAGTTGAAAGGCAACTTAGAAGATATAAAAAAGTACATGCAGCAGAGTAATTTGCATAATCACAGTATCTACTGTTCTGAAAGAACATGATTTCTTCCCACTTATGGAAGTTGATTATATAAGGAAATTTTTTGTATTTATTATTTAATCGTAAATTTTGAACATGATATTTAAAACATTGTAATTCAGTTTCAGATCACTGTTAAATGATTGGTAAGGTCATAAAAGACTTTATTCAAACTACTCATTGTTATACCACTTGATATTATTACTAGGAAAACTTGTGTAGTTATTGTAGCACTGAATCTTTTACAGAGTGAAAAAATTTGATGAGAGATATCAGAAAAACAGCATCAGAAAGTTTTATAAACTGGTACAGGTTTACCTTTCTAGGTCACACAGAACTTGTCAAAGGCAATGTTGTTGGAAAAAAATAGGTTTCTATAGGATTTACTGTCTTAGGACAGAGATTAAATGTAACATGTCAGGGTACTGTGAAATAATTGTGTGTGCATGCCTGGTTGTATTTGTGAAGGATGCAGACTCTTGTCTGACTAGCTTAATTGCCTCTGTCTCAAGAGTCTAAGGGATTTGGGATTCTTACTACCCCATACATTACCTCATTTTCCATGAATTATAATTTTTCTGCTGTGAGCCATCAAGTGTGCAAGCTTAATATTCACATTCAAAGAGTATCAGTGCAATTGTTCATCCATACCTAGAAATGATCCAGCTCAGTTTATAATGGTAGGTGTTTGGAGTAGAGAGAAAATACTTTGGGGTTTCTAGGGAAACAAGTGGATTTCAGTTCAAGGATGAATGTTAATACAATAATTTCATTACTGTGCATCCTGGCTGAAACAGTAATTTGTTAGGGGAATAAAGAAAGATCTAGCATATGGCATGGAATGTAACTGTATAGATGCAATGCCAGGAACTGAATCACAGGGTGTGCAATGTAAGCCTTGTGTGCTAGCAATGAAGTGAGATTAGTTTAAATATAATGATTCAAACTGAGGACATGTCTATGTTATGTCACATTAATGTACATTGTAAGCAGTAGTCCAGAGGCATATTTGTCACAAAGTACTATGTTATTAGTTACTGAAGATGAGGTACATGTGAAATCAGGTTTTGTTTAGTTCAAATCAGGGTTTTCAAAAGTGATTTTAAAATGTGTCAGTCAGAGGTCCTCTCTGCATTAGGAAAGTTATGCACTTTGGACTGGAGTAAAGGAATGTTGATGAGATGATAAATGAGTATGTTTTTGTAGTCTGTATAGACCAAGGAGAGTTTTTGTTGACACACAACTTACAAGAACACAGCCATAATAAAACATGTCAAAGATTTATGTAGTCCAGTGTTCAATCTTAGAAAAAGAAATTGTAGTGAATACATTCAGTACAATCCTCTAGTGATACTTTCCCAAACAAACCCTTCTAAAAATCTGCTGTTTTAGTATTTTCTGGGCTATAAACCATACCTTTGTGTTTAACTATATTTGATAAAATTTTCAGCCATGAATATTTCTAATCGTTCCTAAATCTGTGTTTTTACATTTATAATATCCTATGAAAAATACTTCCATATTTTTATTATATCTTGTACTATCTTTTTTTTTATTTTAAAACTGCTATTTAATAATGCTCAGCATAATTTATATTCACAGAAGATTATGATGAGTATCAAGTCATCCCATCCAAATTACTTCATAGTCAAGAACAATGAATAGCTGTTGCATTAATTTTGTAGTAACTTACCTTTATAATATGTGCCAGTTTCTGACAAGATACAAGGATGCTCTTTGTTGCTGAAAATTGTTCTTCATATGGCTGCCATTTTTTAACATTCATTGAAACTCTTAGAAAAGTAAGAGCAGGGGAACATCATCCTTTAAAATCTCAAAATAGCTAAACAAATATTTTGACAAGAAAATGTCCGTCATTTTTGATAATAACATTTTCTAAATCTGGCTTGTAAGATATTTTGGTATTTCTGCCTACATTGGAAACACTTTTAGAGCAGGAGAATGCATCATACCTCTTTGAGATGATAAAGAATTGAGGAATGCATAGGACTATGTTCAGATGGTTCAATAGGTTATTTCTCAACAGACACCACCAACTGTCAAACATTATTTAATGTTTAAGAACCTATCAATGGCCCCTCAATTAGAGTACATTTCAAGACGACAGTGGTGCCACACTCTGTTAGGGCCACATCTTAGTTATCAAGCATCAGATTACTCAACAGAAAAAAAGAATTCAAGTAATTCTCAGCAGTAGTGACTGAATACTGAAATTTCATACTCTTCTTCAGAATCCTGAACACTACTCTGTGGTACAACTATGATCAAGTATACTCTGCAAAAGTAGAGGCACCTTACCAAATGGCTTTATTGTAGCTGAGAAAAACAGCTTCATAAGGCTAGAATATATTTAAAAAAGCAGGAATTAAACTTTGTAGTCAAGATTTCCAAAGAAACACATTCTGAGATTTCATGCTTGTTAGTGTTTCTATGTGTACATATTATCCCAAGTCTCTTACAAGAAAAGAAAAAAAGAAAAGCTCAACCAAACAATTCTTTGAGGTGGATGCAAAATGTTTCTTCAGCACTGAAGGATCATTTGTCACTGAGTTGCAGAGAGGTCTTTCTTGTCCTTGCTCTGTTGCAAAACAGAGGCTTTGTGTTTGTAAAAATCATTAGAGCCTAAGTTAATTACCAAAAAAAATCTAAACCAGATTTCACACAATCACAGAACTGGTACACTTGGAAGGAACCACAGTGAGTCATCTGGTCCAAGCGCCTGCTCAAGCATGGTCAACCCAGAGCACATTGCACAGAATTGCATTCAGATGCTTTGAAAATATGACCAGGGAGGGAGACTCCACAATCTCTCTGGGCAATCTGATCCAGTGAGCAGTCATCCTCACAGTGAGTAGCTATTTCTCATTTCCAGGTGTAACTTCTTGTGCATCAGTTTCTGCCATTCTTAGAAGAGCTTGACTCCAACAATTTTTAGAAGAGGAGCACATGAACAGAAGGTATTAAACAGCACTCGGCAGCCAGGGCAGGATAGACATGCAGGACACCCACAGGCACTGCGTAAGAGACTATGTGGGACTACTGGAGCTGGTGTTACAATGGCAAACACGTATTAGGGAGCGTGGCTTCCAAGAGAACATGCAGTGATATCCCTTCCCTGCCCCTCACCCCCATGATGACATGGCTTTGACCAAGTCACAGCTCCTAAAGAAGGACAGGTATTAGGTCGCTGGAAATGCCTGTGGTTTCTTCTGCCCCAGTGCTGACATCTGTCAGTGCTATACCTTAGCAGAGACACAGGGCTGTCAAGTGAAAGAAAGAGCCGTGGGAGAAGGTGAGTGTATGGTGTAACATCAGGGAGGACAGGAAGGACACAGAAAGAATCTTTGCAGAAACCTTGCAGGTTAAAAAAAAAAAAAAATCCATATTACATGGAAGACAGATGGTTTGAGGTTATTTTTGAGGTTATTTTTAAATGACTTGCTATAGATTCTCCAGATGATGGAGACAGGCCTTAAATGGAGATCCAGAAGAAGAGAATACATAAAGTACAAGGGAAAGTGGAAGAATAGGGTGGAACATTGGAAGCTCTCAGGGGACAGCATGATGCAGAAGGCTATTACACTTCCCCCAAAAAATCTGTGTATCTGAGTGCTTGTCCCAAGTGCCTGTTCAGGGGCATGTGTATCCTTGAAAACAAAGAATTAAAATTAAAAGTCTTTGTGTGCTCAGAAATATGCAATCTCAATGAGATCACAGAGATGTAGGAGCACATTGGTAGGTATGGGCTTTTTGGGAAAGACAGGCTGAGAAGACAGGAAGGAGATTTTGGAGAAGCATTTGACTATGTAGAGCTTTGTTCTGGGAGGAGTGGCAAGATCATCAGAATTTGACAGGTTAGAGAATGTAAACCAACAAGAGAGAAACTCTGAGTGATCCCTGCAGAGGACCTCAAGAAGAGGAGGAAACACAAGACGACTTTTTTGCAGTTTATAGATGAAGAAACCTCATAGCTAAAGGCCATGGTACTCATTAGAAACTTCATCTTGATATCTGCTTGACATGCAGGGCACAAGCAAGGACACAGGAGTTTGGCAAGCCAGCTAGGGTACATGCTCTGCAGGACCTGCTTTTCATAAAGAAAGAAAGAAATAGTCAGGGTTCTGAAGACTGATGGAAGCCTCCATTGTGTCTATGATGTTAGATTTTAAAACCCTCAGAGAAAGGTGTAAGGACTGGACAGAGTCTTAGGCAACCTGCCCTAGCTGACCACTCTTCAGCAGGAGAGATTTGACTTGACAATGTCCAGACATCCCTGGAAAAGTCAAATAGTCTGTGATTCTGTGAAAATGAATAGTAGGATTGCAGCCTTTGTCTTCAGGAGACCTGACCTATGACTTTTATGGAAGTACTTGCAGATTATCCTGGGAGATAGCTCTGGAGTGCAAAAGGGCCTAGCAGGGTTGGCTGATCCTCAAGAATCATCTCTTCAGGACAGAAGAATTTTCCATCTTTCTGTACAGAAGGCAAGCAAGCACGACAGAAGGCCAGTATGAATGAAGAGAGAACTCTGGACGGAAGCAATATAAAAATATTTTTGGATGTACACTGTTAATAAGACAATTACAGGACAATAGGACCCTAATGGGATAATAGAGCAAGCCAATGTTTCTGAAGAGGCTGTCTCATGGCAAGAGGTGTTCTTCATGGCAAAATGATGAGGTGATGCTGTTTAATGCCTTTCAGTAGCACTTAGGATAATTAGATGAAGAGCACCTTCAGCAAGTTTATGGATGACACCAAACAGGGAGCAGTACTTGATATGCTGGAGGGAAAGGTGACCATCCAAAGGGATTTCAGTGTGCTGGGGAAAATGGACTACCAGAGAGCTCGTAAAATTTAACAATAATGGGAGTGGAATAAACCCTTGCAAGAGAACAAGCCTAACTGGTTTGAAAACAGCTTTGAGGGAAAGGCCTTGGATGTCCTGGTAGCCAGCAAGTTGATCCTGAGTCAGCAGTGTGCTTGTGAGGTTATGAAGGCTTACTACATACTAAGCAGCATCAGTAAGAACAAAGACAGTAAGAAGAGAGAAGTGATTATCCCCATCTATTTGGCATCTGAAACCACATTTTGTGTGCTACACAGAAATTTAGGCTCCCCAGTATAAGAACGGCATTACCAAACTGGAGACAATCCAGTGGAGAGCTACCAAGAGAGCAGGAGAATAGAAACATAAAATCATTTATGTTAGGAAAGACTTTTAAGATCATTGAGTTCAACCATTAACCAGCACTGCTGGTTAGTCCACCACTAAACCATGTGCCTCAATGCCAGATGTACACACCTGTTAAACATGTAGAGGGATAGTGCCCCAACAACTTCCCTGGGCAGCCTGGTTCAATGCCTGAGAACCCTTTCAGTGATGAAATTTGTTTTAACATCAAACCTAAAACTTCCCTGGTGCAACTTGAGGCTGTTTGCTTTAATACTCTCACTTGTTACATGGGAAAAAGGACTTACACCCACCTCACTATAGCCTCCATTCAGTTAGTTATAGAGCACTATATAGTTTACTAAGTTATAGTTTACTAAGGCTAATATGCTTTCTGAGAAAAGACTGAGAAAATGGGTAGGTTTTTTTTCAGTCTGAGAAAGGAGGGTCACTGAAGTCTTGCTGCTGCACTCAACTGCCTCATGGGTTGTTATAAAGAAGATGAAGACACATTCCTCTCAGAAGTGCACAGAGAAAATATGACTTGGTAAGATCCTGAGCAATCTGATCAAATATTAAACAGTCCTGATTTCAGCAGGGTCTTGGATCAGATGGTCTCTAAGCATACTTTTCAATCTCATTTATTCGGCAATTTTAAATTATAGAAAACAGTATGAACAGATCTTGAGTTTCAATGATTCCTGTTACAGCAATAAGGGCAGAAAAGTTAACATTTAAGAACACAAAGTATGTAAGGAACTTTTTATTTCTTTACTCATGTTTTTGCTTCTAGACTTTTCCAGCTGTGATTTTATGTGCTCATCTAGAAGTTTCAGTTCTCTTAAACCATCCTATGTATAAAATTCCCAGAGTAAACTTTCATAAAGGAAATTGTGTTTCTTGGAGGGTCACTTCTACTGAGTATCTCTAAACTCACATAAAATACATTTCTGCAAGATGGAGCTTTTTAAAGCTTTAGATCTGTATGCATTGCCTAGCTGCACTGGGCGCAGCTTACACCTCATAAAGCCATAACAGTGTTATTTCATTTTTTCCTATGCAGTATGTGTGAATGTGTTCTATTTCTTGGTAAAATTCTGTTTTTCCATTCTGCTCCATGGGACATGACTGTGAAACAAATATTAGTTTAAATCTACAACGTAAAGGAGAAAAGGATAAAAACAGACCAGCAATAAGCTATAATAATCACTGTAATGTGTTTTATGCTTTCACATTGCTTCTGGTTTATCAGCCAGTGAAGTTATGGATAGAATAGTATCTGCTGTTTTCAGTGTTGTGCTCTAACTGCAGGTACCACTCAGATGAAGAAAAGGGAGTTAATAGAATGAGGATCCACACATAAAAGTATCTCAAAATACCTATTGCTACTTAACCAAATAACCATTAACAAATTAATCAAAATTCAGAATATTGGTTAAAATCAAGGGTAACCTGAACTCTTTCTATTTTCCAGTGAACATTAAAAGTGATTTAGTAATACAGAACTAAGAGCATACATTTAATATTCTCTGTGATGACAGCATATATAATTATACCAAAGAAGACTTCAATTCTCAGGCATGTAATTGTCTAAACCCTACTTTTGTGCTATGTCAACTTGAGAAAGACAGGTACAGCAAGAGAAAAATCTTCACGTCTTTCAGACTGTTCTACTATCTCTGAGTGATGCTTCTACACAAAGCCTTAGAACTTCAAAGTAATTATTATTTTTCATGTTTGACATGAAAGACATTTATTGGTTTCTTTTACATTTCTTTCTCCTACATTTAAATCCAGTTTCTGTCCTTTATGTTCACTTCCCTCCCCTCTTGCATGAGGTCACATTGTCTAGTTCAAGGGTTTTTTTTAAGAGGAAAACATACAATAAAATATGCTTTAATTCCTTTAATCTCTATTGGACTGAGAGAAAGTGTGTGTGTAGTGGGGGCGGAAGTGGTTGATGTGTTAATTCATTTAGTATCCAGGTCATTACTACTAAATAAGTTTTAAAAAGACAAAACCTAAGAGCTTAAGCATTTAGGAATTACAACGAAGAAAATATGCATAATACTATATACCACTGACATCTAAAAAAACTCAAAGTTTAACTTAAAATTGTTTACACATTGTCCTCACAAAAATGGAATCAGGATTTTACTCAATGCTTTTGCAAGCCTAACATATGTAAATGTTAGTATATTTAGATCTTGCTAAAAGGTAATAGCTACGATTGTACAATATAAATTTCACCTTGATTCAGAAAACACCTGAATAAGATACATTTCAGAGGACACACAGTGACCATATTCTAAAATCCAAATAGCATCACTGAACAGTAAAATTGAGTTTGGTACTTAGTAGAGAGGAATACAATACTCATTAGGTATTCTGCCAGATGTATCTGTGATCACTTCCTTGTTCATGGTTTGGAAAAGAAATCTCAAAATGTATTTACTTATTCATACACAAAATTTGATTTCAGGGCTTTTGTCATAGCTGGTTAATTATTGGAATGAACCCCATGTCAATATTTTCACAGCCTGAATGTGCTTTAATTTTCATTATACTAAGCTTTATAAGACTGCATTGACCAAAAATGTATTTTGCATCCATACCTCCAGAACTAGTGAAAAGCAGCCCGCAGAGTCTTTCTACTTGTAACTTTCCATAAAAACAAAAACTAAATTAGGAAGCTGTGATGGGGATAAGAAAAAAGCAACGAGAGAGATGTGATAGAGGAGCACAAAACAGTGAAAGGGAAGAAGTGGGGGTGGGGGAAAACAGCATGCAGCTGAACTGAAAAGGGATATAATTTATAATATATAATTAACCTCTGGAATTCCTTCCTTTAGGAGGAATAGCACAGCCCATTAGAGGGGTTGAGAATGTAGCTGACGTTAAATGAATCAGACATTTACTTGAGCCATGGGACCATCCACAAAACTAACCATAGGTTATTCTTTTCTTTTTATTATTATTCTGACAGAGTTTCAGTGATTCTGAGCATAAGCAGTCACTCAAGAGTGGGAGTTAAAAAAGGCATTTCTTCTGAGAAAAGATTATTCTCTTTCTTCAATTTTTCTTAGACTTTCCCCTAAAGCATGTGGTAGTGGCCACTTGCAGAGAGGGGATATTGGAATTTTCAGACTCACTGAATTTCTGTTTTGATAGTTTTTCTAGTTGCATGACGTATTTTCCATAAATCACCCAGGAATGGTTTATCTTTGCACGATGAAAACACCATGCAACCTGCAGTCACCTCAGTCACTGCATTTGCAAAAACAGTCTCCTTATCTAAAAGCTAAAAAGAACTCTGGAGAAGTAATACTTCACATACCAATACTCTGGGGATGAGCTTAGCTGTGAGCAGTTCCCTTAGGCTAAAAGTCACATTGTGCAGGGTGAAAGGGTCAGCTGAGTCTGGAAATAACTGTGTGAATTACTTCATGAATAGTCTCCTGGTATGAGAGAATGAAAGACTGCAGCAGCTCCCTGCAACAAATAGTAAACCAATTTGGGCAACAAAGCTACAAGTGGAACTGAACTCTGACAGGTGTGTGTTTTGTTACAGACTGCCTTCTGCAGTTTTTATGCAACATGGTAGGAAAAGGAAAGGAAAGGACTTAAGATGTGTAGCACACAGATTTTAACTGACGCTACTGGAATTTTTTTATCACCCTGGAAGTGAATGAAGAGAGATGGAGGAGGAGTAAGAATTTGAAGTCTGAAAAGTTGACCAGAACTTCATTATTAAGTCAAATGTCATTTGACAAACATGGAAATGATTCAGCCAACTCGTGATCCATGCCCCTTAGTGGCCAGAGGTGTCCCTAGCACACTTGCAGCGCTGCATAGTGCCCCTCCACCTCAGTGAACCACTGCAAGGAGAACATAGGGAAAGTGAAAAGGCTGCGGTGCAGAGCAGTAGAGAGGTGCTGGTTTCAATGCGCTAGGGTACAAGCTCAAACACGCTTCTGGACTGCATTCCACAGTTCTGCTCACTACTTGACATTATAAGATGGTCCTCCCCCTCATGTTCTACCACTGCTCTGTCCAACAACTGATCCACTGAGGATGAGGAAATATGAGGTATGCGTATTTGCATAACAAGATGCATTGCGTGACACAAGACGACAAAGACTTTTTAAATGGAAGGTACTGTGCTAGGCAGTCAATGATGAACCTTAGCTCTGGCTGACACTTTAACAGTATACTGACATGGGTTCTATTTCTTCAAATGAGTAATATTCTGAGCACTTGCTCTGCCTTAACAAATTCCTCATGACTGAGCTTTCAGATAACAATATAATAAAATTCTCACAGCTTTCTAATCACAGGATTTTCGTGATATATAAGTTACTCTAAATTCATGCCAGTAGTCTAAAATGGTACTGGAAGTAGAAAAGTAAGGAAAGAGCCGAATGATGGAGAGGTCTGCCATATTTCCATCACCTACCAGCAAGAGGAAAACAGTCAGAAAAAAGTACCTCCTTCAATATCGCAGGAGGCTGGATTTTACTTATTGTGATATATATATACACACACACATATATATCATATTGACTACATAATTACCATATAATGAGAAAATAGTACCCTGAATATTATTTTCCTTCTCTTTAAAAACTTTTTTTGCACATTTCCCAAAAAAAAAACCCCAACCCCCCAAAAAAACTCAACAATCCACAAACAAATCAAAAAAACTAAAACAACATAAATTAAAAAAAAAAAAGTAAGTGGAAAAGTTTATTTTCTGACTTACTTGGTCTTCCTGTGCCTGCTGGTCCTATCTGTGCAACAGCACTATTGCCTAAGACTGTGAAAATATTTACTTACTACAATCACTGAAGTCTGCATTTTTCATTAATTGCAAGGTGTTCAGTTTCAAACTTTTCAGTGAATTTGTCATACTGACCCATAGCCAGGCATGGGGGAAGGCAAGGTAGGCAAGGTTCTGGTAGGGAGAGACAAACAATATCAAGGTTTCATGGTTTCTAGCTCCGACTCTAATGGCTTTTCCATTGAAACGCAAGTAGCTGCTCTGCAGAGGTGGGAGCTTCCTTTGCTTCTCTTGTCTGCGGCCTGAGGCAAGACCAGGTAATTTCCTTGGGTGGCTTTGACTGAGACACCAGCAGAAGGGAGCAGGAAGAAGAGAAAATAAAAGGGGCTGGCTAGGTCTGGGTGGTTGTTTGGGGTTTTTTTTTCCTTTCTTGGATGGTGGTT
>VWZG01013667.1:164464-175034 GCA_013396735.1 Grallaria varia | reverse complement strand
TTTTTTTACATTTTTCAGATTCTTCTCCCCACCCCACCAGAGGCAGGAGAAGAGTAAGTGGGCAGCTGCATGGTACTTAGATGCTGTCTTAGGTTAAATCATGTCAACAGGAGATCTTTATTTTAGAAGATAAGCTTCAAGTTTAAATGCTTATTTATAAAACCTTGAAAAAAATTAAACAAGTAATTGTATTATGTCAGAAAACAAAGAGCTAGTAAAAAGAAACATAAACTAATTTTTTTTTGTTTCTATTTTTAAGCCAATTCTATTGTTATCTGAGGTTTGACTCAATTTTGAATGGTTGAAATTGGCAGTGATGTCAGCATAGAAATATTTCCAATTTCAAAAGTAATATTCTGGTTTTCAAAGTGTTTTTCCAGGTAGCCTGCTGTGATATTTAGTCAGAATGCTTATTTCTTTGTCTCCTTTATTGTAGTGTGTAAACTGTGGTGAAATATGTTACAAATGTTTTCTCATTCCTTTATTTTTGTGTATGATCAGATTACTAGATTTTAGTAGAGAGCAATATTACTTGTGTTCCTTTTCTTAGTAGATTATCCTTACTGCTATGTGAGAATGGGATAATTTTAGAAGATTTAAATGTTCTGTTGATGTGAATTAATCATACATCTACTCCTGTGATTGTGTAAAAGTTGTTGATGCTTTTCTTATGATCCCTTGGCCAAATGAACATTGTCTTTGAAATAATAATCTACCCAAAAAAAGTTGCCTTGTTCTTGGTGCTCCCCAGTTTTGCTTTGGAGAAAACATGAAACGAAATGGAGAAAACAGTTTAATGAAAACTGTCACATCACACTGGGTCACTTACACATACATGGCATCTAAATGTGAGAAGTGATGGGAGACAAGACACCTTTTCCTTCTCTTGCCATCCCTGTATCTGAGATCCCAAAATAATCAAGGGAGAGGTATGCACATTATGTAAGCAATGGCGAGGTATGTCCTTCTTGTGTTCAGCCAGCACTGATGGTTATCATGGTGGAGATCCTGTAACTGTCTCAAGAAACTAGACATTTTACAGCAAAATAAAACAGAAATTTAAATCACTTTCAGGAATAGTCTAGACAATAGGATATTCAGAGCATGTGTGGAATTAGTTTCTTAGACAGAGCTTGCTCGTAGCTGTATAAAATACAGAAAATATTTTTAGTCTGAGACAGTTAATAGCAGACCAAAACACAGGACTTTTGCCTTACTTTGACTTGCAATGCTTCCTTTTTTTCACCTTGTCCTATTCCTTGACTGCAGCAACAGACTGTCAGTTGGCCTGCACAGCACAGTTATACCATACTATGACAGGGAACAAATGAGTGTTTCTAAATACCTGTTAAGTGTCCACATTGTTAATTAGAGTCAATTGACAGGCAATTTCTTCTTTTTACAAATCAGGAATATCTGTTCTGGGCAGGATATATTTATCTATTAAGAATTTCAATACTTCATGGGATTTAATTAATACAAATCTTATTTTGTTAAACAAATATTGTGAAAAATACTTTAAAAACCAACTTTGCAAGCATGTATGATTGAGCAAATGACAAATGGTTCAGGTCATTAATTGACTTCTCATGCATTTTGCATATTAAATCGTTGTTGGCAGATTTTGTTTTTCCTTTTGCCAACAGATAGATTAGAGTTAGAAAGACAGTTTATATTTAAACAGAACACTATTCACAGCTGCATTTAGCTTTTTACAAAAAACAGGAATGGGAAAGTAGAAATGGAAGACAGGAAAACACAGAACTGTTTAATCTCTCTTGGCTTTCTGCAGCGAGGGATTGCATCAACTGAAAAGAACATACCTAATTTGATTGAACTACATGTGACATTTGCACTATATGAAACCTTTTGTTCAATGATGTCATTTTAAAAAAGGATCTTTACTTTCTTGAAAAAATAGGTATGAAATCTACTCTAAAATGGAGTCACAAAGTCAGAGGAAGTATGGTGTTGGGAAACATCTTGCAGAAAGTGGACATAAACGGCATTACCTTGATCATATTGGTCAGTACGTGGTGTCCCTAGGTTTTCCCTAGTTCTCCCCTCGCAATAGTATGGAAGTTTGGAAGTATGTAATTATCAGTAGAATATTAAAAATCTGTTTTGATACACTATGAAGTCAGCAATATGACGTCAAGTCTTGGTATAATGAACTTTAGTTTTAGTTTAATGTGATAATATATTAATAGGGCATGTTGTATCTTCAGTGTCATTTATAATTTTACAGGCTAACAGCTGTTTCAATAATCAAGGCACTGAGTTTACATGTATATGTGTGTGTGTGCGTGTATGTATGTATGTATGCTTGTATAAATGTACGTAGGTGCCTTGTTGCTGGGGGCCTGCAAGGGTGAGACTGGGGCTGCCCTGGACTGGTCACAGCCAGTTCCAGACGGCTCCAATGCAACCCCTGCAGAACGTGGCTGAGCCCACAGCTAGGGTAGGGGCACATCTGGGAAAATGTGTTGAAAATAACCTGGGAAACACTGGGGAAAAGGAACAGCAAGGCAGGAAGTGAAGGAAGTGCTCCATGGCATGAGAGTGCATATGCCAAAGGAACTGCTACCCATGGAGAACACTGGTGTGCGCAGCTGTAAGGTGACCTGACAAGACGAGGAGAACTGCTGAGTAGAAGAAAATGTCTGCTGAAAATCTTGACAGAGAACACTGGCTGCCACCTGGGAAACTGTGAGCCTGAGAACCAGGCCCTGGAACCAGAAGCACCTTTGACGACTTTAGTTGGCCTGTTCAAAGTGGACCCAGAGTGCCTAGAAACCAGAGACAATCTGAGATACCACAGAGAAGTGCAAACACAAGGCACTGTAATGGCAACTTATTGTCTGAGAAGATGGAAAACAGTCTAGTAAAACAAAATTAATTTGAAAATACAGGAAACAACATTACCTATTAACTGATACAGGTGAAAAATGTATCAAAGTAAGCTACTCAAAGTAGGCTGTCCTACAACTTCTTGTGTCTTCATGATAGAAGATGGAATTAATTTTTTTCCAAAATGGAGTCTCTCTTCCTCATACTTTTCCTTTCCTATGCAGGCTGAGTCCTGCGCAAGCCCTGTATGAGACCTTGGACTCCCAGTGGGGTCACCTGGCTAACTTGACTTTTGCATGGGTCACTTCTGAGGTGAGAGTCCGCCTGTTATCTTAGTGGTCCTTCTTTGGGCCCACTGTAAGTTCAGTTTGTCCTTCCACCTCTGAGATGAGTGGGTCACCCTTTGGGTTCAGTTTGTTCTCCCCTTTGGTATGGTGTGGTCCCTTCTGAGATCTGTGTAGATTAAACCCAAGCCCCCAAATTCAGAACTGAAATATAAAACTATGCTATCCAAGTTTGATCATCCAGGCATAGATTAATGTTTGAAAGTTTTAAGCAAGTAGCAAAACAAGACACTGTAAAAAATAATTAATAAATGTTATCTTAACCTAGAATATTGCCTAGATTTCTAACTGTGCGCCATAGAAAGGAAACAAAGGCAAAATACAGTCTGGGTTTTTTGTATATTTTTTTTACTTTTTTTTTTTTGCTTTTTATTCAGTTGAGTGAAGTGAAAATGATAAAAAACGCTACTCACAGTAGATTGTTCCATATCGTTCAATACTCTATAAGAAAGTTGACGTGCTAGCATTTTTAGAGACATGGATGCAAGAAACAGTAAAAATATTTCCTTTCAGCTGCATATCAGTATTTACGCAACAGCTAAGAAGTTATAATGACCTGAATTCAATCAAACTCCCTTGACCTAGTAGGAAAGGTATCAAAGCAAAATTGAGACCTTCTGTTGAAGGAAAAGAAATGTTAAGACCAAGTACTGTAGTTAAAAGCCCCTAATAGGCTCCCAAGCATATCTGAGAAACTTCAGGCTTGCACTTATTTATTTGAGATGAGAATCTGAGACACTTGGCTGATTGCAGGAGCCAAATATAAAAGTATTAGGTCAAAAGTTAAATGTCTTGAATGTTAAATTGCTTCTTAGATCTTTGGTAGTGTTACCAAATATAAGGATTCATTGTATAATAATGAAACTGATCCTAGATGTTAGGTTTTGCTTGAACTTAATTTAAATTCCTCTACGTGTGAGCATAAGATAGGAACCCACTCTAATAGAAAAAATCTGTTGGCTTTCTTTTCTTTTCTTTTCTTTTCTTTTCTTTTCTTTTCTTTTCTTTTCTTTTCTTTTCTTTTCTTTTCTTTCCTTTTCTTTCCTTTCCTTTCCTTTCCTTTCCTTTCCTTTCCTTTCCTTTCCTTTCCTTTCCTTTCCTTTCCTTTCCTTTCCTTTCCTTTCCTTTCCTTTCCTTTCCTTTCCTTTCCTTTCCTTTCCTTTCCTTTCCTTTCCTTTCCTTTCCTTTCCTTTCCTTTCCTTTCCTTTCCTTTCCTTTCCTTTCCTTTCCTTTCCTTTCCTTTCCTTTCCTTTCCTTTCCTTTCCTTTCCTTTCCTTTCCTTTCCTTTCCTTTCCTTTCCTTTCCTTTCCTTTCCTTTCCTTTCCTTTCCTTTCCTTTCCTTTCCTTTCCTTTCCTTTCCTTTCCTTTCCTTTCCTTTCCTTTCCTTTCCTTTCCTTTCCTTTCCTTTCCTTTCCTTTCCTTTCCTTTCCTTTCCTTTCCTTTCCTTTCCTTTCCTTTCCTTTCCTTTCCTTTCCTTTCCTTTCCTTTCCTTTCCTTTCCTTTCCTTTCCTTTCCTTTCCTTTCCTTTCCTTTCCTTTCCTTTCCTTTCCTTTCCTTTCCTTTCCTTTCCTTTCCTTTCCTTTCCTTTCCTTTCCTTTCCTTTCCTTTCCTTTCCTTTCCTTTCCTTTCCTTTCCTTTCCTTTCCTTTCCTTTCCTTTCCTTTCCTTNAAAAAGATGTGAAAGGAAGTTGTATGAGACAACATGAACTATCCAGATGTCCTTACTCAAGAGTGGGAAGATCTACACAATGAAGGAAGTTTGCTTTATGTAAAGCTGGTTTTAAATACATCTCCCATATGCTGTCTTCAAAAGTGCCTGGGGAAATGTTTTGATTTAGCTGGAGGAAATGTGATAGAGATGAGCATGTAAATGAACTAATTTCAATGTCAGTTTAGGAGGAGCTTAATGCTTTCACTGCAAATACTATTCTGTGCAGAATTTTTTCTTTAAAGACCTCTAAAACGTATCCAAATCATTACTTTACTGTGCCTACTATCTTTTTACAGCTCTCACTATATATTTTTCTGTAGCTTTTTATCTGTCATGCCTCCCTTTATCTCATTCTTTCCTTAGAAAAGCAAAAACCCAATCACTCAAGCCTGAGCTGATATTTCAAGCCCAGGATTTTCAAGTGGGTTAAAAATTTAAAATTAATTTGCCTATCTTTATCGACAAGAAGCAATTTTCAGTATTCCATTAGTTATTTCCCTTCATTCCCAAATTTATCAAATTTTCAAGTACTATAGTAATTCCTAACAGGAATTAGAATCTTACTAACACTGCCTGGTTGTTTGAGTGAATCAATAATAAAACCTTGTCTTTACCCTAAAAATCTTCATTAACAATTTGGCAACATTTCCACTTGGATGAAAAGATTTTATGTGATAACAGAAGATTGTAGTTTTGGCTGAAATAAGTCTTGCAATTTCCAGATTTTTTTTGCTTTGTCATATAACTTTTTCTTTTAGGATCCTTTCAATCTGCATGATTTTCTCTGGTTTAAATGACACAGTGAATGATTGACACAAGTACTTCAGTATTTTGGTTCTTCTTTTCATCATAAGACACTAGTTTGGTTGATTTTACTCTTCCTGAAGTTGAAATGCTATTTAACTGAGCTGGTAGAAGAACCAGGGGAAAGAAGTGAAGTGACTCAGCCACAAAAATGGAAGGTAATAATATTCTTGGTTTAAGTCAGTTTATGACCAAAGTATTTAATATATATGGCATAGAACATAACATTTTGCAACATTCTAAGAGTGTATTCCTGTTTCTAAACTTAAGGATCAGCTTCTGTCTATCCATGTTTCTGATTATAAAGATAGAGACGTTTTATATACACAAAGGTATAAAATCCACAAAATTATTTAATCCATTATAAATTGGAGAGATATTAGTGTTTTGAGATATATCTGTTAAATAAAAGCCAGTTTATTTGAGCTGCCACTTCTCAAGTTTCTGGAAAAAAAGAGTAACAATTCTGTGAAGATTTGATTCTAAAAAGAACCCAAACCATTTTGATGTTAATATTAAAGTGAACTTTTCAGATACTGTTACTAGACTATGTTACCCATTTTCCTAATGAAACAAAGTTTATGCAGTCATGTTATTTTTAACGTATGCATCCAGAAAAGTGTGACCCCCATTTTCCAGTTTCAGTTCACATGTGGGAGAGTGGTGAGATATTCAAAAACAAAGAAAATCTTGCAAGTTTGGGGAAACTAGATAACTAAATAAAGAAAAGGAACCTTATTAAGGCTCCTGCAGTGGGGAAAAACTGTAGCATGAGCTGACACTAAGGAGTTCAGGTACATGGCAGCTAGACCTATGTCAGAAAAGTTTTATCAGAGGTTCATACTTCACTAAAATCTCACCAAAATAATTCATCGTAAAATGATTGAGGAAATAATTCTTAACTCATTGATAGAAGGATTATTGAGGCAAGTTTTGAGCTCAGACAGTATTACTTGGATTTGTACTTGTGCCTTGTATCAGATTATTACGTAAAATTATTTAGTTGTTAATGTTCTTTTTTTTTTTTTTCCCCCTTCATTATGCTCTGTTTCTATTGTTCATTATTCTCCATTTCTATCCCATTTCTATCTCCACTTCTATCTTTTCTCGTTTCCTCTCAATATGTCTGAGACAGCATTATCTACTCTAGGTAGGAAAATTTCCTCCCAAGCCCAGGCTACAAGGAGCTGTTTTTAGGTTCAGTGGCTATATAACCTCCTTGAAAATTCTGTGACCTATTCAGTGGCTGTTTGTAGAGTCAAATGACTGGAGAGGTAGCAGTTTTTGTTAGCTGGAATTAGACGGAGTCATCCACACAGAAAATCTTTTCAAAAGTGTTTAGCCTCTCTTTCTGCCTAGTATAATGCCCCAGATATTATCCCTTCCCCAACCACGAAAAAATCCTTACTGTAAAAAATATTGCCATTGAGATACTTTTCATAAGGGTTCAATGGCATGGGACCTTCTTATTTCAGTGCATCATAATGAAAACTACTAGGTCTCAGAGGGCACCAAAGGGCCATATGTGTACAGAACAACCTCACTTGGGACCTGTCTGTGTATTTAAGCTAAGTCTTGGCACTCACACCTTCCCAAGTGATGCTACAAGCACACATGTTCTGCTACCTCCCGTTCTTCCCTCCTGGCTGGATTTGTTGGATGGGGCTTGGACTCTGCTTATGTGTAGCCTTATCTCTGTTCTTTCCTCTAGCCCAGTCTCCAGTTTTTGACAGGTCTTCCTGGATGGGCTGACTCATTGCCTTGCCTTGTCTGGTTTGGTCACTTAGACCTGCTGTTACCACCACCTGTGATGAGGCACCATGGGACTGCACCCTGTGGGAGCATCATGGTCCAGCCTGGAATGCTGAAGTAATCATGTTTCCTGGCTCATCTCCATCTGAGTGCAACGCCACTCCTGCTGCTCCCTGACAGCTGGGATAGTTTTTCTGGAAAAAACCCCCAAAACATAAATTAACCATATATAAATGAAATACACAAGCATTTCTTTTTTAATCTGTTAATGCTAATAGCAGTTTCACTGAAATATTTAATATAAGTGCTTAGGTATTAAAAGAACTAATTAATGGGTAAGTATTGTGGGATTTGAGATTTTTATGTTATTGAAATACTCTAATCGATGGCAATGGAACAAAAAGCAGCTGTTTTAACTATGAACTTTTTCTTTATCTGTAATGGAGCTTTAAAGAAGCCAGACAGATTACTTGTGTAAGTGTTTTGAATAAAATCATCAGCGCCTGCTAGGATAAGCCTTAGAGTAAGTTTCTCCTAACATCTGGCTAAGAAACAGTATCATATCCTTTAGAAAGAAAGTGCTAATCTAGTGCAATATTTATGTTCACATGGCATCTGATGTATAGTTCTGTTATGAAGAAAAATGGGTATTAAAATATCAGGATTTGATACAACTCATTTTGGTTTATTTAAACTTCAGGTTGATTAACTTATGAAAGTGAAAATGAGATATGCAAAATGACTGATATAAAGTGATTGATTAACTTTTTCCCCAGGAGCCATATGATTTTCCAATAGCTAGAAGAATGTAATCCTTAATAATAAAAGTGAATAAAGTTAGTTGCGGGTTCACAAACTTAGATGTCCTACTGTATGTATCAGACCAAATCATTTGATCCCAGTCTCAACCTACTGTCTAGGTTAGAAATGAGTATTTTTCGTATTATGTAACTGAGACAACAAAATGTCACATGATCTGGACCAGAGTCACTGGGATACCCACATTAAGAACATGATTTTACTGGTGTCTCAGATTAACAGGTAAATATTTGAAAATCTAGTTTATATTTACTGCTTGCCATGGTCTTGTTTTCAACTTTCCCCCTTCCCTTCTTCCTCCTTTTTCGACTTAAACTGTCTCCACTTGGCTAGGATGGGAAGCAGTAGTGCTGAAATATCTAACCTTGTAAATCTTCTAGCCCAGCTGTGGAGAATCAAGAGGATTTAGACAGTTGGAATACTGTTCAAAACAGCATCCACAGTTTTTGGTGTTTTTCCAAGTGTTGAGAAATGTTGTGGCTTACTCATCACTCTTTGTTATGTATTAGAAAGTAAACACACTCTGTCAATGCATAAAAATGATATGAAAGTAAATCTACTCCTGACCTGCTGTCCACTTATAGGCATGACTCTGATTGGCTTCAATGGGAGCTTCACATGAGTGCCTTCATGATTAGACATCTGCAGTGCAAATGAGAGAATATGTATTAATGTGTGTGTTTTCTCTCTGGAATCAATTACAAGTGAGAAAAGAAAACTGTGAATACAATCATTTTCCCATGGACTGAAATTGTACAGCTACTTTATCCATCTATGCAATGCAATTTTACAAGTAAGCATAGCAGAAGAAATGCAAAATTAAAAGTTATGGACAAATGAAAAATGCCCTTTGTCACATATTTGAAACTTCGAGGAAAGGAGCAAGGGATACAAAAAGCTGCTACTTCCTTCAGTCACAAAACATGTTGGAGGATCTAAAACCAATATTAGACTGCCCTAGAAATAACCTATTGTGAAAAACAGTGAGACAGACAGCAGAAGAAAGATTACTTCTTTCATGCTGATGCTATGCATATAATGAAAACGTAACACCAAGCAAGGTGATTGTCATGAGCACTATGGTTCTATGAAGTTGTGCAAAAGTGAGGTACCCCTTGCATACATTTTCTCTAATTTCATATATGATGTCTCATCTTAATCATGTCAGGCTTGTATTCTGAGAGCCTCTCTGCACTCTGTGATTTGCCTGCACATGGAAACTGAAGAGGGAATTAAAATTAGATTGTAGTGATTCTGAGTTTCTGTTCTTAAGTATTTGTCTCAAAGCTAATTCCAAATTTCATCACCAAATCTTACTAACTACAAAGTTTGACAAGTCATATTGTTGACATTTTGAACAGCATAATAGGTTTTAATATCAAATGTAATTAAAAAGAACAGTTTAAAAAAAGCCTAATCTGCTCAATAAGGTACATCTTGATTCACATATGGAAATACTTTTTTTCCCTTAAGCATAAAGTAGAATTCTAGAAATAGTATTTTTTTTTGCTATTAGATTTATTTCTCTTTCTTTTCAAATTATGTTCCTAATTGCTAGATTTCTCATTCATGAGGAAAAAAACCTTTTCTCTTTCTAGAGCTGAAATATGATTTGGGTCAGAATTTAAATTCAGATTACATAACTCTGCAGTAGTTTATATTGAAACTAAGCTCCAGTGCAGTAGAAAAGAGCACTTACTTCTTAAAACTGAAATCATATATGCACAGTAGATAGCTGATACTTGCATCAAAGAATGCAAAAATTATTAATACTGGGCACAAAATTACTTCAGTGTTATGAGTTAGAAATTATTTCACTTTCTTTATCCTCAGATACCTAGATTAGAACTTACTGCTAAAGACAGTAGGTAAAAAGTAACACAAAAGATGTTTTACAAAGATGCCAAGATTGTCAAGCTTTCATGAAGTATTACTACTGAATTGAAACAAGATAATTAAATGGATCAGAAACTGAGACTATGGGAAGAGAGAGACGTTGGCACAGAGTGTTATTTTAATTTGATTCTGTTGAAGTATTTGTATGGAACCCGCAAGTGACATTCATAACCAGTGACAAATTTACAGACTGAAAGATTTATTTTTTAACATATTGATTAATTTTCAGTAAAATATATATGAAGTATTTACAGTTTGAATATGACCTGTTAATCTGGAATATTGATTAAAATTATGAGACACTACAAACTGATTCATCTTATTTATATAATTGATAGATTTATAGAATATCATCCCATAAAGATGATTTGACTGGTTCGTGGTTAATGCTCTGA
>VWZG01013667.1:153349-164458 GCA_013396735.1 Grallaria varia | reverse complement strand
ATTTAGTTTACCAGATGTAGAGGACAATATTGTTCAGTGATGACAGTTATGACTTTTTGACTATTATGAGTCAATTTTGTTGTTACTGTTGTGCTATTCTTCATTCAGATCAACTTGACACTTCTACCACACGTAACCCAAAACACCTTTAAATAGGAAAGTGTAGTTTCTTTTCATGTTGCATTCTTATTTTTAACTTCTCCTATGTATTCCCAGAAAAGACTGTAAACACTGATTTTTCCCTGCTCTGCTCTGTGTGTGTATGCCCATCAATGTGATTACTTACCTTAGATTCACCAAAGGAGAAGCATCCAGAACCATTAACTTCAGCTATGGCTTTGTAATTCTTAATTAGATAAACTACAGTGATTTTTTTTTTTTTTTTTGAAGTATAGAACCTTGCCTGTGGAGTTGAGCTGCATACTGTTAATTTTTAATTTACTTGTGTATAATTTCATATTTTACATTAATTTCATGTTTATCATTTATATATATGAATACATAAGACAGAATGTATATTTTCAAACTAATTTGAAAAGAGATTTAGAGTACAAAGACAAATCTTGAAATTCCACGATGCTTTTTTAAAGGTATTTGCAAGGTTGGAATGGAGCTTTTAGACCCAAATGTATTTAAAAAAACACCAAACAATTACATAGATTAATGCTCACTGCAGAGCTAAGCTAATACTCTAATAAAAAGTGAGAATATGCTTATTTTTAAAGTAATTTGTTTTGCAATGTATTTTGTTAATTTTGGTGACTAAAACTGGGTGTTTCTTGCAATGAAAATATCTAAGAAAGGCAGTCTAAGAACTTCTCATAATTGTAGTGTCTAATGGTCAAAATTTTTGTCTCATAATAGTCTATGAAATAGACTCATATTCTTTTATTATAGGACAAGATTAAGGCACATCGATTATGATTGACTATGATCTGGCACAAAGGAACAGTAATTCCTGCATCTAAAATAAAAATAAAATCAAATACCTTTCCACTTGTGTATAATATAGAATTGTTTGAACAAATCCTCAGAATCCTCCTTATGGATTTGAAAGTGAATGCATCAAGGTGCAGAAATACTACTAGTCATATATTTTTCAAGAACCACCCAAAAATACAGAATGATACAAATATCTGTGGACGTGAATAATTTACCAGTCACTTCCCAGAACAAATAAATTCAGCTAGTTCACACCATCAATACTGAATGATTACTTGGAAACATAGTTGTCATGATAATACTCTCACTTAAAACAGTTAGATTCCAGGTCGGGGAGGCACCATAGGACAGTCAGTAATCAACTGCTCAGGATGCTGTCTGGAGATATGAAGACAAATGTCTTCAACCAGCATCTCTGTTCATCTGCTTGTTCCTGCAGATCCTGCATTCTCCTGTGGTTGTTGTAGTTCTAGGATGAGCCTTTAGGAATGCCTTCTGTTGAAACATTTTTGCTGGCATTAATAATTAAATTTTCAGTAGAGCTGAATGATTTTGATTGACTTTTGGTTGGGATACTGAGTATTCTGTTATATTTTTTCTAAACAGAATGTGAAAAAAGAATTTACAACTATCAGGAATATTGTGCCTGACAGGAAGATGATTTCCCACACAGATTCAGAATTAGAGACATTTAAAATGATAAATAATTGATTAAAGTTTCTTTGTGTGATTTATTAAAGTGTCTTTTTGTATATATTTATGAACTTATTTAAGAACAGATAGGGTAGCAGTATTTCTCATGTAAGAGAAGTACTGCTGAGCATAATCTGCCGTGTCTCAGCAGAATACCTGGGGTTTTTACCTCCTGACCTTTTCTTCACCTCTGGATTTCTCTACACTGTTTTCTCTTCTCCACCCAAGTGATTGTTTAGCTTTTTCTGCCTTTAAAACATTTCTCTCAAACTTGCAAAGCAGGAGGTTAATCTCAGAGTGAGCTGTGTTTTCAACTTCTTTACGCAAAGTAAGATTCAGTTCTTTTTAACAGTCTTACAGGATTAAGAGCTCACAGCTTTAGAAACTGCTCAGAAAGTGAGCTAAATGAGAAAACAGCACAAGATAACTCAGTGGATTTCTCTAAACAGCTTTACTCCTTTGAAAGGATTTAATTTTTTGTCAAGCATAAATGAGAAGTGTTTGAGACATCTGAGGTCCCAGGGAGAAGGAAAACTAAAGACTAAAACTAATATATCTTTGGATACTGTTGGCAATGTCTGCAAGAACAATGCCAGGAATGATTATATTTGGAGAATGAACCAACCTTCCACTACAGAAAAGGCTTGCAGTTTATTAGTATTATGCTTCTATGGAGCCACAGCTAAAAACTATAACATCATGTCATACTTAGCCAAATAACGAAGTAAAGACTATCAGTCTATTTTGTTTCACATGTTTTCATTTAAAACAAATATAATTTGCTAAATTTAAATTTGTAAATTAAGTCATGTATTACTATCATGCTTAATTATTTTCATTTCAAAGCAGAGCAGGTACCCCTTACCCTACTTAAAAGTAAGAACCATGTTGTATAATAAACCAGTTTTGGTCTATGTTTTATAAGTAGGTTAATGAGGCTTCCACTGCATTATTTCCCCAGCAGACAAGACTTACTCTTTTGCTTTTCAGAGTCTAATTTTATAATAATCACAAACTTAATTAAGAAAGGTCTCTATCAGAGGAAGCATCTGAAAACATTCATATATCTTGCTGTGAATCCTATCACACAGATTGAATATGCCTTAGGAAGGGCAAACAACAATTTGGTAGCATGTTTCTATAGCTCAGGCTTTTGACATAGTATTGCCAGTATCCATGGTTAGCATTCCCCACAGGAGTCCACTTTTCAACAGGAAATGCAGAGAACTCCAATGTAGGGATAAAACACAGAAGGGTTCTAATTTGAAATTATTTTCCTTTGGAAGACTATGAATGAAGAGGCATAGTTTTATTTTTAATTACAGTCAGAATCTTCCAAATACCAGTTTGAACTTTTAGTGGTGTCTTTCATTCTCCTTGTATGCAATAGAATGAGCATCTCACAAAGATCTGTTTTCATCCCCACAAACTACATTTTATTCATAATTCATTTCAGTAGTTCTACTTTTTTTTTTCCCTGAAATTTATCATTTATAGAAAAGTTATAAATAAAAGATTCTGACAGGAAAATTGAATTATTTATTACAAATTTCTATGACCACAGAGTAATACCTGACTACCCAGAAATATTTTGCCCAGTTCAAAGGCAGACAAATATCCAAATAATTTAGAAAGTTCATTCCTAGATTATTTTGTTAGTAGTGGGATCAACACAATCAAGACTAAGACCAATGACACAAGAGTGTAATTTCATTTTTGCAATTACAGCACACATATATGTTAGTTAGACGAAACAACTGAAAAGTATTTATCTGAATAACCAAAGATTACCAATTCAAACAAGGAGCACTTTGGGGTTATTTTCTTCAAAAAGTCATACTTCAAGAAAAAAAGGGAAGTTTTTTTGCTAACTCAACTGAATCAATTGGGTTGAGAAGATTAGAGAATTAAATAAAGATAGAAGTTTATTTAAAACGTTAGTGATAAAAGAATAATTAGAATTGGTATCTCAGACAAAGAGGACATGCTGTAGAACAGGACTTCAGGCTCAGTTGGTTAAATAGTGGCTTCAGAAAGTATATTAGAAACCAACAAAGAAGAGTCTGTCTTAAAGGTCAGGAAGTTTAGAGGTGAAATGGAAACATCCAGAACTCAAGCTGAGTCAGACCCTGCAAAATAAATTAAAAGCAAACCCTCTTTAGCTATAGAAATGGATAAAAGAACAAGGAAAACCAAAGTGAAACAGCAGTGCATTACAGGAAGAGGTGCCTGTAGATAATCTGTTAGTGCCCCTAGAAATAGAGAAATACTTTGAAAAATATTCATATGGATATGTCAATCATTATTGTAGACAAAAGTGAAAATTCAAAGAGAATAGTGCACTCATGCTATATAAAGTCTATATCACAAAATTTCCAAGAACTGTGAGAGAAAGCTGTAAATATAGAATATCTGGAAAATTGATTTAATCAGTGTCTCAGCATAACAGTCTCTGACTATGAAAGAGAAAATATAGGGGAAGTGGGTTGAAAGGACAGATTTCCCTCATCTCAATATGATACAATATTCCTTAATAATATAAGAATAAATTGTAAATAAATTGAGATAAAAATGCAAGTCCTATTTTAAAAAGTGACTTAAGCCACAGAAAACATTTTTCATTGAAGATACAGCAAATGTAGTTAATTCTGTTGTTGATATTGTTATTTTGAAAGAATGGCAAGTAAAAGAAATCCAGTCTAAGTCACATAATTGTGGAAAAGGAGCATAGTAGAGGAATTGTAGACTCATGACTTTGCTGATGGGATGAAAAAGTACAACAGCAGATTACGTAGTAGAAAGTCAGTACTGTAGTAAATCATTAAAAGTCAGTACTGAGGTTGACTTTCTTAGATTTTAGTAAGCAAGAGAGTAAAAAAGTATATGCCTGAAGGGCTTTCTTTTTGTAATAACCTTGCACTAGTAAACTTCAATGATGGCAGAAAGGTTGACAGACATCATCACAAATAATCAAGATAATAGGTAGGAAGAAAAAAATAATTTCTAGAGGAAGAGAGGTGGGATGGAGTATAGAGAAACAAATTGGAGAGTCATGTTCCTGGAGACTAGATCTCTGGTGGGTCAACATTTTAAAATTTTTGAAGAATTACCTCCTTTTACAATTATAACTATGGTCTCAGTAGAGAAGGGTAGAAAGAATTGGTGAGTTCCAACAGGCAGAAATTAAGAGCTCTCCAAACCACTTAACAGTGATGTTCCATAGTAGTCTTCTAACAGGAATAGTAGGAATAAACTAGCTAACTGTGTTTATGATTGAGCTTAATTAATTCAGAAATAAAGATCCTTGGGGGAATTCTAAGACAGTTCTTAGTTCTTTGTCTGTCCCATATGAAAACACAGCTTCTGAACCTGGCTCATACCTGCCTAGCAAAAGCATTTGATCTCTGCACCCAGATTTACAGATGTACCTCAGTAACACCCCCCATCTGGTTGTTTGTTAGTTTTGGTGGTTCATTTCTGATGTTGTTACTTGGTCGGGGTTGTTATTAATTTTTGATGGGGGGAGAGGGCATTCTTTGTAACTTTGTTTAAATTAGCAAGATTTGGATTTCATAAGAAACTTCAAGTTCATAAGGGTGTAGTCAGGACACTACTGGAAAGTACCAGTATTTAGGCATCCAATTGAATGGCCACTGGCTATAGCAGTCCAGATGGTTCTATGTTAACTGTTCTCTGTGTCTAGGAGACTTTTTATAGCAATGTGCTTGTTATCTGTGATCAGGCATGCTCTTGGTGGTTGTTCTACTTTGCATGAAAATCTTTTGTTAATTTGCTGCAGCCAGAAAGAATTGCAGATAGTAGCACAGTTGGACAGATTCTTAAAACAAGAAGTTTTTAAAATGATTGCCGGCCATATGTAAGTTTGAGTCGCAATTGTCAGAGCCAAGATTGATGACATATTGGTTTAATGTTGCCTTTGCCAACAACTTGAAGAACTTTGGTTGTGGAAAAGTTATTTCCCTCAAGGCTTCAGAGTTTCATTTCAAAAATCAGGCTATAACAATTTCATATATAATACAAAACTTGGTAGCTCTTTAATTCTACTTTGGTTTATCAATAGGATAAAAGAAAAAACTCTGTCTCACTAATGCAGTTTTTGTTGTTACAACCCTGAATGAAAGGCCAACAAAACCTACTTATTTACTGTAGTTGAGAATATATTCATAGTGAGTGGGGTTTATGTGAAATGTTTTATCCATTTTTTCTTATCTCTGAAATGTACAGAATGTTAGAATTGGCATGTAGCTTTGGTTTGGAGTTAGGTTTGGGGATTTTTTTTTCCAGTGTGAGAGGAAACTAATAACCATTACATGTTTCACACTTCTGAACAGGCAATGAGGAAATAAGAAGCATAAGAATCATCAACACAGCCTGGTAATTACTTCAATATTACTTTTAAAAGAAAAAACATTATTTTGGTTATATTCTTATCTCAGCTGTTGTCTCCAGGTAACATTTGCTCTTATTCATGTCTGCTATTTCTATTTCTCATACAACTCATCATGGTTCATTATGTTAGATTTAGGAAGACTTGTCCTTATGATCAAAGCAGACCATTTTATACTTTACATCAGTAGCATTATGAGTCTCTGTATGAATCAGGTATGTCAATCTAAAATTTAGAAGACCAAACCTTTCATTCCTTCTCTGCTAAAAGTTTCTCCATTGCAAAAGCCTTAGCCCCTCTGTGATCTAATTCACTACTTGTTAATCTGACAACAGGGTGTCATTCTCAATTTGGGTACTGTAAACTCCCATATGTTAACAGTATTCTTGCTAACATCCAGCTATTGTAGCAACAGGCCATCCAACAACAAGGACCATGGAAACCTAAACTAAAATCTCTGCTGGATTATGACATTTTTTGGTCTTTATTGGAATTCTTAAAGATACCTAGCCCCAAGAACAGTTGCTGTACTTTGCATACATTGTGGTTTGGGTTGGAAAGGACCTTTAAAGGTCATCTAGTCCATACCATCTGCCATTAGTAGGGTCATCTTCAACTAGATCAGTTTACTCAGCACCCTGTCCAACTTGATTGTCAGTGTTTTCTGGCATGGAGTATCTGCACCCTCTTGAAGTAACCTGTTGGAGAGTTTTAATCTTTCTCATTGTAAAAAAATTCTTCCTTATATCTAGTCTGAACCTACTCTCCTTTAGTTCAGAGCCATTACCCCTTGCCCTGCTAACAAATCTCTTCCCATGTTTTTTTAGAGGGCCTCTGTAAGTATTGAAAGGCAGCAACAAGATAACCCTGGAGCCTTCCCTTCTGTAGTTGAGCAACCTCAGCTCTCTCAGCTTGTCTTCACAGGAGGGCTGCTCTATCCCTCTGATGATTTTTATGGCTCTCTTCTAGACCCATGCCAAAATGTCCATGTCTTTCTTGCTGGGGATCCTAGAGCTGGATGCAGCACTCCAGGTGAGGTCTCACAAGAGTGGAGCAGAGGGCTAGAATCATCTCCTTTGACCTCCTGGCCACACTTCTTTTGATGTAGCCCAGGATACCATTGGCTTTCTGGGCTATGAGGTTGACGGCTCATATCTACTTTTTCAGCCATCATGTAAGGAAAAGGAAAGAAATACTTGTCCAGTGTATTTTTGAAGGTAAATAGAATGATCCCTGACACTGATGGTAGGAGTGAGTGTTCCTGATTTGGGAATGAGGAAGGTTTATTTACTGCATTTTCCCCACTACAATTTGATATTTCTACTAGCCTTTTTTATTATTATTTTTATTTTTGCCATTTATTTCTTCCTCTTTCACATAACATCTTTCATTTACAGCTTACTACCAAGTTCTCTTCAGATAAATTGCATTGTATTAGCCAAGATCTTACTGCTTTTCCTAGGATTATTTCCATCCAATTCAATATATAGCTGAGATGGTGTCCAGCATAGTACTTTATTATTTTACATATCCTTATCTTTCTTCTGTTATATCAGAGTTACTTCTCATTAAATATGCCTTTTCTTCTCATAAGTGCACTTGTCCTACTTTATAAAATCCCTAGGCATTTTTACAAAACTTTCGTGGACTAAATGCTCAGTGGGGAAGAGACAATGGAGAAACCACATGTATGTGGTTTTCTGTCTGACATGTTGGATCCAAGCCTAACTAAACTAGTATGTAAACGATTGACAAAGAGGAACTTTTTAACTACCTAATTACTCACCTAATAATTTAGAGCTGATACCGAATTTTCACCTTTATCCAACAGTGATAAACAGATATTAGTTTTTAAGCTTTACACTATGACTAATAAACATTTACTGCAGTTTTCATTTGCTTCAGTGAAGATAACACTTATGTTACCAAGAAGCTTAATTTATATGTGCTTATTTGCACCTGTGTTAGAGATGTAGTGTGGAAATAAATAATTACAATTTCTTCATCAGCAAGCAGAAAGTTTGGAGGTGATTAAGGACAGACTGGCTATGGCATTTAGTGCCATGGTCTAGTTGATAAGGTGATGTTAGGTCACAGGCTGGACTCAATAATCTCAGAGGTCTTTTCCAATCTGATGTGTTCTGTGATTCTGTGATTTAGCTGTTCCACAGACAGAGGGTGGGAACTGGTAAAAGGTCACTGCAAATATACTATACTGAAGAACTTCAGATTAGTCCAGTTATGTCTTGCACAAAGTATTTTGTGTCTGACAGTGCTAGTCTGTCAGACTGAATCCTTATCCAGAAAGGTTTCTCATCTCTATGTTATAATACATAGAAAGAGAAGAGACCTTCTAGTGACAGCCTATGGTGTAAAATGAACTAGGAGTTTGTAGATTTGAATTAGAGATTCTGAAGCCGCAAAGTTCAATGAAAGAAGGATTTGGAGATGAACATCCTCTTGACCTCCTCATCTCCTGCCAATAGTGTGCACAGTTGACTCTACCTGCAGCAGGAAGAAGAATCCGCAATGTAGAAGAAAAAGAAAATAACAAGTAATAGGGCAAAAACCTTGATCTCTTGAAGGCAAGGGAGGATCCATTATTACAGCACTGCCTGTCACCTTTGCAAGATGTCTTAAAGTTCTATAAATTCTCTCTCTGAAGAAACTTACTGAAGTGAATGCTTCAAAAACAATAATACTGAGTTTAAAAATTTAGACTTTACTCACAGAAACTACTGTAACTGATGAGAAAACATTTCCAAATCAGGTTACAATTGTACGATCTGGCCCTTTTTGCAAAGTACCAAAAACGAATGGACAATTTACATTACAAAAAGCTTACTGGCATTTTTTGCAAATCCAGTGTCAGTGGAAGAATAAATAAGGATAGGAAACAACCAATACTTTGAAAAAAATGCATATTTTTTTGCTAGATGTGGGTGTCTGTGTTAGTACTCTAAATTAAGAAAGAAAAAAAATAATGTGGATATTTAGACTAGGCATAAAAGTCACTTTTATGAGTGACAATTCAACTCTGATAAATGTAATAATGGAATTAGAATTTATTACTTTCCCTATGTGATAAATTGAATTCAGCTATCCAAATAACTTTTAGCTTAGGAAAGTACAGCTAAACTGTTTTATGTATCTAACACAAAGAAAACTTCCTTGTGACTTGGACATACTACAAGCAGTTCAGGTAGATTGGATGGTGTCTCCCCGTGCCTATACTACAGTTTTAAAGAGAAAATGTCAGTTTCAAGACACAAAATCCTATGGAAACATTCTGAAGTAATCTCCCTTTTTTTTTTTTTTCCCCCTTGGAGTTTTTTATTGTTTTGGTTTGTTTGTTGGTGGTTTTGTTTGTTTGTTTGTTTGGGGGGGTTGTTTTATTTTTTTTCTTCCTGAAAATACCTTAAATCTATAATGGATTTATTTTAGTTTATTGTACTTTTTAAGTGAGCAAGACATTAACAGAAAATTTTGATGTCCCTTACATAGAAGGCCAGTATTCTAAGTTTCTCTTTACCCTGATTTGAATTTGACTTCTTTCCCTTGTCAGGTTAAGGGGTAACCATCAGGCTGTTGACTGTTTAAACTCATTTTATGTGCAGATAGAGGAACTGGACTAAAACGGCAGGCAAACAAAATATAGAAAGTTTTAATGTTGCCTCTAGACAGAACAGATAAAAAAAATATTTAGGCTGGATTATTAGTCAGATCTTACTATGATCTTTTCTCTCTATCATTTGTTCTTATTCAAGACTATAGTATGCCTCATTTTCTACATTCCTCTTTTAGTATAAGCTTAAATTCTTTCTGACGTATAGAATACGGTGTTTAGCTTTTTTAGTCACACAGTGTGTTTTGAGCAGTATGTCTAATAAAGACATATACTCTCCTGCTTGCCTGGTCTATTTAGATAGCGGTAGTTCATTAAACTGAAGCCAAGAAAATTTGTGCCATTGGGACTCTTTTCTATTCCTGAGCAGGGATTTAATGCCTGCTGACAATTTGTCTGTTAATTAAGATCCATATCTAAGCCCAAATGAATTGTTAATAGAGAAATGCTTACTCAGTATGGAGGGTGGGGAATGGAAAGAAAAGAAAGAAAAAGAGAATACCCTTGTATCAAAACAAACTGTGAATATAAGAAAAGTATTTAAACAGCTTTGTCATTGGATGTCTTTAGCATGATTATAAGTACAGGTTTGTGTTTGTTTGTTTGTTTTGGTTTTTTTTTTAAAGAAAAAAAAAAAAAGAAAAAAAGCAAATAATCATGTATTGAACATGGTCTGATAGAAATATTGGCTTCCAGAACCCAGACAGATAACTCCACGTGCTTAAAAGCTGACCTCTTTTCTTTATTCACATCCAATAGAAACTTGGTATATTTGGATTAAAAAAAAATTAGACAAATATTTGTTAACATTTTAGTGGGATGACATGAAACTAACCTATCTGGACTGTTCATTTGTTTCAGTGGAAAAAATCTGTTAATATCTTCTTTTGAATATTTTTTTTTATTAATTTCTTTGCGGACAAGTTTGAAAAAATAAAATTGGGTTTTTTTGATAGGATTTCAGAAAGTGCTGAGACTCTCAACTCCTATTGGAACCCTATGATTTGATTGTATGAAACAAAATAATTTCTATCTAATGGTTTCTAAAGACAGATGTTACCACCAGGAAAAGAATGATAGTACCCGTTTGACAAAAATGGTTCGTTACGTCTACACGGTGGTGCAACTGTCTTCATGTTCTGGACCAGGACTTGGCTGTTCATGAGCATCTGTAATCCTCCTGTACCCAAGTGTTACAGCTTCAAGATTCATTTGAGTACTCTTGTGAATCAGAGGCAGAGTATGATGGAGCATGGAAAGAGGGAATTTCTGATCAAGTGCAGGTTTGAGCCTCCCAGTCCAACAGGACAAATACTTTCTGCACCCATGGACCAGACACGCTGCTGTCAATGCTCAGTAGTGTTTTCAAAGAGTGACTTCAACCTTTCAGTTATTCTCTGCTGAAAGAGAATAGAGACAATCCCGCCCCCACCCCCCCACC
>VWZG01013667.1:127350-153187 GCA_013396735.1 Grallaria varia | reverse complement strand
AATCCCGCCCCCCCCCCCCCACCCCCCGCAAAAAAACCCAAAAACCACCAGCCAAAAACCAAAAAAAAGCAGCCTGAACCAGTAACCATCTAGAAAATGAGAACAGATGTCTCAAAGTAGTGATTTTTTTTTTTAATTAACTATTAAGAAAATGCAGAGAAAATTATTTTTCTCCTCCTTTCATTCATTCTTCCACAGTGACCATTTTTGCTTGCAGTAAAGTTCTACTGGCATTATTTAGAGACTTCCACGCTTCGTATTTTCATCCTTTAATGACCTGGCAGGATTATTTAAGGATCTCATTATCATGATTATCACATTTTGTTTCTCTGGTTTCTGTTCTGATTATTTGTCTGAATATTCCCCTGTGTATCAAATTCTCATATTACCTCAAAACTTACAATTTTTAAATTAGCTGATGGAAAGATTTCACTGACTACACATGAACTGTTCAGTATTGGATGTAGTGACTGTTTTTCACTGCAGCCTCATCCGGGATATTTAGCAAATAGATTTTCTCATCTGGAATAAAGCTAATGTGATTACTAACATCTGTACTGGCTCAGGTGAGTGACGTACTTTTTTTTTTTATTATTATTAATGAAGATAGATCTCTTCCAAATATCACATCAGCCCATGTCATGTCTTTGGGAACATTTAAGCAGCTGTTAAGGTAATGAAAACCTGCTTTCTGTGCTGCCAGCTCCGCACAGATGCTGTGAACAACTACTTTGGGAGTAGAAAAGAGAAGTCCTAAATTGCTGAAAAATCAAATCTATAGTGCAGTGAGGAGTTAAAACTTCACAGGATAAGTGCTGTAATAGCATGTGTAAGAGGCTCAGGAAACACAGACAAGTAGACCATTACATTATTCACGTCTGCTGACTTCTAAAATATTTCTTCTGATCCCTTTTCTCCAAAGTATCCCACTAACTAACTAACTAACCAACTAACTAACTAACTAACCAACCAACCAACCAACTAACTAACTAACTAACTAACTAACTAACTAACTAACTAACTAACTAACTAACTAACTAACTAACTAACTAACTAACTAACTAACTAACTAACTAACTAACTAACTAACTAACTAACTAACTAACTAACTAACTAACTAACTAACTAACTAACTAACTAACTAACTAACTAACTAACTAACTAACTAACTAACTAACTAACTAACTAACTAACTAACTAACTAACTAACTAACTAACTAACTAACTAACTAACTAACTAACTAACTAACTAACTAACTAACTAACTAACTAACTAACTAACTAACTAACTAACTAACTAACTAACTAACTAACTAACTAACTAACTAACTAACTAACTAACTAACTAACTAACTAACTAACTAACTAACTAACTAACTAACTAACTAACTAACTAACTAACTAACTAACTAACTAACTAACTAACTAACTAACTAACTAACTAACTAACTAACTAACTAACTAACTAACTAACTAACTAACTAACTAACTAACTAACTAACTAACTAACTAACTAACTAACTAACTAACTAACTAACTAACTAACTAACTAACTAACTAACTAACTAACTAACTAACTAACTAACTAACTAACTAACTAACTAACTAACAAACAACCAGATATATCTTTAGTAGGCATCAGACTAAATTCCAAGTTGCAAATCCATGCAAAGTCTACATGTACTGTTTAATTGTGATGTTCTTCCAAGTCTGTGGTGCATTCTAGCAAAAAGGTGTTAATTTGTAGCCATTGATGTGTATAGCTGGCTGCTACAAAACTTCATTCCAGGCAACTAATTGCTTCTGGAGCAAGCGCATTCCACTTCAGCAGCTGGAGCAGACTGCATTCTCGGCATTCAAAGATAACTTACCATAGTCAAGAGTGTCATCTTGACAAGAGCAAAAAAACACGAACCATAGATTTGTATGTGTGACCAGTGTGCCACAAAACTGCTAAGGGCAATACGAAATTATTTTGTTATAGGGTCCTGCAGAGATGTTCCCTTGAAGTATCATGGTTTGATTGTCCTAATAGCAATCAAAAGAATCCCTGTCAACATAAAAATTAGTTACTGTGGGAAACAAATCAAAAATTCCGAAAAAAAAAGTGATGAAGCAGTGCAAGGGCCTAGACCTGTTTCACTCACTTTTTACGGCAATGATTTACTGAAAGTGTACTTTGAATATAAATATGTGATAATCACATAAGCACTTTTGTATGTAACCCTGGCACTCTTATGTTGAGCCTTTCATAAACTAGAATCTTACCCATATGTACTGGAAGCAATTTGGCTAATAAGGGCCCAAGTAAAGAAGAATTTCTATAGAAAAAAAGAAGGAAATTCTGCATCAAAAGAAGAAAAAAAAAATACCAAAACAACACAGAAAGAAAAAAAAAAAAGACTAGTTCAACTTCCTAAGAACGTATGCTGAGTTTTATACATATTTTAAAACTATTTTTAGGTAATAAAATAGATGAAAAGACAGTCAACACAAAAAAGAAGTCCTAGAAAAAGATGTCATTTTCCTTAAACTCTTTGCAAAGGCCTTATTAGCTCTACAAATTAGTATCATCTGTAAAGAGAGCTTGTAGGCTGTCCAGTGACATGGAGGTAGCATGTGACACAAGGTGTACACAATGCGAATTCCTAATGCCAACAGTCTTACCTCAACCCAACCTGAGGTATGTGTGACACAGTGGCAGCCAACAAGGCTCTCCTTTATACAGCTAACTGAAACATATTTAAGCTGCAAAGTTCACAGGGAATGTGGTACATTTCTTTGACAGCCTGAATATAAAACAAACTGTTCATCTTCATTTTTATCACTAAAACCACAGGAGGTCTTTTAAAAACATAAATCTGGTAGAATTCTGTTTTTCCATGTACTAGTAACAGAGATGATGTTTGTCTATAAAATACAGTGATTATTTTGCTCAGAAACTCAATAAAAGTCCAAGTTTTTTCATCAGGTCAGAATTACGTGGTTCTTATACCAATAATTCAGTTTTATATATTATCCTTCCAGCTGCTCAGTGGCAAAAAATAGGTTCTGAAACAGTTATAAATTTGTAACTGCAGATTTTTTACCTTAATTCACAATTAAGCCGCTGAGCTGCAGCCCGATCACTTGCAAATTTCACAGCACTTATGTCTCATTAATTGTAACTCACCCTGAAGAAAAGGCGGCAAGAGGGATGTCAGAACTGATAGTGTGGGTGCTTTGGGTTTTTCTTTATTGCCTGTGGTGACTGCGACCACACAAAGTATTGTTTCAGGTATGTATTCAAAGAAATTAAACTCAGGCAGATGGAACATCCTTACCCCACTGCAGAGTACTTTTCCATTGGGGGAAAAAAAAAAGTTCAAAATTTTCAGCTACTGGCATAATTTCCTGTGGGTAGAAATTGTTAGCATCCTCTGTAGCTTCTGTATAACTGTAAGCACAGAGACTTGGTATAAGCATTTCCATGACTGACAGCTACTTTCGTATTCAAGGCTCTGTATCCAAATCCAGACAGGACAGCCTTTATAATGATACCCAATTAGTGGTTACAGTTCTTCCATGTGTTGAATCTGATGCAGTCTTGTTTGCACTGCCCTGGAATGGTGTGTCTTCCAGGTATGTACGATGCTGGAACAATTTTCTGCTCTTGGCCGTGGAGATTCTGCGCTTGTTAAAACACGAGATATACTGTATATAGGGATCCTCCCCTTTACTGAGTAGAAAAAAATGTATGCATTAACATTCTAACCGTGAGGCATTCTTGCTTTTACTCCAAAGCTAGAGCAGATGCATGTGAAGCATGACATTCCCTGCTCAGAATAATTCTCTTGAAACTTCATCAGGAATAATGTGGGGTACTTGATTATATTATACTTGAAGCTCCGTCATCCTAAGATTATAGTAAAGAGCATGTAATACATGTCTAGATAGCCACTGGAGATAATCTATTCCACATTCAAAAGTTTTGTTATGTTTTTAAAGGCAAAGTTTCCAGGTCAAGATTGAGGGAAAAAAAAATCCTAAGAATTTTTGTTCAGCTTGAAACAATTTTGTGACCCAGATTTTTAAAAGATGCCAACTTGAAAGGTCTCCATATATCCATAAAAATGAGCACCTGAAGCTGCTTTACAAAAATTTGACATTTGTCTCTACACTGTAAACTTTTGTTTAACTCAGAAGACAAAATTAAAAAAAAAAAAAAGGTATAAACCTGCAGTCTGTAATAACTGACAACTTCATTTGCTTGTTCAGATATTTCACAACCATGTGTGAGCATTGATGCTTCTAGTTTGTAAAATATCTCAGAAGATTCAGTAGCATTATAATCAACTTTAACACATGGAAACTATATTTTACTATTAGTATTTTAACTTAGAACCTTATGTTCTAATTTTCTCATAAAATATGCTTTAATACAGATTTTTGTCTCACTTCCATGATCCTTTGCTCATTTTCAAAGGGTAAAGAGTTGGAAAAGAGAAAAAATTCTAGCAGGGGAAAAAAAAAGGCAAATATGTAAACACGTTCCTAGAATACTAACTATTAGAGACTTTCTGGAGGTACCTGGAAAAGAAGCCTTTAATGCCAACTAAATAATTACATTATTGAAACAGTGTTACAGACACTGGCTTAAATCTCTTTATGGCTCCTTCCAATTAAGAATAAAATCATGTTTAAAGTAATTTAATTTCTAGCACTCAGTTCTATCCTGCTGACTGTGAAGGTCTTAGCCACAAGTAGAAGCCCCTCTATGACTCTTATTACAAATAAAAATGTATCAAAATAAATACTAATATATACCTGTAGATCTTTGTTAGAAGTGAATTACGTTAAATTCCTTTCAAGTAAGTTTAAAGATGAATATGATGCAGCTAGTTAATTGAGTTTAAATAAACCACTCTGAAATTCATTAATTTTTGTGACTAATTCTGTTTAAACAATCATGAAAAGGGTCAGGATGCAACTAATGCTGTCTTTGAATTTTAATAATTTCAGTAATTATGTGGGGAAAAATATAAATTGTCAGGACAAAACTTTGCAGCAGATATGTCTACAGTCATAAAACATATGGTAGATACTGAAAAGACTTTTATGAATGTCATACGTTCCCGATAATTTAATTTTTTTTTATTTGAATAGCATTAAATTATCAGTATATCCAGTTAATGGAATACATGCACATGGTCATAGGGAATTTTTTTCAGACAGCTGAGGCTGACACCAGTGATGACAATGTGGTGATTCCCTAGGAATGTGATTTATGAGGCTGTGGTGCATAAATTCTAAAGGCGGTTGGTTCAGCTGTTGTCTGGAGAGATTTACACCCACAGAAGGACAGGTGGCATCTGAACTCCCACCCTTTTAACAGCTTGTGCTTGAAAAGGATATTTTTCAAGTGCACCTGCATATAGGCTCTAATTCCAAAGGCATGCTGAGCTGCCATATTACTTGACAGATGCTGTTCATGTCTCCTTCTTTGTTCCTTTTGACTTAACAGGGGTTTGCTGCTGCAGGTATTGGCAGATGCTTTTTGCTGATTACTTTCTTCCTTCGAGAGGAAGTGTCTTTCTACAATGCCCAGACAGAGAGCATACAGTCTTCACAGCAGTCCAACCTATACTATAACAACAGGTAGCACACCCAGGGGAAACAGCAGAAGGGATTGCGTGTTTTACAAATATGAGGAAAAGGAGACTTCCCATCACAAAACCAAATAAAGCAAAACATAATTACTCCAACCAATTCCAAAACCAGGGAAGGGCAGGAGAGGAAATGGAAGCACTTTTCCTAGCCCCAGAAATGACTGACCCTGGAGAATACTCTAATGCAATGTGGTGTTGGGCTGCAAGTAATATCCCTGTGCAATGCTCCTCTGTGGCCAATCTAGTTCAGAGCTATGGGTAGGACTCGTCTGTATCTGTGTGAGAGAGACATGTTAAAATGGTGGTTGAATAGGATGAAACTCTTTTCCTAGCTGGAAAGCATACAGAGCATAACAACTATACTGCCAAGGAAGAAAACGGGAAAAGCAGAATAGGGGAGACAAAATATGTAAAGCAAGAACTTCTACTTTATGCTCCCTCTGATGAATTATTTTATTTACAGAATGGCTGAGATTTCTATTGGATGAACTAAATATGAAATATCTAATGTTATATATGCAGATTTTCTGACCAATTTCTTTCCTATCAAGCACAAAAAGTCACAACAAACTCATATCTTTTAAAAACTTATATTCAAATGGTATTATAGGTATTATTATGGTATTATTCAGATGATCATATTCCAGTGCTAGATGACACTTCTAGTCACTATTTAATTTATTAGTACAAATGCAGCCTGGAGTCCACTACTCATAATATCAGAATCTTCCACGAGGCTAACTATACAGAGAAGATGTTGGGTTCATAAAGCTGTTTCAATAAAACAATATGTTTGTATCAGAAAAGCAAAAGAACATGCAGATGTCAGCAACTCAGAATCTAATTTTTTGTAAAGAATATTTGTGAGTACTCCAATGTATTTGCCAAGATTACTATATTTTTTGTTTTGCCAGTTTATACTTCTTTTCTAAAAGCTCAAAATAATTTTTCCCCTCAAATATTCTTTCTACACGAAAAAGTAAAAATTTCTGTAAAAGATATATATTTGAAATATTAAATGCAGACACACACACCTCAGCCCATACACACATTAATTCTTTAGTTCTTTTCTACACAATATATCCCATGGTTCCACAATTCCAGGAGCTTACTGCACATATTAAGGAATTTTTTTCAACCATATTTAATTTTATCATGAAAAGTAGTCACTTAAAATAAACTGCACTTAAAAACTTATTCTATTTCATTTGTGGCAAATTTTAAAAAGTTAAAAAGATACCATTTCTTTTATAGATCAAATAAACTTAATAATGATTTTAGGAAATAAAATTTTAAAAGTGTTTTAAAGAAGTCTATGAAATTACATCAGAAAAATAAGGACTGTATCAATTAATATTCTTTTNGTTGTTAGGTTCTTACCTATTATCACAAGTACTATTAACATCTTCAAACCCTGAATTTTTATGTTGTTATTGTAGTTTGTGTGAATAACAATGCTTATGTTTCTATTTGTGTCATGGATTTATAGACAACAAAATTAATCAAGTTCCACCAATGTAAAATTAAAAAAATGCTCTAAATAACACTTTTGCATTTCAGGAAACAGGACAGTTTGAATAATTAACACAACTTTCTGCGTTTTTTTGCCTACATGGATAATGTAATCCAGTGCTTAATGCACATTTGTATTTCGAATGCTGTTTTGGCCATAAAATCTATCAGATAATTCTGACTCTGTGATGTATGTTACGTTGGCTAATCACATAATTCATAATTCAATAAACACTGTAGAGAGTTTTCAACAGTCTTGAATTGGCTTGTATGAGAAAAACTAATAATTTTTCAAATTTTAACCTATGCTGCATTGGCAAAATGTCTAAACATGCAAGCTGAAGTGCAACTGTATCATCCATATAAATTATATAGTATGGTGCACTAATACTAAGGAATGGATTGTACATTATTCTGGGTGTATCTAAAATACCACTCTGTGGTTCTGACATAGACTGACATGAAGGCAGTAGGTAAGTGTCCATGTGGCATTTCCAAATATTTCTGTGCTTTCTTTAACCTAAATTTAATTATATGCAAGAAGTAATTTACTTCTCATTCTTTAAACACTTTAAATTATTTAAAACAAAAGACCCAATATAACTATTTTGATATTTATTTACTCTTTTACTCTGGTTGACATTACAGTTCTATTGTTAGAATTTTACACAATGGATATACATTAGAATAAAGCAACAGAGGGTCAGAGCCCCAAGGTATGTAAAATAAGCAAGCTCCAAGTTAAACATCTCTTGATAGATAGCACAAAAGTTCTTAACCTTCAGATCTGAAATTATGATAGTTAGCATTTTGGGGGGAGGTTTCTTATTATACATTTGGCAACAGAATGGCCTATTTTCATTGCATCCCTAGTGCAAAATATATGCCTGTGGTGTTTTTGGTCTGAATCCAGACTTCAGATTTCATGACTCAACTTTCAACACCTCTCAATGTAATAAATCATAATAGGCAGTGAGAAATTTACTTATAACTCACACGGCTAAGAACCCAAGTCATGGAAACACCACAGAAATTTGAAGTTTGCACATCTGAGGAGCAAAACAAATGTTTTTTAGATTGTGAATTCATGTTAGCAAATAGTCTGTTAGTAACACTGAAACAAAATAGCCCTATTGTACAATGAAGTCCTTTGAGCTCTTTTCACCATGGCTAAATCTGGCAGGTTAATATGAAACAGTGAAGATTCAATGTGAAAAAATCTAAAAGGACTCAAAATATCAAAAGTACTACAAGCATGCACCACAAGGCTGTTTGGGGAAATTAAAAACAGCTTTTAAAGATTAAACTTTCTGGAAGATGTAATGTGGAATAATAATTGATTTTAACAAACAACTATTTCATCCTATAAATAATTCCTATTCTCACATGGCTGAAATGGGCTTTGAGCCTCTGCAGTATCTTCAGATTTGACGGTAGATTGCATAACTGAACACAGGATGTCAAAGGCATCAAAAGGTATGGAGTTAGACTGATGAATGTGGTAATTTTCTAAATCTTTATTTGGTTTAATAAGTGGGTTTTTATGCATGTTTCTCACAGGTTTCTGTTTTCTTTAAATGTTTTCCTCAGGAGCAGGTGAGAGGGAAAGAGAAAAATTGGAAGCCAAACGAAACCAGATGAAACAAAATAAATTTAAAGAAAGAACAAGTGAAATACACTTCCTAAAACAATAAGAGAAAAACAATAGCGTTGTTGGATTTTTTTTAATGAATTGAAAAATATTAAAATGAAACATCTTTTGTCACCAAAAATGCAGTGATATTTTTTTCTCTAAAAAATATTGGTTTAAAGAGGGGACAAATTAAGACAAAAAGCCAGATTTTCATTGCAGAAAATGAGAATCCAAATAAAGGACACAATGTGTAGTATCCTCTTGTCCTAGATCAGTGTGGGAAGTGCTAGAAGTAATAAACCTTTCTGTTCCCAGGGTGATCAAACCCTGAGGTTGCCCTGTTAACGGCAGGCTGTGTATCTCTGTCCTGGGAACTACTCATAACCCAGCTGGACACAGCCCAGAACAACCTACTTGAGCTAATCCTGCTCTGAGCAGGAGGATGGACTAGGTCATCTCCAGGACACTCTGCCAAGCTCATTCATTCAGTGTTTCTGTGTGGAATATTTCCCTACTACTGAAAAAATAATTATGAGGGTAAAAATATTTCATGTCTGGATAATTTTCTTTTGCAATCTAACTGTTCAAAGAATCTGGAAATCAAATTAATTTGATTTCAGACCTGAGGGTTTTAGAAAATAACTGCATTTATTTGGCTTGTTTTTTTACAGGTACATTTCAGTAAAACCATCTTCAAATGTAACAGACAAGTAAACAAAAGACACTGTAAAATTTGACCAGCTCTATATCTACTTTATGTCCCTTTTATTTTCAAAGTAATAAGAAGGATCAAACAAGATGCTAGCTCAAAGACTTCTTCCTTTATATTTCCTCTCAAAACCCATTTTGCTAAAACTTCCTTGCTAAGTGTGGGCTTATGACCTAAATACAAACTATTAAATATTGTAGCTGGAAGGTCTTTTTTGGAGTGACATCTGAAAGATATGGTAGAACCAGGAAGCCATAACTTGGCTTTTAGTATTTAGAGACAAACTTCTTTTAATCCATAAAGAGGTAGTTTACTGGTATTAATATGAATCTAAACAGATGGAGAATGAATTATAGACAATTGCATTTTTATGGCTTTTTGACTAACTTATATTTGTAGCAAACACAAAGATTTTGTGAAAACAATTATTAAATGGAGAATGAAACAAATAAGCAACAATACAGCACAGAAAGTAGAAAAGGAGAGCTTTTTACTTACTACAAAAGGCAAACCAAACAACAATAATTATGCAGTATTCAGCAAACCTCTCTACTTAAATGTTACACTGAAAAGACACATGAAAAATGTTTTCACAGTAACATATTGTTTATTTGTACTCATAATTACACTTCTCATTTACAAAAGGCAGTAGGCATCGGAAATATGTCTATGTTGGGATGACATCTACAAAGGGAAATAAAGGCATTCATATTTGAAAGCTGTCCCCCAGGGACGAATATTTTCATAAGGGACTTTCTCTGAAAAACAAAGCAAAGAGGCATATTTACTTCTACTGTACCTTACCTTCCATGTAGCTGCAACTTGGAAAATGACAAATATCTCTGCTGGAAGTAACACACAGTTGCACTCTCACTTCCAATAAAATTCTTTCCTCAGCTATTCACCCTGAATAAAAATTTTTTATGTGGGATCGAAATAAATATCTGAAAGGACCCAACAGACTGGAAACATTTTTGCTTAAATAAGATCATCACGTTCTTTTTTATAGAAGAAAAAGCATAAAAATTTTAATCAGTGAGTTAAAGAATGGAGATAATCTGAGGATGTTTATGTGTTCATTGATTTTGAGACTCTATTGGACTTGCATGGCAAGGTTTTGGTAGCAGGGGGAGAGGGGCATCTATAGCAGTGTCTTCTCTGAGAAGCTGCTAGAACCTTCCCCAGAGAGACCCAATGCTAGTCAGCTCCAATACGGACCTGCTGCTGGGGGCAGCAATAGCACTAATGTTTCTGGGATAACACAGTTAGAAAGGGAGAAAAAAAAAGTTATTGCACAGAGGTAATTGCAGCCAGAGAAGAGAAGAGTGAGTATACGTGAGAGAAACAACTATGCAGACATCAAATTCAAAATAAGAAGGAGCGCTCCAGGTGCCAAAGCTGAGATTCCCATGGTGAAGCAGCTTGTCCTTCTTCTGCCCATGAAGAAGCCCCATGCTGGGGCAAGGGGATGCTCAAAAGAGGTCTGCAACCCCTTGGGAAATCTTTGCTGGAGCAGGATACTGGAAGGATCTGTGCCCCTATGGAGAGAGAAGTCCGCACTAGAGCAGATTTCCTGGTAGAACTTGAGACCCTCTAGGGGACCTATGCTGGAACAGTCCGTTCCTGAAGGACTGCACCCTTTGGGAGGGACCCATGCTGGGGCAGTCCATGAAGAACTGTAGCTTATGGGAAGGAGTCCTGTTAGGGAAGTTTGTGGTGGATGATTTCCCATGGGAGAGGTCCAACACTGGATCAGGGAAAAGGACTCCTCTCCCTGAGGAAGAAGCAGTGGCAGAAACAGAGTGATGAACTCACCATAACCCTCATTCCCTCTGGGAGGGGAGGAAGAGAATCAGAATGAAAGCTAAGCCCAGGAAGGAGGAAGGGATGGCAGGGGGAAGATCTTTTTAGGTTTTGTTTTATTTCTTATTATTCTGCTCTGATTTTCATGGGTAATAAATTCAACTAATTTCCCCAAATGAAGTCTATTTTTCCTATGATGGTAATTGGTGAGTGGTCTGTCCCTGCCCTTATCTCAACTCATGAATCTTGCATTAAATTTCCTCTCCCCTGTCGAGTTGAGGAGATAGAGCAGCTTTGGTGGGTACCCAGCCTCCATTCAGGGCCAAACCATGACAAAGACACAAGCCTTATTTAACCTTACCTTGGAGATGTTTTGTAATGCTGTATAAGTAGCAATCTAAGAGATAAAATATTGGCAAGGTTGTAGTAATAACACATAGTTAACAAAAAGAAGTAAAAAATATAGTCATATTTAAAAAGTAAAGGTATTGGTCAAACTGATCAAAGTTCAAAGTTGGACTTAGCTTTGAAGTTCTCCCTGTTTTGAGCAGGTGTCTGAGCCAGGTAACCCCAAAGGATCCTTGATTCTGCCTACATGACTAGGGGAAAAAAAAGCAAACTGAGAGGTTTAGTATTTATAGAAATAGCTATTCCTAGAATTTCCATTCTTGCTTTTGTAGTTTTCAAATAACTGTAACCACTCTTTATTTTACATATTTTCTTTTTTATGCTTGTCATGAAACTCTCAGTTTAATAAACAACGTGGTGCGCTGTCTGAAATTGAGTCGCTTTTGTTGTGGATATCAGAAGTTACAGTTTTATTTTAATGATTTCATAGAAAACTGATATTTTTCTTCTATAAGAAAATTGATGATGTCTTAATAAAAGCAGGTAAGATTTTAATATAAATTTCAAACAAATTATGCAGACAATTTGCAAGAGGAATGAAACTCTGTGAAAGAGAGCACACACACCACTTCAATGTCCTTTATTGTTATGATAATCTGACATATTTATTCCTTAACTACATTTCTGGATTTCTACAGGGTATATTTTTGTCTTTCTAGAAAATATTGCATTTGCTAGTTGATGTTTGGAGGAAACAATATCTGGATGTTTAAATGTATAAACAGATATATTTGTCACATATTAACAGAATATTGTTTTGTAGCTTAGGTATTTGAAGACAAGGTGAGGAAAGAAAACAATAATCCTCTAGTAAATGTCAAAATTAATTAAAATCACAAAATCTTATACTTACTTGAGAATTTCACTGTCTGTATTTGATTACTTGGTAATTTGCCCATGAAAAAATGTAATTCTAAACTTGAAAAGAATGTCAAGGAACTGTGAAAACTAAATTTATGATCTTGAAGAAAGAGAATTTCTCCATAGCAAAGACTGAGGATGAGGCTGGGAATAAAAAGGAAACTGATGTTTGAGGAATCATGATTAATCAAATTAAATTCAGTTAAAATGTTAATATTTTTTCTAGTTCACAAAGTAGTGTTGAAAATTATTAATGTCCAAAACCAACATTTAATAAATTGCCAAGAAATATATCATTATTGCTTATCCAGTAAACAAAAGTACTGTAGGAAAAAACTGAGATACTGCCATGTAACCTGAAATCTGACAAATGACTGAAAAGTGGCTGCAGTGACATATACATGTTCAGCAATGAGAGATGAAAAACTAAGACCAACTCTACCAGTATACCCAAACTCTACATGGTTCAGGTAACTTTGGAGCATTATAAACCAATCCTACTCCAACATCAATGTCTTTCACTGTAAACCTAATTACTACAGAAAAATTTTGGGAAAAGCGAGCACAGGTTTTTGCCAGGAGCTCATATGGAGACTGTGCCCTCCTCTCTCTGGGAGAAGTGTGATGTAGGAACTTCCTTACGTATCACTGTTGGCCTCTGCCTGGGTGTCCCTGTACACATATCCTTCACATAGGCTTCTTCCTACTCATCTGTTGCTCTCAAAGTCTAGAGCACCTTCCCCCAGTCTCAGAGGAAGCAAAAGGATACTGTTTGCTTTACAATCACCTTGTCTGAGGTTTGACAGACCTTCACCACAAGGCATTCACATAGGCTGTTTGATAGGCATTCAGAAGAGGGATAGCAGTTAAAATAAGCTAAAACGAATTCAAACTCGGAAAAGTCCTGAGAGCTTGCACTGAGAAGCCTGAATGTCCAGACAAAGCCTGCAGCCATTGCCAGTAATGACAAAGTAACATTCACAGTCAAACTAATTATCGCATTTTAAAATTTGTTTATTGGAACTTCAGTTGATTTGCTTTGAATGAAGACATAGAAGTAAATATTAGCAATCATTTCCATATAGTTTAAATTACAATTTGAGTCATATGGGAGCTGCACAATTAACAGTAGAGACTTGAAACGCTGTAAATAACAAATAAGCATGCTTTCATTCTAAACGTGAAGGAACCGTGAAGAGATTTAAAACAGTTTCTGTAACAACTTTTCATTAAAATACTTATTTAATGGGATTAAAAGTCTTCTTTTCTGTATCCCTCCAGAACAGGTTTAATAGTTAATATTCTCAACTCAGCTAAATGCTGCTTAGAGGGAAGAACATCTAGGTCTTCTAATTGCCTTTCTGGGAGAGAAGTTTTACAAATTTTACCACCCCCTTGAGGCCTAATGGAAGCTTACTATAACTGACTGTGATTTTGTCAAGTGGATAGTGGCTCCCCAGCAGACAATAGAGTTAGAAAGCAAGAAAGGAACAGCTACTTTTCTGTGGAGTGGAAGCCAGGCTGATTAAGGACAAAAGAATTACAAGAGATTCAGAATCTGAGATTCATTGTTGCCACTGATGTAAAGCATCTAATATACTAGGAAAAAACCCCAACTTCTGAAAAGAACTAAGATGCATTAATTCTAGTAAGTTATTAACTTGAAATGGCAGAATTAACAACTCATTTGTATCCTCCTTTAAGAAAATTAGTTGCGTAATGGATTCCATCCCAGCCAATGTAAGTTTACACTTTGAAATAAAAGAGGATGTTTGATTTTAATATGTTACACTTTAAATGCCAAGATGTCTATTTCTTCCTCTTTGTTGGATGCACCTGACTACTGAAAATTAAGCCCCTACTTCTTTAAATATACATCAATGGAAGAGATGGGATAAGGAGAGGAGGAGAAAAGAGAGACGGAGGAGAGAGAGAGAGAAAAAATGACCATGTAGTCTGTCTGATCACTTCAGGGCTGACCAGAAGTTAAAGCATGTTATTAAGGACATTGTCCAAATGCCTCTTAAATACTGACAGGCTTGGGGCATTAACCACCTCCCTAGAAAGCCTGTTCCGGTGTGTGACTGTCCTCTTGGTAAATAAATGTGTCCTTATAAATAATGATATATCATTTCATTTGTGAAAATACAGAGGGAAAGAAAGAATAATTTTGTTATATTTGCCTACCAAATCTTTTTGCTAATTTTTCTACCATCTCAATATGATTGAAAGGGGATTTAGGCATTTTCACTTACATTTATTTTCTCTGGATCAGGCTGTAAGCTTTCTCATGGAATGGTTTGTCCCAGAAAATGACCTTATGAGAATTTCTTGATATTTTGTTCTTCCTTGTGAAATAAGATTTTTTTTTTACTACTTCTTGTTATCAAAATATTTTTATCAATTTTGAATGTCTTATTTCTGTTTTATTAAAAGAAACGTAAGCAAATAATTGCAGTATATTCAGTGATGTAAGGATTTCAGTCTTGCCTTAAAGAAAACTGAAAATGCAATCTTAGAATTTCTAGATGATAAGTCGGTGTTTCAACCAGATTTACAAGTCTGGATTTTGTTTGCATAGGTGTCATTTCTTACTCTATTTTTCCAACACGTACCAAAATACAAGTTATTTTGCACTTAATTTTATAGGATAAATTTTAGTGTACATGCAGTAAGAACTTTCAGTGATACTAACCCAAATTTAAATCCCTGAATTAAATAGCTAATAATGTTTTGAGTAAGCTGTCAATCAGTCATTTTATTTTTATTACTATTTTTAAAAAATATTTTAAGAATTAATATAAAAATAATCATGACAAGTATTTATTGTTGAGTTGAAAGACTTTAATCTAATCTTTCATAAAGATGAAATAAATTAATCCAACTAACTCATATCTGACTATTACTCTGACAGTAAAGAACCAATGCTTTTCTTTGCTCCACATATTGTATCAATTCAGGTGTTTTATAAGTAATTCCACCTAGTTCTTAAGAAAAACTCTTTATCGTCTCTATTTCTCTGCCTGAACACAAACTACTTTGCTTCTATTGTCTTGTGAAAATTTTCTGTATAGAAACATGAAGCCCAGAGCAAAATAAACACTGAAAAATGTGCTTACACTTATTCACATTAACATGTGTGCGCTCTTCCTTCATCCCTTTGTGAAGCTCCTAGAAGATAAATTACTGTTGTTAAGAGATATGATAATAATATGGCAATTATCTCCATAGTCTCTTTTGTCTTTTAAAGCACAGGATTTATTTAAACTAAATAAAATGTATAGGATGAAGAGTCTGCTGACACAAAACATTTCTCCAACATGTCATTGGTAAGTTTCAACTTCCTGAAAATATACACTTCTGATTTACAGTAAACTCAAATGTTTGATCTGGCAAAGGATGGAAATTTAAAAAGACAAACCCAATCTTTATTCTGACATAAAATACATTTTTTTTCCAAGCTGTCACAGAGAAGATGGAGTGAGTTAGAGCAGTTGGCAGGGAAGAAAGAGATTCAGCTGGGACAACTCTAACAAGGAGTTAATTAAATTATAGTAGAGACCCCTAATGTTTAGAAATTATAGAGTGTTTTAAAATTTTCATTCCAACTGCAAAGACCACTATTGTGTAAATGATGTCCACTTATACTGCTTTCTGTTGATAATATTAGACACTATGTATTTTCAAATGGATGGCCCCTTCCACATGCTTCTGAGCTCTGTCCTGGCTTACAAAATTTCCTTATTTTCTCTGTTAGATGATAGTAATTTGAAATATCTATGGAAAAGAGAAATTGTCCCAGCCTCCACGCATGGCTCAGCCCAGCTTGTTGCTGTCCCTTCAGCACCACACTCTGGAGCTGCGCTGCCGCCTCTCCTCAGCACCACATCCTGCAAGAGCATCTACAACAGTGGAGGCAGAAAGAAATGGATGGGCCACAGAGGATGGGGTTGGGACATCTGATGCTAACACACTCCTGCTGGAGACCTGCTGGAGAGAGCAAGGCAAAATGGCTAACTTCTGGTGAGGGGCCAGCTATTTCCTTCCAAAACCACGCCCCCCAGTTGTGATGTGGGTGGTACAGAATAACACTCTCGCCATGCCCACAGTGCTAAGCTCCCCTCTTCTCTCTGCAACCAGGACACCAACCAAGCAAGAAAAATATCCAAAACAAAAAGCCAAGCCCACTCTCCAAGTTACTGTCGTATGATTATGGGAATCCACATTACAATTAAAATATAATTGGTTCAAGATAAACAAAATTCACAGTTTTTGAGAAATCTCTTTGACTTGCAAAATCCTTTAATGAATCTGAGACACTTAAATGGTAACGTCTTAAACATTGTCAAAATCATAGAAAGACTTTTTGTCAAACTGCAAAGAAGCAACTCCCTGTCTGGGAACACAGAAGCAGCTGAGACCAACCCCACTCCCAAATATGCCTCCTGACTGGAACTCAAATCATGACCGGGAACTTGAGATTAGACTATTGCCTAATTAACTCAGGTCTGAGGAGAAGTAAATAGGGCTCAGAGAAAAAGAATGTATCTGTCTCAAGAATCGGCCCTAGCTGGGCTCAGCAGCGCAGGAGGAGAATTTTGGAGGTGTGATGGTGAAATCTCTCCACACCAAACAGGAGTAAACCCCCTGTCTTGGAAGACCGTGTACACATGGGACATTCACGAGAGAGTCAGCTGAGAAGAGGCCATAAACCATCAAACACCCTCAAAGCACCCTGACTCATTCCTGAGGTCTTCCACCACTAGAGGACTGCACATGACCCAAGTGATGCAACAAATCCAGAGCCTGTTGCAAGAAACAGCAAAGCTTCTCCCCCAGCCCCAGGGTAGGTGTCTGGCATCTCCTGAATGTGTATTAATCCACTGGACTCTATGTTTTACAGGACCCTGTCCACTGAGAAGACTAGAAGAAGAGGACCCACGGGACCTAGATTCCATGGAGTGATGATACACTTTCTATTGAATCTCTCTGTCACTCTCTTTTTTCCCTTCCCCCTCCTTTTCCCTATTTCTCTCTCTCTCTGCCTCATATTTACTGCTAAATAAAATCCATACTATTGTCTTTAGCATATGGTCTTACTTGCACCTTAATTCAGGCAGAGGCTTATTTCTAATAATTTTAATAACTGGAACATAACAACAATAAACGTAAAAAGTTACTCCCTCTTTTTATTTGTTGTTGTTATTTGGTTGGTTTTTTTGTAAGTAAAATACTTCTATTGTTAATGTGTCTGAATCAAGGGTAGCTTACATATATATTTTATCACAAGCTAATTACAAGCCTTTGAAGTATTCAGAGCAAATACTCTAAGTCAATAGTTAATACACTTCTTGACAATTAATGTGATTATTAAATGGATCTTAGTTGAACTGATGACAAAAAATCAGGTACAAGTCAGTGCATCATAAAAAGTGAGGTCTTCAGGTCTTGGTGTGATTTATAATCTATAGTCTACTTGATGTTTGGGAGATTTTATATATTTTTTTTTTTTTTTCTTTCTGTAATATATCACTTTTTTCTTCTTAAACTGAGTCAAAGGTAAATAGGACACAGGAAGCTTTGTCAGCCTATTAAGCTGTTATTGCTGAAACAGCACAAACAGACAGACGAGAAAGACAGTCTTTCAGCAACCTACCAAGATAAACAAGAAAGAAACTTTCCCAAAGAATTACCTGGGGACCCTGCAATCATGCTTGTAGCTGTTGCTTGGGTGTAAAACCTTTCCTGTGTGTTTAAATGTAAACTCTAAGAGAAGCCAAGAATAGTCTTCTGTACTGGCCACTTAAGAAAACAGAGGATAAAACTTTTCTAGACACAAGAAGTAGAGGCAGGTATTTGTCAGAGCCTTGAGTGACCAGAGAGGCCTTAATTGCTCTGAGCACTCTCACTCTTGCTCATGAAATCAGGAACCCCTTTTCTGCTCAGGTCTGAGCCAAGGTGTCCCAGCTTCCAGCCCTGGGGTTGATCTACATTGCATCTGCTACAATCCTGTCTCCAACTGAAGTCCCAGTATGGACCTTGGAGGGTTGATGGGCTTTATCCCTTCATCCTTTCTGGGGCTGTCATTGAACCCTATCACCATCCCCCAGCTCTATTGGCAGTGCTCAGACCCTGTGGAACCACCTTCTGATAGTGGAGGCACAGCCTCATTTCCCAGTTGAAGTAGACCTGCAGACACTGGACCAGAACAAAACTATAGAAGCAGTCTGAACATTTTAAGCTGTTCTTATTTATTGCCAACACTTTGTTTTCATATGTTTTGTTGATGTGACACTTTGCCGATAATTATACATACGCAACAAAATCAAGGGTGTCATAATGTCTTTGAAAAATGCTCACACACTTTTTTCCTCTCCTGCTGTGACTCCCAAAGATATCATTATGACCAGTATAACAGGGAAAGGGGTAACCTGGTAGAGTAGTGGAATCACAACCTTAAATGTACAAGCAATATCACACCAGTTGAAGCATGATATGCAGTCATCAGCCATTCCAGTTTATGCATAAGATCATGACCCCAAGAAAGAAAAGAAATCCTGCTGTGCCAGTCGGAAGTAGGAACACGCAAGTCACTCAACAGACTCAATCAAATTAGAAAACTTGGACAATAACTTCATTTAAGTGAGCCAAAGAAACGCATAACTTTTTATTAGACCTGATGAAAACTTGCCGGCACAAGGTCTTTTACTGAGATTTTAATTAACAACAGGTTGTTGTTAGATGCATAGATATTGAATAAATGGAAAGCAAAATTGCTAAAATGTCATAAGTTAGTGATAGTAGCATAGTTTCTACAGATAAAAATATACTTGACCAATTTAATATCGGGCATTGGAACCTATTATCTTTTATCTTGGTCATTAAAACCTGTTTCACATATTTCAGTCATATCCAGGTTTCTGTACTGTAACAAAGTATAAGGGAGTCTTTCAAAATGTGTATGATTTGCTTAAGCCTTTTTGATGGGAATAAAGTCCAGATGTATAGTAGTGTGAACAGTGGGAGGTATTTAGAAATTCATAAGGACTTACATGCAGCTTACAACTGGAACTTTTTTAAATTTAATTTTTTATTGCAGAGTTTGACAAATCTGATGAGCTATTCTTATGACTGGAAGGGCCTCTCCAATTTCCACTTGACATAATAGGAAAGATGCTATTGCTCATATCTCTACTTATCCTTGTGACTCATTCTTGTCACATAAAATTAATAGAGTTAGGAATAGCACTGGTAAATCCTACACACTGGTAAACATTCACTGGTAAATCCTATATATATCAATAGCAAATTACTGAACACTTAACACTTAAGGTTAAAGGTGACCTCTAAAGTTCATCTGATCTGAACATCCACCTCCCATCAATAATGTATTGGTTTTTATCTTCTTTCTAAGTTTTAATTTAAATAAATCTGTCTAGTAGTGTAGAATCTTCCACAGGGTTTGCATCCAAACTGCCTTTTATGTGTAGTCTACCCTAGATAAATACTGTACCTATAGTGAGACTCCTAGTCCTAGTTGTATCTGGAGACATGCTTAGTTCTGCAGACCCTTTTAAAGCTGTTAGCTTTAGATATTTCAACCCTAAAAATCAGGAAAAAAGAAAAAGGTTTGACAGTGTTTGAGGCCCAATCTTTGATTTTGATGACTTTTATGTTACTCCTATTTTGGCAAGTGTTCTGAACAGTAATGGAAAGACTGGAAATAACATGTAAATTTCAAATACCAAGGGACAGGCTTGGAATAGATGTTTTGCTTATGGTTCCTGAGCAAATGCCAAAGATAATATGTTATGGGTTCCTCAAGCCAAAAAAGGAAAGAGGACAGCGGGAAGTGACATGTACAGAGGAAATAAGTGTGAGAGATGATTTTTGCTTGAGTGCTAGTTTCAGGGATACCTTGCTTCCCTGAACTCTGGGCACAGCATGAACACATACAGAAGTGAAATTGTTGAAAACCACTTTAGCAGAATTGTTGATTTCATGGAAAAATAACCCATATGACTAAAAAGAAAACAAGCTGAGAACTTAACTTTTGTGCCTTTTCCCTCACAGGACTTGCAATATATAAGCCAGATAGCATTTAAGGAAAGAGTCTGACATGTTATTTTATTCTTATTTTTATTAAACAAACAACCAAACAAACAAAAAAGAGGCCCTGGAAGATTTCTAGTCTTATGTACATGCAACTGGCTGCTTTTCTTTAGCCATCTGTTGTACTTAAAACGGTATTTTGCATCTCCTCTGTATGTGAGAAATTGTGACCCATTCTCCTTGCCACCTTCCTATACAAGTGAATTAAAAGCATTGTTAGAGTAAGCTGATGATCCACAAACCTCCGGAGTGGTAACAGCCATGTAACATTTACAGGAGCTTCCACCATTGGGGTGCTTATCTGTGTCCAAGACCTAATAGGTTCAGACCAAAGAGAGCAAATATATTTATAGTCCTTAAACTAGAGCAGAATACTATGCACATAAAGAAAAAGAAAACACTTTTTTTTTACATCTAATCTACTGTATATATCTGTCAAGGATCCTATTTTTACTCTAGTAGATTGGTAGTATATGTACTGAACCAACGGGCAGTTATTTTAAAATGAAAACAGAGTATCTTTCTTTTGGACATACAGATATTCCTGTTTCAAGCAAGTATTTTCATGGAGCAGTTTGGGAGACTGCTACAAAATTTAGTGATGTCAGTCAAAATTCCTCCATTGATGATGATAGACTTTGAAACTGGTTTCTATCCTCTTAATCTATAAAATGAAAACAAATGCAAAAGAAAAGAATATTGCTTTTTGTAGAAGCTGGACCAAAGGAAATCTTTTTGAAAGCTTTAAAATTCCATGTTTTCAGATTTGGCTTCCCTTCCCCCTGCCCTCAGGAAGTTAGGCTGGACCAAAATTTGGAGCTTCTGGCAATTTTGAATCCTGAAATCTTCATTGAAATATGTCCTCCTGCCTGCGCTAGCAGCAGTGAAACTGCAGCATCTTTTTTTTGGTGAAGAGAATGGTTTTTTCAGTGGTGAGAGAGGCAGATGTACAGCTGGCTCCTGGTCTCTGAGAAGACCTGCTGAAAACTCAAATATACTTATGATTCTTCCCTTCACATGCTGCCAAAAACAAATGACCCTTCTAATAAACCCAATCTACTAGATGACTTAAACAAAACATTAAGACCCCAAAGTTAACACATTTGTTTGAAAGTGTTTCACTAGAATGTTTTCAAGCACCCCCACCTGGAATCAATTAGATTGTAATGTCAAGCAAATTGTCAGAAAATGAGAAGTGTATCCATGAGTAAATACAGCTATTATTTCTCAAAAAACATCCATAATACCTAAGATTTTGTGTCTTTTCCTCTCTACTGATTTTAACAGTTTTTGAAGGCTATTTTTCAACATGTAACTCAAATTGTACTCACAAAGATCACAAAAGCAGAGAATGCATTTGTTCTTAGATTGCATATGGCATTTTTGGCCAAAATAATTTGATTGTCAACATTAAAAACATCTTGATCAAAGTCTAGGAACATAAAAATACTACATATTACTGATAGTTCAAGATCCTTTATTACCCAATGAAAATTACATTATGTTTCATGAAATGTTACTGTAGTAAAGTGTACAGTTGACTTTTCTGAATCAAATTTTCTACATCAGAATTCTAAAATTGAAATTTCCCTAGTTAGTCAACAGGGTGACTAATAACTGAAACTCCTTTCTGAGGCTGTCTCTCTCAAAACTATTGGTATGAAAGATGTGCTCTGATTGAAAGAATTGGACAACTACTTTAATTTAAACGTCAAGCAAATGCGTCCTTATTATTTATTTTCAATGCATTGTTTTTTTCCAAATAATATTAAAAACGTGGAACATGCTGGAAGCATTTTAAGAAAGCAGTCTCTCATAATAACAAGCATAAATATCTGAAGCCTGCAAGTTTAATTTAATTCTATTTTATCCACTTATCTTTTATACAGCCTTTAAAAGATAATTAATTAAAAGCTTTAGTGACATTATTCTGTTAAAATTGTAAACCTATCAACACCTAATAATTTTTTTCTATTCTTTCTGACATAATTTGTTGAGCTTCCTATTTTAACTGGGGTGTTTGTTTTAACCCTAGTGTTAACTTTTACTTTTAAATGTTTAGTTGTTTTATGCAAAAGAAATAATCTCTAATGGGAGAAAAAGCAGTAGTGCAGTGCAATGAAGACCTGGATTTTCATTCCAATTATTTCATTGCATTTACAGATTCAGCCAAAATTGAACACTTAGCAGAATTATCATATCTGTTTTTATATTAGACCTAGTTACTTTTAGCAGATCTACTTGCTGTTTTGGGCTGGACATATTTCATTGCACTTTTGATCTGAACTCAGAAAGTACTGAAAACATTTGTAATGCCGGATAACGGGCTCAATCTATCTTCTTATTAATGCAATATGGGAAGCACTTTACAAAGCTGGTATATCTCTATTTCTGGAGTGCAGTGCCATTACTCATACAAAATTGAATATCTCCTATATAAAAGGTAATCTAAAAAGTCTATATTAATCTGATGGAAGTATACAGACTTGGGGAACATCCCCAGTCTTAGCAAAATGGCTTTGATCTCAAATAACTCTGTTTCACAAACTGTTTTTTATTAAACTGTTTTGTTTTGTTGAGGTTGTTGTTTGTTTGTTTTTTTGTTAATTTTCAGGTAACAAACATCAGTGAGCAGCATGCCATGACATCAGGAGTAACTTACTGTAAATAAAAAAAAATATCACTCAAGAATACATCAGCAGTTTGATCTTTATTTTGTCACAAAGAAGGCCCTTGCATAGGTGAATACCAACATATTTGATTAATATTACTAAAGGAAGCATATAGGTAAAATGGTTCCAGTGATGAGAATTACATTGTCCTTCATCTTTAAGTGTGATATATTTTCTTGGTTTTTACACAAATCTAAGAGATTATTTTGAAAATTGGCAGCACAGAACAGACCATGTTTAGAAAAGGAACCCTGCCTGAAGGCAGGTTTCTAAATCTCCATTTATTTGATTAGCTGCCATATGTTGAAATAGCTGGTTGCTTGAGAGTGGGCAAGGCTGGTTATGAAGCAGCTCTGGAGGCATGACTATGTATGTTTCGCCTCAGGGTGTACGTACACTGCTGGACTAAACACCTGACCTGGATCCCACTGACGTTGCTCAGGAACTGGAGAAAGCATAAATAAGCAATATAGTTCAGAACACTACTGGGAATCAAACAATTAGTGCTGCCTTCAGATGGGTTAATTAGCTTGGCTGATAACTACCAGGTTAATCCCGTTTTTCTGTGACCCACCGTTATACACATATCCTTCACTTCCCTGGGTAAATATACCAGTTCATCACGTAATCTTTAACATAACACTGAATTTGTGCACTGCAGACATGACCAAAAGAGTGCTTTTAAGAAACAAAATCTATAAACTATGATTTACAGCTAAAAGTGAATTAAAGAGCTGATTAAAGTTCCTGGGATTAGGGAACATGAATATTTCCTTTTCAGGGAAAAATTACTAGTATAAAACAGCTTGTGCCAAGAAAGTCTCAGCAGTGGAGCAATTCAGGAGAGTAAATTTTTTAGAAGATATAGAGTACCAGTTACCATATCAAATACTTAGCTTCACAAAAATGAAGTGGAAAAAACAGATATATTTGAGACAAAGAAGTAAACCTGTGCTGAGTTTAAACTAAAACACATGAAGTAAGGGAACACAACACATGCAGTAACATTACTCAGAAAAGAAGAGGGTATTACTATCCATGAAATGCATAAGAAGGGCATGGAACTGTGGGAGTAAGTCCAAAGGAGAAATACAAAGTCAGTAAGAAAAGTGGAGCACCTTCCTTACAAAGACAGGCTGAGAAATTTGGGGCTGTTCAGCCTGGAGAGGAGAATGTTGCGTGGAGACCTCATAGCAACCTTCCAGTAGCAGAAGAGGGCCTAGAGGGAAGCCAGTGAGTGACTCTTCTACAACAGGTATGAGACTCTGGAACTAGAAGGCCAGAAAACTGATGAGGTGGGCAAAGGTTCCTCTGGGGTAGTGGAGTCTCCTAAAAAAATACCACCTGTACCTTGCATCAAGACCTCCTCTTTTAAGAGGAAAAGAAGAGTATTTGTAATAGGAGACTCCCTTTGAAGGAAAATGGAGAGCCCATTATGCAGGCTGACCCCAACTCACAGGGAAGTGTCTGCTCTGTCCCAAGGGCTCAGATAAGTGACATTGCCGGAAAACTCTCCAGTCTGATAAGACCCTCTGATTACTATCCACTATTGGTTGTTCAAACTTTCAAAGATGAAATAGCAAAGAGAAGTGAGAGGGCAATCAAAAGAGACTTCAGGGCCCTTGGATGGTTGGTAGAGAGATCAGGAGCACAGGTAGTGATTTCCTCAATTCTTCCTGTAACGAGGAATAATATTTATAAGAATAGCACATCCATCAGGTCAATGAATGATGTAATCGGAAAAGTTTTGGGGTTTTGATCATGGGATGATCTATTCAACACCTGGTCTACTGACACCTGATGGGATGCACCTATCTCAGAGAAGAAAAAGTTCTAGTACAGAGTTAACAGGGCTCATTGTCAGAGCTTTAAACTAGTTTGGAAGGGGGAAAGGGAAAAAACTAGGCTCACTTGTGATGAGTGTTGGGATGGTGTGCCAAAATTTGAGGAAACAAATATTAATGGGATCCCTCAATCTGTCTCATGAGGTGTTGGCATCTGTTCAGCCTGGAGAAGAGGAGATTGAGGGGAGACCTTATTAAACCACAAGTTCTGTGGGATTTCTTATTCACTTTTCAGTTTGGGAAGGGAAGTGCAAGGTAGGGAAGCTCTGTTAAAATGGTACTAATCAAGTTCTAAGCAGATTCTCTTAATGCAGTTTCTGACTTTGCAAAATCTGCATTATATCCTGCTGGGTCTTCAAAAGTGCTAGGCAGATTAATTCAGAAAAGTTTGAACTAGAGAGTTCTTGAAAAAGGGAGAAATTAATGTTCCCAGTGATACCTTTTAATATTAGAGGGTATGTTTCTATCCCTACAATTCTGTCACTCTTCCGAGGATAAAATTTTGCCACAATTCTTGGATCTCCAGCATTATAGCCTAGAACAAGTGTTGTAATTTCTGTTGTATACATTCTTTGTTTCACAGGGAAAACCACAGAGAAATCATCTGGCAGTCAATAGAATGTGTCCTTTTTTTT
>VWZG01013667.1:101854-127330 GCA_013396735.1 Grallaria varia | reverse complement strand
TTTTTTTTTTTTTCCTGAATTAAGAAAAAGCACTATTGTGTACCTCAACCTCCTTACCCTTTACTGATGTAATACTTCATATACTCAGATAAGAACACTTTTCTGCATAGAAGGATAATTGACAAGCTCACCATTCTCATTTCTGTTGGCCGCTGATGTACAACAATCTGGGATAAATGATGAAGATAAAAAGAACACCCAAGGAGATCTCAGCTTCTCAGAAGCTCTAAAGGAGTTCATTCAGTTTTTATAGCATCTTTATAGAAGTAGGTGATACACGGAGCAGCTATTATGTACATGTTGACATAACCATGAGAGTCTGACATTGATTCAGCACTCCATAGATAGCAGTGTCACTGTTTTTGTCTGCATTTCCCACTGTGAAAATCTATGTGTTTGAATGAGAATTTTTTTTACATCAAAAAGAGTTCATGGAATGCTTCATGTGGTTTGTTATAAAGCCAAAATCTATGAAGTTTTATTTTACAAGTTTGTAATTTAAAAAACATTAATCAAGAAACAAATAATGAATAGATAAATAAATCTACATCTGATGTTTAGCAAATATATTTATTTATACTCCCTCAATTAACAACAAAACTCATAATTTGAGGATTTTTCCATATAGAAAATGGGTAAAAATAACATAATTTTACAATATAGCAAAAATAATGATCTTATTAAGATTAAACTCATTGTTGTGCCTGGTTGACCACACAAGCCTTGATCCACTACTGAACATTCCCAAATATTCAGTTTGTTATTATGTTTCCAGAAGAAGAAATCTTACTCGATTAATCAGTGTACTTTCTAAATATAGTGACTTATTTTAAAAACAAGAAGCAAACAAAGCACCCTATTAATAGAATAAAAAAATAGAGTGAGGGTTTTATTCTCTGGAGTGGCTCAAACACATAGCTTTAAAGGTAATGCCTATGAGTGCTGGATGCCTGCTGCTTAGAATCTCTGTTGAACATTGTTTGATGCTGATAGGCCTCCAGAGGTGGCCCTTCATCTTTTGACAAATTCTGCTTGGTGATTCTTTTTTTTTTTTTTCCAGGTATTTATATATTTTAATCTATTTTTTCTCATGTGACAGCATCATAACTTTCACGGATAAGAGGAGAGAGAATGTACAGACTTTAGTTATTTCTTTTCTTTTACTGAGAAGATCATGTTAATTAAAAAAAAAACAACCAAACCAAACACAACTTATTCTGAATTTTACTCTCTAGCTATGGCCCTAGTCAGGAGCTGGCCATGGTTGTGTTATTCTTACAGAGGTTCTTTGTTTCTGTAATTTTAGATTTGTTATTACTTTACTTTTTCTATTGAAACATCTTTCCAAAAATTATACAGTGATCATTCACTAGTCTTCAATCTCTCTTTGGGGAAGTTTTCTTTTGGTGTTGGCTCTACATAAACCTTTATAAAATTTTCCTTAAATGTTATGAGTATCTTCACTGCTTACATCCCAGTCGACTGCCATTGCATTGCAGTTCCTTTTCCTACATTCAAAAGTTATTCGGTCAACATCCAATATGTGGCATGGGCATCTCTGAGAGATCAAGTTTTAAACAGTGAAGCGCTGTTAATTATTCAAAGAAATAGGCTTTCTGATTCATAATTTCCTGTAAGCCTTTAATATTTTTCAAAGATCAGTTCTCTCGTTCCTTGGCTTATTTGGAAACTTGCTGATGAGTTTGCTGCACTATTGGCCCTGCTTCTGGATCATCTTGAGGCCGGGCTAATGTGGGGCTGGTGAGACATCCTTTTGTCATCCTGAATGATTTTTCTTCCAGGCCATATTGTTCGAGGTTTTACATGGTTTCATGTGCGCAAATAAGGCCCTATACAAATTCCACTGTTCAGAGAGCATCCAGTTTCAAGTGTAGAATAATATGTTACAGATAAACTATTCCTTGATCTTTGTTTTTTTTTTCCCTCCCACTATGAGACAATAACTAAATCCATGTAGTCAGCAAATAGCATAGTTGATGATTTCTACCTTTCTACCATAAGAAGGCAGCAGATAAAGTTCTTTTTCTTCGTATCTTTAAATGGACTTAGAAAAGACCCGCAAAAACACAGTATTGGCTTTTTTTTTTTTTTTTAAGGAAACTCAGTTTTTCATGATTGTTAATGGAAAGAGACATGCCAAGCTAAGAGCAAATATTTCCAATAACCAGTAGGCATCACATAATGATAAGCAATGACAAACAGAAACATCATCTCTGTCCATCAAGAATCATATTATCTCTCTACATAAATCTCTTTAAGACACAGAATCATAATTATTTTTTAATTTTATACTTCTAGGGTACTGAGTTTATTTATTTTATTTGCAGTGAATTAGTATATTGTTTATTTACACACCATTAATCTTTTCAAGTCTCCTTTTTTAACAGCATAGAATCATAGAAAATCTCAAGTTGGAAGGGACCCATAACACTCCTCAAGTCCAACTTTCTGCTCCTTGCAGGGTTAGTTAAAAGTAAACCTTATAGATAAGAGTATCAGCTAGCATCAGTATGGTACTTAGAGTTCACAGCAGACTATTACCCCTGATCAACAGCATCAGATTTATTTACTTTCATTTCTTCCTTCCTAAGTAGTCTGTTAGCATACTATTAACATACTAAAATGTGCCTCACAGTCTACTTTTTCTGATGAATTAGTCACTGCATTGTATTGATATACTATAGATAAGACTTTGCAATACTTATTCTTATGTGGTCTGACCATAAGCTGGCCATGACAGTGTTTGAAGAACAATACCTCAACTGAAGAACAATTGAAGAACAATTCTCAACACCTGAGAATGAAATATTTAAAAATACACTTAGGTTTAAGTGGTTTTCCACCTGAATAGGCTGTTTTGTTTTGGTAGTATAATGTAGTTACCAAATGAAAACATCTCTGAAGTTCCCAAACAGTGATTCTCCACTTGAGCATGGCTAATGACATAAACACCTTGGGTTTTGTTCCAGCACAGGCATTTTTGGATCCTGTAGTAGAGTTTAGCTGAGATACGTGCATATAATTTGAATATTTTATCCCTGGTGTCATTCAATTCTGCCTTTGTAAATGCTCACCTCTTAAGTGCCTTGTGTCTAAGATTAGACATTTAACTTCACTATTGTATTGTATTGCATTGTATATTCCCAATTATATTGAAAGGAACAGAAGAAGTCACATACTTTCTAGGAAATTCTTAATGCTAGATAGTAAAGAAGATGCACTTTTACATTCTTGCCTCTTTTGGAAATTTCTTTTTTTCTATTTATTTTTAACATAAATTATAGCTTGAGTGGAAATCATGTTTATGTGTCTTTTCTAGGTTGAGCTTTGACCACCTTTGATAACACAGCAAGATTAAGGGAACTGAATCGGCACCTTATACAGGGGTTACTCCATTGGGTTTACTTGAACATACACCAAATAAAAACAACCAACCAAAACAAACAAAAATATCCTCAAATCCTATAAGTATTTCTTTAAAAAAATATTTCAGACAGAAAAGGATATAGCTGAACTCTGTGGACTACATATAATGAATATTTCAGTACTTTCCACATTAATGAACATGACTGAAAGGCAAAAACACACTATGACAATTAACTGCTAGATGTTCCAACCTAAGGAGGACAGAGATGGATTTTCTTTTGCTACATATGTATAGTAACTCACTCTAAAACTGCACTGAGCTGACACAGAGTAAAAAGAAAGAATATTTGATGTAGGAAACAGAGAAAGAAATGCACTGCGGAAAGAACTGCACTTTGTGTGATGTACTTTCAGAACATTTGGCACTATTAAGAAGCTGTAATGTAACTGGAAATGCTGCTTACAAGGAGGGATATGCTATTACTAACAACAAAACATCTCCTAAAATATGTCTTATAGTGTAAATATTTATATTTATCGACAACATTTTCTATTCACAACATTAATTAAATTAAATCAATAAATAAGGCAGTTCTTAAACTGTTGTCCAGAAACCGTGTTTTGGCAATACACTGGAAGATACTTTAAAGGACACAATTTCATACTAATCACACTAATTGCCTCCTATTTGGGCAGAATAGAGTTATCTCAGAGTCACAGAATTATCTCCCAAATTATGTAGTAGTGAAAGATTACTGTATTAGCAAGTCAGTAAGCATGTTTAGTAGCAACCTTTTCAATATCTTTTTTCCTTTTTAATACTCTATGAAATCATGGGTCAGGCAGAGTTTAAGGATTGCGTGAAGTGCTGCTACAAATTAAAATGATCTGGCTTTCCAAAGCTTATCTGTCCCTAAGTACTATATACATTCTTCTCCCTGCTGTAGACTTTTTCCTGCATCTATACTTTCTAGTTGTAAACAATGTATTAAACTATTATTTTTAATGGACACTATTATAGCTTTGGAACTTCAGGGAAATTAAAAGTATAAACTTCACGTGTATAGATAACGCTAGCAAATCATTTGCCTCCCTGAAAAAAGCAGTTACAAATTATCACCAACTTAGGGAAAGTCAAAGAGCTACTTAATAACAATGTTGACTTAATGCTGTTTGTAAAGGCTAACAAAACATTTCAAGTGTACAGGGACTATTATGGATTATTGTTGCTTGTATGAAGTCAAGTCTCTCATTTTAAATCTCTGGCACAATTCTTTCACAATCTCCAACCTAGCTTTATTTACACTGAATTACACCCAACAGCAGCTGGCAGCATTCTCAATGTGATGTAAATTAAGGTAACTTCTCAAAGACATGTTTCTGTAACTATTCCTAGCAGGAAAAAAAGAAAGGAAAAAAGAAAGCCTAAATCCCTTCTCAGAAGCCTATACTGTATTTTTTGTTAGTTTCTTTGAAATAACCCTTCCATAACTACACAAAAACAGTATGTTAAATAAAGAAATATTTTTTCACAACCTGACTAAATCAGAAATAAAATTGAGACTAGATACATACATCTCCGTATGTATACATCCAGACTCAGATGAGTCACATTAATTTTGTCCAGATTAAAAAAAAAAAAAAAAGGAGGAAGAAAAACCAAAACCATTTCAATATACATATATTAGCCTAAGATACCTAGGCAGTCCATCTTGGATCCAGACAACAAGACTAGTATTCTCTCTGTCTAATTCAAAATCTGCATTAAGTATTTGTATTCATACCTATTTGTAGTAACTTGGAACTGAGAACAAGTGTTCTCAAAACTCACTAGGAGATACCAGCTAGCTGTACCAGTCTTACTACACAGACACTCCAGAAGATTTACAAGACAAAAACAAAACCAAACATTCCAATTTAATGTGATTCTTTGTGTAAGGTTGAAGCTTCTGCACAGAACTGAATCTTTTGAACAGGGTGGTGTGCTGCTGACCGCGTGTTGAATGGCACTTGCAAAGTTTTCTTAGGCTGGATGGGATGAAATTCCCTGCAAATCTATTCTGCTAAATTCATATAGCCAGCTGGTCCAAGGTCCAATTTGCCCACTTACACAGAATCAGAGAATCAGCTAGGTTGGGAAAGACCTCTGAGATCATCAATCCAACTTATGAACATCACCAAGTTCCACATCCAATCTTTCTTTAAAAGCCTCAAGGGACAGTGACTCCACCACCTTCCTGGGCAGTCCATTCCAGTGTCTAATCACACTTTCTCTGAAGAAATTCCTCCTAATGTCCAACCTGTCCTCGCTTGGAGGTCTCCTCTGAGCCTCCTTTTCTCCAGGCTAAACAAGCCCAGCTCCCTCAGCCACTGCTCATACGATTTGTGCTCCAGACCCTTCACCAGTGTGGTCACCTTTCTCTGGACAGGCTCCAGCACCTCAAAGCCCTTTTTGAAGTGAGAGGCCCCAAAACTGAAGCAATACTTGAGGTGGAGCCTCACTTGTGTTGAGTGCAGGGGAGAATAATTTCCCTGGTCCTGCTGGCCACACTATTTCTGACACAAGCCCTGATGGTATTGGCCTTCTTGGCCACCTGGACACACTGCTGGCTCATGTTCAGCTGGCTGTTGTCCAGCGCCCCCACACACATGCACAATTCCTGCTGCTACTGACTGTCTTAAGCTACATAGAAAACATCTGTATGTTCATTCCAGAGCCTACAGAAACTGTTTACAAGTCCCTCCTCTGTGTACATTTTGGTCAATCTTACTGCAGGAATCACCTAGTTGAATGTTTGGGATGGCCATGGTCTCCACTTTTCACACACTGCTAATTTCCAGTTAAGGACAGGAAGATGACACTGTGTAGTCTCAGGCTAAGAAGGATCTCCAGATACAACATCAGAAACCAAACTTTAGACCATAACTGTAAGAACATGAAAAGCAATAGAGCACAAGCTTCAGACCAAATAAGCTTAGCTATATCACCTGAATCAAAAATTAACTTTTTGTTCAACAGTCAGACACATAAACAACATAAACATAAACACAATTTTCTTTCTGTGTTTTGTCTTTTGTTTCCCTCTGAATACCTTATTTCTGTCATTTATTAAGCAACAATAACTGAAAATTAATTTATGTCAGCATGCATTTGGATGGGAAAAATCTTTATTGTCTGGTCTGAAATAAGCTTATGAAGGCATCACATGAAGCTGGCTTTCTTCCTGCGGTTTGGTGGGCAAGGGTATAAAGTGCACAAATTAGAACATTAGATGTGAATACTTTCTTGTCACCTAAAATTCTGTAGATAAGTGTTTAATTCAAGCAATAGGCTTTCGAGGAGGGAGAGGATAGGGTTTTTTATTATTATTTTTTGAGCCTAAATAATTAACTAATAATTCTTGTCAAGAAGAGAAATAAAATATAAATTATGACCTGACTGCATTGTAAATAAATATCGATGACTAGATGAAGACTAGCAAACCAAGAAGTTTAAGCAAGTTTCTTCTCAACTGCAAAAAGCTATTTTGGAATCATGGAATATCAGAACAAGCTGTCAAAAAGATATGCCCTTTAAAATTAATTTATTAATTGGTAAGATTTTTCTTGTTCTATGGTAATTATCTTTTCCACTCAGGTTGTAAGCAATGAATACCTAAGTCTTTCCACATGTTGCAAGATTCAGCTGAGAGATGGAAAATTTGTTACAATTGTACGCAAGGGGTAATGATAAGAAAACTGTCAAGTTGCATGAATGTAATTGTGTCATACTATGTAGGAGTGTATGTTTCACTGACCAGTGTTAAAGCTGTATTTCTTTCCTCTGATAAAGTCAACCTAGTTTATTGTGGTAACCTCATGTGTACATTGCTGCTGTCTCTGCTACTGATAACGTTGCTTCGAGATTCTTGCATGAAAGAGCCTTTGTAATAGATTGAGTTAATTAGATACACATTTCAGATTAATAAATCAACTTTAAAAACTCTGTTGTGCTTTGTCTCACTGATGCAGTTCAGAACAAAAAATATAATCCTTGATTTGCAAATATAAGTTGGTAGATGTTTCTATTAGCTCCATGATTTTCTTTTTGTCTTGCACTCTGCTTATAATCATTGCTCAAAAGACAATGAGAAAAATTGTCTGAATTCCAGAAACAATCATTTAGATAGAATTGCTGGTCTGCTGCCAAACATGGAAAAGTTAATAAAAGCATTAATTTTATACTGTAGTGGAAAAGTGGGACTTATTCTCTTGAATTATAAACTTACTTTAGTCATAAACTTAGATTCTATTTTCTAAGTAAGAACAAAGTTTAATGGAGAAGTTGAAATAAAAATTAAGGATCTGACAAGGAAATAAGAATTTATTGGACTGAATTTGGGAAAAAATGGTAGATTTGACTTCATAGATAGACTGTAAAATAAGAATTCTGTTTATATAAAATAGAACAAAATTAAAATCAAGAGAAACTAAGATTCTCCATGGCATATACAAATGCATTTCAAGACTTAGTGGTATTTGATATCTACTTGATACATGCAGGGACTATTTTTAGAGTAATTTGAATCATAGGTTCAAGAAGGTTCTATCAAGTTACCACGAAGTTCATCTTATTACTAATGAAGTGCGACAGTTGATTAATGGGGGTGATTATGTCCCGATAAGGGGGTTCTGCCCTCCTTTACATTGTAGGGATTTGCCCCTCTATTGTTCCCTTTCACGTGGCCCCCGAGCCCACAGAGAGACATGCAGAGACCACCTGAGAGGGAGCAGAGAGAGAGTTTATTATATGCGAGGACCTATTTATAACTTCTAGAGGGATCCTAACAGGTCCAATGAGAAACTAGAAATAACAACTAATAGGAAAGGGTTAACTAAGGGCCAACGGAAAACTTAAACAGACTTTTATCAAGGACACATTCTTTCGGTCTTGGTGGGAGAAAAGGACTTTCTCAAGGGAATTTGGGAAGAAGAAGCAGTGACTCAGGGAAAAAACACAGGAACTCCAATTTAAACAATAGTAACAGTTTCAGTTTTTAAGGTATTTAGGTTAGCATTTTTTCTTTCTTCACCAGCCCATTTCTCACAAGACTTTTTCCATTTCTGATATTGTTTGTTCACTGCCACAATGAAGAATTGTTCCCTAAACACAATTTACAATGCTTTGTCCTCTCCAGTTTTACATACCCAAAGGCATGGGTGTTCCTGCAGGATTAATTAAGAGGTCCTATGTAAGTGAATCTCAGTGTTTGTCAACGTGTTCCACCATTAAACTTAATTATTTCCCTTGTTATTAGTTAAGATATGCTTTCAACTCCTAAATACTTCTTCAATTGTTTTATTATTAAGTAATAAAACATGTAGGATTCCTATAAACAGCTGATATACTGTTTACATTTTATTTATCATTGTTCAACAGAAGATTTCTGTGATTCTTTAATATCCTATGCAGTTTTTTTCACTAATACTACTGACCTCTCTTGTGCATGACTCTGTTATGGGGAAGAGTTTGGTTTAAGGTGCCTTCATGTTGTCCTAAAATAACTTAATTTCTTTGAAGAACTTTGCTCAAGTAGTGAGAAACCGTCCAGCATGACCTACAGAGAACAGTACTGTAGAGAGTGAGCACATAAACCTTTTCATGCTACATAAAACTACTCTTCATGGAGCATAGACTTTCCTGTTTATTGATGTCTGTAACTTAAAATAATATCTCCCTTCTTCGAGGCCACCATGTTTTCTATGCAGCCTAACATTAGGGCTAATTATTTTTAAATTGATGCAGTTTAACACTATTCAATAGAGTTTAGTTGTTTGAATCTGAGAATCTAGTAGTTTTCAGTTGAGCTAGCATGTACAAGGAAAACATGTAAGTTAGAGCATGCTATTCAGCAGCTTGTGCCTCAGGACAAACAGGGAAAGAGGGAAACCTAGGCAGAGCCCAAGTGATGTGGAAGGAAGCTTCTACCCCACACTCCTCCTAGAGAGTGAAAAGAGAAGTCATCACCATGAGCTCCAGGCAGAGATCTTGTCATACTGTTTTTAGTAACTTTCTTCTTCTTTTGAGCAAGACTCAAGTGACAGAATTAGCACCAGGGAATTTTTGAGAGGGTGACTGAAATGGGGTACATAACTGGAAGATTTTATGTAACATTTTTAGCCGTATGGGACTCCTACATATTATATCAAATAGTCTGATATGTAAATGCAATATTTGGCTTAATAATGGTTCTTAGCATCATGTGTTTTCTTTTGTCTATAGAAAGATTTTGAGTGTAACATCTCTGAGTAATGGAAAATACAAACATGTTTTAAAGAAAACTATAATCAAATAACTACCTGCAACCAAATTGGAAAAACAAATTAGGAAGAGTCAGGTTGAGTTTTTAAAAAAAACAATCCAAGTCAAATTGTGAGAAAATCTCTCTCCTTAGTGAATTCAGAAAGAAAAAAAAAGAGTCCGTGAGACGAAGAAATATGCAAGTAGGAAAATTTTACTTACAACATGTGTTGGGTACTTAAGGCCACGCAGGTCCAAAAGCGCACTTCTGAGTTCAAATTTCACTCTTTGAAGGTCTCAAAAATCCCTCCCCATATGCGTAACAGAAGAGGCGTTTCCCACGCCCTGGCTGGCTGAGAGGCAGGGCCCCGAGGAACACGGCAGCCTCCACGGCTGGCCATGTGGCCCACGGGGTCTCCTTACCCATATTCATGGGCTGCGTGGTTCCCTGGTTTCAGCTCCTATCAGGACCTGACACCTTACTGCTTCGCAATATGCCTTTATAGGTTAGTAAGGGACCCCTAAAATCTACACCCTTGGATTAGTGAGTTACTGTATCTCCGGACTGCAGTTTCCTGGCATCAGCTCCTATCAGGACCTGACACCTTACAACTCTGCGGCACACCTTTATAGGTTAGTAAGAAACCCCCTAAAGTCTTTACCCTTGGATTAGTGACCCTTGTACAATTTATTTTGCTTGTAATAAAACCGTATCTTTATTTCTCACAAAACTAATTGCATTCTCTTCTGTGAAAAGATGGTAGGTTTTGTAGGTTGAGACTTTTGAGAAAAGGAGTCAGTTTGCAAAGACATCAAAAAGAAGCACAGAAATTTGTGACATTGGGGTTCAACAATGCATAACAGCACACTAATCAGGCTGGATTCTATGTGGGCATTTTTCCAGATCTGTCTGAAAATCCTTCCCTTCGAACGCCATGAGCAGCCTAAATCTAAATAGGCATTTGACACTGAGGAGTGCAACAAGTAGGGACTCACAAGTAGGTTTGTGTATATGACCATGTGGTGTGTTTTCTCACTGATGTGTGGATTAGTGGGTTGTGGGGAGCAGTGTGGCTGCACATAAAGGTAGAAGTTCCCCTTTCCCCTTCAACAAAATGCATAGGCAAGTAAGGGAAGTACGTCTGAAAGAGGTGGGAGGTATTTGTAGACCCTGTCTCCTGTAAGAGAATAGGGAGAAGGGCACATAACCAACTGCATTTTGGGGGTGGAGGGGGCAGGTGGGGGTGAGAACTCCTGGCGATTACTTACAAAAAGATGAAAAATTGGTAAATGCTTACAAACATTTTGTGAAAGCCCAGATTGATGCTCCATGTATAGTTCAGAGATTGCAGTGCATGAATGATTTGATTAAAATCACATAAGGAATTCATTCCTGGGATGATGCTGCACTAAGAAACAGTAATCTGCTATGGCTCAGACAAAGAGCTACAGGTTTCAATAAAGAAGAGATTCAAAATGACTATAAGGAAAATCTCTCCAAAAGTAAAAGATGATGATACACTGGAGTAGGTTTACAGAATTGTCACTAACTGGAAGTTTTTAAGCATCCTGAAAGATTTCTAGAAAGAGATTGGATAAATATTTTTCAGTAAAGCATAAAGAGTCTTAGGAATGTGAAGAAATTCCAAGATCCAAGACAAAATAATTGATAAATTATGTATTCATTTGACTTACTTTTGCTTATACATTCAGGTAAATATATTAAGTGAAAATAAACAGGAGAGTTGAGAAGTGACTGATAAAATCATAGTAATCGATACAAGCAGGCATAGTGAAAAGGAGCAATTTAGAATATGTAAGAACTCAGTAGTGTCTTTGAGCACATATTCGGGCCATAATAGTTTGGAGCTTTATTTGTTTTATGTAATCAGCATTTAAAATGGTCTTATCATGGTTTCAACTGCTGCAAAGCTGCAGAATGTTTCTGTTTGCTATGCGTTCTGTTCGCTGCTTTATGTATGAATGGCACTGAAAGTAGCAAATATTTCCAGTAGAGCCATTCATTCCATACTGATAAGATAGTCTGAGATAAGATTGTGATCTCGGGAACTATCCTTTTGAATGAAGAAATCTCACTCCTGTGAGCTGTTTCTAGCATTAGTTTTTATCCAGACAGAATAGATGCAAAGCAAGATTACTGTAGAACACAAGTTCAGTCTAGCCCTTGGAGAATAACTTTATACAAACTCTCTGTTTCCAGTGATGTTCACACACTCACAAAACTGAATAAGAAATTTGAGGTATTTGAATTTTTCAAATAGTGACCTTTCCCCCCCTTTTCAGTACTATTCTTGATTTTCTTCCACTCACCAAATCCTTTCCACTCCTGTAGGGTGGATAATCGCAGGAAATTTTAGTAATATGATGCCATTGTAGATGCTGCATCTGTAATGAAATTATTTCCATTTCATTAGTTGGTCTTTTTTTAAAATGTAGGGGTTTTTTCTCTTCATTCAAACAATATAGATAATTTGTGTGATTACTCTGGAAACTATTTTTTTTTCAGATTTTTGCCTGATTTATTGTATGTTCATGCTGTGTGCTTTTGTTGAGAACTATTGATTCGTACACAGCATGAGGGGACTTTAATATTCTTTTTAAAGATGACATTTCAGTGCATACTACTCCACTTACTATTGCCTTAAAATATTCTGCATTTTGTGCAGTTGAGTCCCTATCATGTTTTTTTTTCATGTACCTTAAAAATCTGGTATAAATTTTTCATAAACTCATTTCTATAAAATCACATGGTAATCTCAACATACACATTTAGGTATTTGACTCAAAATAAATTAGATTTTAAATNTTTCAGCACCCAAGAGAAAAAACACAATGAGGGAAAAGCTTTAGATAAATATTGTACATGCTGGAGCAAAAGGCTTATTTCGTTGGAACAATGCACTTCTGTTTAAACCAATACCATGCATTATTAAAAAAAAAAAAAAGAGAGAAAAAAAAAAAAAAAAGAAAAAGTGTTTTTCTTCTTTCCCCTGCCCCCCCACTCCACCCAGCAAATCTGTTATGATCCAGTATTCTTATGTCAAACATATAAAAAACAAGTTAGGGAATGAAGGTTGTAAATATGATGCAGAATGCATTACTTAAGGTAAATTATACTTGAGATAAACACTCTTTTTTCTGGTTACTGTTGGAAATCATCATTTCTGAAGGTAGAATCTTACTAACTGGGGCTACAGAAAGAATTAGGTCTTCTAAGAAGCCCTGTTTGTGCTTTAAGGAGGCAGACTATCTCAGAAAGTTATAAAAGATAATTTAACTTTGCATAGTGTTCATGTATATTATTCTACTTTAGCACTAATATAAATACTTACTTTTTCTTCCTTGAGTCTCCTGTAGCAAGATATATTCCTTTTTACTTGGTCTTTCTAGATGCAAGTTATTTTGGCTTAGCTTGTCATGTTGATAGCCTGTTTGGAAGAGGAAAGTCCCCTCAGAGAGCCAACTATTTAGGCACTTCCAGTACTTAATTCTCTTTCCGTTATCATGGGAAACTTGACTAGAAATTAACCCATATCATATTTCAAAGGCAAAAGTTAGGAGAGATGAAACCTAATCCTTCTTTGTGTATTTTTATTTCTGGAAAGTTACATTCCTTTTAAATTAATGAAAATTTGATAAACAGTATTGGCTGTTTATACAATCATAATATAATTAACTCATTGAACATTTCATATAATTGAGATAAAACAATAAAGAAATAAAATAGCTTTGTTTCAGTAATTTTTGATTTGTCTAATATTTTTACTCATTGTTCTGTATTTTAGTTTGTTTTAGAACTGACAGGCTTCCAATCTACTTTTTTCATTGTTTAAATTTTTCACTTATTATTATTTGTATATGGCAGCTCAAATTCCTTTAAGCAGAAAGCATTAGCTACTCCTCCCTCTAGAGACAGACAGTTCTGGAAATATCTACCTATATAATTTAAGCTTAGATACCTTCAGCTTCTAAGCACCAGTGCGAGGGGTGACAGTCACACTTTACATTTAAGTTACACATATTCATAATATTGATAGAATAAAGAAGCTCCTCTTCCCTTTGTTTGGTCTTCTCCTAGTCCTCTTATTTTGGCATGAAAATCCATGCTCTTGAGTTCCTTCTGGGAAGCACTTCATTGTATGGGAGCTATGCTGTTTCTATTTGCACTTTTTTGAGGAAAAAAAAATAAATCAAAGTTTCTGCATTGGCGCTTCATATCCAGGTAGCTGGTATGCAGTTGTTACAGTTTAAATGTGTTTTTATTGCAGCTGCTGATACAATGTGGCTTTTATAGGGCGTGATCCAGAGATTCTTCTGGAGCAGCCTGTGAAACTCTGGGAGCAGCAAAAAGTGTCAATTGCCTTTGAACTGTAAGCACAGAAGCCACCCTACAGCTCCCACTAGGGATCGTCACACCTAGACCTTTGAGAGTGGGATTCTGTTTCAGCATTGTTCCTTATAACTACAAAAGAAGATTAAGATAATTTCCTGAGGGTCAGTGTGGGCTAGTAGATCAAGCCATCAAACAGAATTAAAATTGTAGAGCTGTTAGCGTATTTTTTCTGAAATTGATCAATACTGTTTTAATCTAAAGAATTATTTTGAACTAGTTTTTCTATGGAAATCCTTACTATGGACATCTTACAATATCCTTCCTCATTTATCATTCGGTAATAGTGATTGAAAGATGTGATTGCTCTTAGTTAGCCTCAAGTAACCTTAAAAGAAAGATTTGCCTCTAGTATAAGAACCTAAGGACAGATTTAATATTTTATCTGCTTTAGTCACTGTAATTCACAATGTATATACTCCTACTGCACTGTACAACACATAACTTTACTAAGTGACAGCATTTTATATTTAAACGCATTTCCTTTATTATTTACTTGATTACAAGTTATTTCATCAACTATGCCTTCCCTGTTCACCCACTGTGCAGCTGAGGAACAGCTGGCTTTGAATAACAGGAAAATAGCAAGTACTGACAGCAGAATTTGCAGCCAAGCTCCAAATTTTAGTGAATAAAAACAACCCAAGTAAACAAATCTTCCAAAATGAGTGGCAAGAGGATGGCATATTGTGGAGTGGTTAATGGTGTAAAGTAGACATTAAATTATCTTCAGACCCAAAAGGTCTCTGAATAATTTAAAATATCTGCTTTTGGCAGATGCTAAAACCATGAACTTATCTGATAATCTGGGTTGTATGTTGTCTATGAAAATTTTATATGATGCTTCAGTCTGAAGGACTGAACTACCTTTAGATATTTATGATGTGTTGCTTTATGCCCTGGTACTGTCCAAGCAGAATATTTTGCACCAGATGACATGTACTACTCGACCAAGATGTTGTGTTTCTTTTGTTATAAAACAGCAGTCATAGATATAAGCAGCATTATGGGAAATATTTCTGTTTAATCGTTTGAGTTTCTGGCTTTAGGGTTCTCTGGGTTAGGGACAGTAGGAGTTCTGTTTCTTGCAAGGTGTCTTCATCGTTCTAGTCATGTACAAATCAGATTTATTTTCACTCTAACTAATGTAAATATTTATTAATTTACTTCCATGTTAGAATTATTGAGCACACAAAACCAATAAATTGATCAATTTTTTTCAGTTTATATATAGCAAAATTAAATAATTCTGTACTACTCTTTTTATAATTAGCAGATGTTAGTGATTTTTTATAATATATTTATCCTCTTATTTTTAGTAAGCATTAGCAACAGAATTAAAAGTACAAATTCTATACCTATTTAAATCCTAAAATACAAGTGAAGACACTTTTATTGCTACTTATATTATTTGATTTTTGACCTAAATGAATTGGGGAAATTACTTAAGCTAAACAGAAAAGAGTAGTAAATTCCTGATCTCTTTAACACAGTTCAAAACCACTTCTTTTAATTAAATAGATGTAACATAATAGTCCTAAACTTACTCACTGTAAGAACTTTTACTTGGGTGAGAAAAATTAAAAGATTTCTGGAACCTTGGGGAAATAATTTAAAGAAATGGAAAAGTCTGTGCTTGTTTCACAACTTATAGTTCTGCTTCTAAACTGATGATCTCAACCACAATACTTAACAAAGCAATCAATCTAATGGATTCTTGTGCTTTTCACTCCAGTAGTCACAGTGTTTTAAATTACTTCATAAAACCATTCAGGACAAAACAATATTTAAAAACTGCTTATGGAAAACTCTGCAAAAGCAAGCAAGAATCCACTTCAGTTTCTGCTTTAAACTTAAATTCTGACACATTTGCAAATAAAAATTTGACAGTTGCATCTAAGATCACATTAACTGTATTTTTTTCTTTTATGCATCCCAAACTGTTGTTTTATTTTATATGTTTGGATTTAGGTTTGCCTGGTTTATTTTTTTTTTATGGCAAACTAAGAAAATGAAACTTTTAAACTGTTTTCCAGAGGGATTTTTGCAGTTTTCAGACTTACTATCTTACTGAAGCATATATTTGAATAGATGAAGTATTAGTGTGTTTGCAAAAATGTGATGGTGAGCACAACCCTCTTCAGGAAGCTGTCAGTGAAAGGAAAATATACTACTACTACCACTAATAATAATAATAATAAATGTTTCTGTTGCTTCTAGACAATTTCCAAAGATGTCTTCAGTATGTGAATAGATATATTTGCCTTCACAGAGCAAACTTGTGTGCTACATCAAGATGGCCAATGATCTGAAAAAAGAATGTTTCCATTTTCTCCTAGCTCTTTATGCACCTTAAACCTGTTGGGAATCATTTTAATAAAAAGTATTATTAAGTGAAGCACTTTTAGAATCTATTTTTTGCTCTTAATTTTTTACCTTTCAACTTTTCCCGCTTTGGCCTTAATAAAGCTACCAGACAGCTGAGCACATGGAGGACACTGAAACTGGGATGCAGGATACCAACCAACACTGAAATAGCTTTTCTTACCCGTTTATTCTCATTTTCTTTTGATGTCTTTATATTTTCTTTCCAAAGTGAAACTAATTATTTTAAAAGTCTATAGAGTTTTTCAATTGTTTTTTGTTTTAATAATATTCATTAAAAACAGAAAAATCTCAGTAACTGACATAGTCTCTGCATAATTTTTGTCATTCCTGCTTCTAATTTTCCTGCTGTTGCTCTGGTTTGTTTGCTGCCAAAGAGACAGATTGTTCTTCCATAGTTTAACATTTATTATCTTTTAAATTTGAACCCCTTTGATTTTCCTTAAAGAGGTACAAATCTGAGTACTGAAAATAAAAATCTCTACATTTAAAAGCTCCTCCATTTTGGGATAATATATTTCCAAATAATGATTAAACATACCAGATAGTAAGACCAAATGGGTGCCAAAATTCTAAGATCCACTAAATTGTTAAATGTTCTGTATTTAGCTATATAACTTTTTAGTCTCTGAAGGTGTTTCCATATTTTCGATATCAAACTTCTTTAGCAATTCTTCTTGAAGTGACCACAGGTAATTATCGTGCTGACAACACATTTTCTCTTGTCTGTTTTGCATTAAATAGGCAGATAATTATAAAAGTTTGGGGTTCTTTTCAACTGTTTGCTCTGTGAATAGCCTAATGTGGCCTGCTAAGAAATCAAAGTTTAAACTCTTCCACAGTTTATTGAGTCTTTGTATAGGAAACATCCTCTGACAGAGAGAAAGGAATTTAGGAACTTAATTTATACTGGTAGAAGAGCATTATGTGAGCAGTACTATGTAAAGTTCCATTAGGTAATATGTATCATCATAATATTAAACATTTTAGTATGATATCAAACAGCATTCAAAACTATCTGGAGTATCATCTTTCTGAGAAATAAAAACATAGTTTTTATCAAAAAATAGTGTCAATATTATTTAATATAATTTTGTATTGTTAAAATGTTCTTTATTTTATTTTATGCTATAACATATTAAGCTTTTTACTTTTGTCTAAGTAATGTTGCAAAGTTAGTCAATAAATAGTTTTAGGCACTAACTACTATACTCTGAGATTCTCTTAACAGAGCAGTTAAAGAGGAATTTCTGTGGAGAACGTCAACAGTTTCCAGCTGACGGAGCTTGCACTTTTGGGCTGGGATGCAAAGCATCCTTTTCTGCTGTATACTATTTTTTATGAGGAACCAGTATTGTTTAAGTTCTCTGCAAGCCACTTACACAGTGGCTGGATGTGAGCACTCCAGCTTAAAATAGTTTTTCCTGCTGAAAGACTCAAATGCTTTTTAAATTGCACCATATTTATTTCATCATATGATAAGAGTTCCACTTTATGTACTTGCACCTCTTGGTAGAATGGTAATAGATATTTGTGTATATTTGCTGTTCCCCATAACAAAAGCCAGATAAATGTAATGACGAAAGAAGTAATAAATCTACCTGAGTTCATGACGTGACCCTGTTCAAGTTAATACAAAAGATTTCTTCAAGCATAAAAAAGATAAAATGTGATAAAACTAAAATAGCTAAGTGAACCTAGAGGAAAAATGTATCATTGCCTGTTAATTTCAGACAACATATTTTTCCATAAAACACCCTCAATAGGGGTTGATACTTATTGTTTTCTTGAAAGCAATTTCTCTACTGTGCAGTACATTACACCGCAGAAAAACTACACCAATAAACAGCAATAATAGCAATTCTTTAAAGTGTCCCCTGTGTGCTGTGATATATCTATTGCTAACTCATATAGTAAATCTAAACTGTTCAACAAACACTATAGAATTTATCTGCAGGGCTTAATCCAGTTTTTCTCATTTAGCATTCTTAATAGTAAAAAATTGGCTGCAACAATGCATTTTGAATAGCAATGCTCCCAAAGTTTATTTAAATTTCCAGGAAATAATTGTAGAAACTAAGCCCTTGTTGAAAAATAAGATACATGACTGAATAATAAAGCATCATAAAATAGAATTCTTGGCCTTTGTCTTGCAAACTGTTTTGTATTGGTGCTACTGACTTGTCTGTACCAATAAGTCTTCAGACTTTGGACTCTTCAATCTAGACCATGAAAAATATTACACTGTTTAAATCCGTTATTTAATTAAGTGCCTTGTCTTTAATAATTACATACATTAAAGTAAACTTTCTGGAACTCATTTTCCTATTTGACTAATATAAATTATTTTATCTCCCTTCATCACTAAGAGGAGAGATCTGTATTTTCCATAATGTCTGAAGAAGAGTGAGGACTGTATTCTCTTTGATGAACTTAGATTTCAATAGAACGGGGGAAGAAGCACCAGCTTTAGAGTGGATGTTAGTCAGGGTTCAGAATTAACTGTGTTCTACTGCAAGCTATAATCTAGCGCTTTTGATGGGTTAAGTCAGGAGCTGAGCATATCCTGAAATTGCTTCCTGCCCACAGAAGTTAGAAGTGTTTAGGAACTTCACACAGAAAATTCTGCTCTGTATTGTTTAGGTTTGGGGTTTGTTGTGGGTTCTTGGGGGGTTTGTTTGTTTTTATAGATTTTTGTTTGATTTTGGTTTTGGTTTTTTATGTATATGCTTTATAAAAAGTCACTGTCTCCACAAAAATAAAGGTGATGTGCAGCACGGGTTTCATCTATATAATTTTCTTAGGCAGAATTATCTCTTTTTCAATTTCTGTTTTAGGTATTCTTATACCATTATTTCCAGTGGTTGTTTAGGTCTTTCATTTTGATTTTGAAAATTTGCACTCCTGAATTATATCAAATATTTGCACAATTTCATTTTATCTGCAAGGCCAAAAATTGACAATGAACAGATTAAAATGTTAACTAGTCTTTGTTTAATCAATATGGTCTAAATTGTAATACTAAATGTTTGCTGCCCTGAAAGCTGCATATTTTGGTCAGAAAGAATCTTTTCAATAATAGTTTTTTCTCTTAGGCGAAGTGGCAAAAGTTATGGCAAAAGGATTTCACACTATCAAGAAAAAGATACCCTGTNTTGCAAGTTTAAAGCTATACATACTCTAGGAGAAAATAAAGTTTTATTCCATATTGTTAAAAGTCTTCAACAACGATGACCAAGACTGTGAATAGCATTATATGATATATTGTCTCACTGTGGAACTACACTACAACAATAAAATAATAAAAAATAATTTTAAAGATTAATTTCCACTGGCATTTTTATAAAATATTCAAATTTATATATATTCTGAATTCTCATTTGCTTTTGCTTGCAATTCCCTGCTGCTATGCTGTACATGGACTTTTATCATATCAAATTAAAAAAGCTGGAAAATTGCCCTTTTTATGACTTTAATTTCAGCTCAGATATCTAATTAGTTATATTTTATTTACATGGGGCCTAAAGCAAACCCACTCTTAGTTAATAAGAGTTGACTTATTGCTAAAAAAAATTACTTTAGATTAAGCTTTTAGTGTTTAGGTAAACCATGGAAATGAGGAATCAATTACCAAGTGTGCTTATGGTTGATATGAGGGAAAAAATATCCCACCTTTGAGCTACATTTTCAAAGGCACATTTTTTTTCCAAGCAATATTATCTGGTGTTAATTTGCAATGTAGTTAAAACACTGTGGTTGAGGATCTCACATAATAACACAGATTACTAAATAAGGGTTACATAATATTTGTAGATATACCAAGAAGCAATTTAGAAGTTTAGTTTGTATCACTATTAAACCTAACTACCCATATTCATACAGTAAAGGAGATTTTTCTCAGCATTGTTGTATTCATCCTACCAGAATCCTCATAGGTGACGAAAAACAGCTTTCTGTGATAAGGAATAAAGCAGGAATAGCACAATAGCACAATCTGTGAGGGCAAGATTGGTCTCTTATTCACAGGGTGATTTCAAATTGCCAGAAGGGACTGCCTGCTGTAAGAGTGTCTTTGTGGGGAACATCTTCAGCAAAATTGAATAATTGTGTTTCTGTCGGCCTTAAGCACTTTGTTCAGGATGTGTGTTTTCCTGAACTCATTTCATTTTCATAATCTTCAAAAATATCTCAATATTGCAAAACCGTTCTGTTTTGTACAAATGATCCTGGACACCTCCTGGGAAATATTTCTTTATGCACAATGTATAAAGAAGTCCCATTCAAGTAAAAAATATAAGAAGAAAAGGTCTGACATTTTCATATTTTGTTCTCATTTCTGTACTGAAAAGCTTAAAAAGTATGAGAAAGAACCATTTGGGCAGACAGACTTCTGTGATTAGGCACTTTCTACACACTTTTCTACTTCTATTCCTTAATCCCATTAAACATTATTTGCACAGCAGGTACTTGCTGAAAGTAGTTTTCATTTTAGCTGGAGATTTCTTCAGAGAAAGCTCTGAAAACCTCAAGCTCTATTAACACCTTTTTATTTCATATTTCTCAGCCCATGAAGTAGGCTGGAAAAAGCATCTTTTAATGTACACATTTTAAATATGAATCTTTTCATCCCTGATGTGTACATTCATCCTGTTCCATTTGATATACCTTTAAAACATCACTCAGAATTTTTGGAATCAGCAGGCAACTGCGTTCTTAAAATCTCCAGGTTATCTCAAAGAAAGATGTGAATTAAACTTTATTTAACATTTCACATGCAATACATGCCATTAAATATTCAGCATGTTTGTCAGGATCAAAGTCGAAAAAGAAGACAAAATCTTCTCAGAAAATCTCTTTACAGATTTCTGAAGATTTCAGACACTGTTAGATTTTGGCTTCTCTGACTTTAGTTGTCTTCTTCCATCTTACATTCATGAGATGGTGAAACTCGGAGGGGCGCTTGGTTTGCCTTGTAACGGTGTGCAAAGCAGTGTCTTCTATTCCTATAGACAAGCTGACTTAGAGAAAGTAAAAATAAGATTAAAAAAAAAACAAAAAACAGAAAACAAAAAAGGAATATTCTGTTTCAGGGACAAGTTGTCTAGAAAGTAAGGTAAGCTAAAGAAAATGTACTTATAAAGTACAGGACCATTTAGCAAGTCTTTATTTTCCCCGCCTAGTCCTACAAAGAGTGAACCACAGAAGGAAACAACTTTTCCATTCTTTGTACTTTCTTTTCTTCAAATAGAACATTTCAACTTGAATTTAGGGAGCTTTCCAAGTTACAACATAGCACTTAAATGAAAAGAACTGTCTGAAAAGTGATAATTGATTTCACAAAGGAACACATGCAAGATCTGTATTTTTACCATATAGTCTAATTCCAATGTGGAAAGAAGACAATTTTATTCAGAAATTAACTTACAAAACCTGTAAGAAATCCTGTGGGGAAAAAACTTTACCAGAAGGTTCTTGATTTAAATCTAGAACTCGAGCCTTTATCACACAATAACACAAGTAACATTTTCTATTGTCAAGTGGTAAACTCACAGTTTCCTATAGTTTCCTAAATGTTTCAGACTTTTTTCTTATTATTATTTTGAACAAATTAATGATTTCTGGTAGATATTCACTTTGTAGAAAAAATCTCAATTCCCTCTATAATAAGATAGATAAGCACTAATTATAAACTGTAAATTTGCATGGCAGAAACATAAATCATATCCTTAGGGAAACAACAGATACTGTGGCTGTTTCTCAGCATTTGAGAGACAGTTTTTAGAAGAAATCTGTCCCTCACAATTTATGTATGCCAATAGACTATTCCCATCATCCACCATTTCCAAATATTGCAGATGCTTTACAGTGAGTCTATTAAAGTCTCAAACTTTTGCCTGTACGAGCTGCAGAAAAATGCTGAGAAACTGAACAGCTTCATCTTCTACAAACAGCAAGTTAGAGGATACACAATTCAGGCTTTGGGTAGTGACAAATTATACCTGTCCTTATGGTGTAGAAAGTTTGAGCATTTCTAGAAATTACTTGTTTAGCAAAGGTTGACAACAAAGAGGTACTAGAAGTACAGTCGAGGTACAGGTCAGTAGGCTGGGACAGTGCTGCAAGTCCTCTCTGACCACATCAGGTTCTGCTTGAAGCTAAGCAAAAAGAATAGTATAGGCTGGAATATTCTATTTATTTATTCTTTCAAGCAGTTTTAATAACTATCCACAATCTCCAAATATATTAGTACTAATAAATTGAATTTCTCAAATATATAAAGGCCCTCCTTTTCTCTTGTCAGGAAAGCTGATTCAACAACACTGGATTAACTGCCATTGGGCCAGAAAAATTGTGCTTTGGTAAGAGAAGGCCAGGACTTCGTTTTCACAGTAGTTTCCTACGTATTGACTATAAAAGAAAAATTCCAGGCCATACAACATATGCAGAGATTTAGGGGTTAGCAGATATTCTTAAGGCTTAAGATTGGAGTTACTATAAGACAATTCAAGTATTAGAAATTAAATGCAATAAGTTTATGGTGCATTTAATGGAGTTTCAAGTTGGAATTACAAAAAAAATAGTAATAATAAAAAAAATTAAATTAGCCATTAAGGGACAGAAGAGACCCAGAATAAACAGTCTAGCAAAATTTAGAGTCTAAATCATTGGAAGTTTTAAGAACACATTGGACAAACGTCTGTCCAGAATGGTTGAGATCTTTTCAATCCTTCCTTTGAACACCTAGCTTTTCAGGGGCCCCTCCATTTCATTTTTGTGCTGTTCTATGACCTTACACCTCTTCCATTATATTAACTGGAGTTTATCTAAATGTCTGAGAGGCATATGACTCTTTTCTATTTGTCAGTCTCAGGATTATATACATAGTACCATGCCATTCAAGAATTACAAAGTTCTGTTTGTATCTGCCTCATCATTTTTTTTCTAAATACTGTTATTCTTAGGAAACACTCTGAAACTCCGACAGTAATATCTGGAATAAAAAAAAAATTATTTGTTAATAAAGAGAAATACGGATAACACAAAGTATCTAATTCTTTTTTGTGTGATTCTTTAGTCTCTCTGAATTTCTATGTCAAATGCCCCTTGCAAAATTCTGATAATACATGTGATTTAAGGAATGAAGTATTATTATTTCTGTGCCTAAAATCTCTTTGAGGTCTCTGTCCTGTGGGACTATCATATTTTTCAGACTAATTCCTTTACATAGTAAGTGTAGGTGCATTTTTCTTTAAAGTTCATGTCCAGACTGGATCAATTCCATGTATTACAGCTTACGAGAGAAAGACCTTTTGATAAGCATGAACAGTCTGATTTGATATAAAAAGTTGAATCTCTTATTAGGTGAAAAAAGAAAACTGCTTTATTTGTTCTGCATGATTCTGCTGAGGGCACTCTGGGGCTTTCGCAGTGTGACTGCAATCAGAGCAGTGCCCTGACAATCATTGTTCAATCAAATGCAGAGGCATATAATAGCCATAATTTCATATAAAATAGGTCTTATGTTTTCACTAGGAAGTCTGTTTTTAGTGCAGTTTCCCCCTCTAACTTATAATCTTTTTAGTATCAGTTCTTTGGTTGAAAAATTACAAGCTCTCTGCAGCACACAAATTATATACAGTGGCAGTTACAGCAGCTGTAATTGGGGGTACACATTAACACAAACAGATGAAAAATAAAAGTGGAGGGAAGAGAGAAAACAAACTAAAAAGAAAGCATGAATAATAAATTAAATACACATAAATTTAGTTGCATTCACATTTTCATAAGGAAACAAATACATTCAGTTTCTGTACGTATTGTAATTTCTACCACTTTCTCAATATTTTCTATTTTACAGTCATTTTGGTATGGCAACACCTGCCTCATTATTTGAGGTGTTCTAGTACGGAAATTCCTTACAGAAAGAATATTAATCAGCAGGTAAGCTTTTAATTATGGTTTCTTTTACACTGCCTTTTCTGGATCGATATCAGACTTTATACTTATAGTGCTTTATCTGAACTGATCCAACTCTATCAGTAAACCAATCACACCCATTCTTATTTCTCCTATTGGAAGCATATTCCAGAAAACGATTCCTCCAACACACAGAAATCATCACTACAACTTCTATACTTTACAATTAACTTACTCATTTTAGTACTAATTTTTCTTTGTAATTACTTATCCTAACTGATATATGTTTTGAGAGCAAATACTGTAAGCTTTTTACATTTATGTCATTCTATTAACCAACTGGAAACTTTCTAAGGATACTTAGGGTAGAATGGCTGCTTTGCAGTTCTATTCTGGATACTGTATCTATATATAATTCTATCTCGTAATGAATTCAGTGAAGATATTTCTAAATGACACTGGTATTTTAAGACCAGTATTTGATCAGGACACATCAGGAAAATTACCAACTGAAGTCACACAGGATTGTTGACAGCAAAACATAATATTTCAATACTCTTAATACCCCTAATTACATGCCTCTAAGTTTTCACTTTTGAATAACTAGAAGTAGAGAATTACTCTCAGATTAGTATCTCAATGTCCCAGGTGATATAGGGTTACAACATAAGCTAAAATAGGATGACCAATTTATTAGACATTAGTAAGACAAATCAGCCATTATTAGACCCTAGCTTTCAAGTCTTTGGGAATGAAATAGTGCAAAATTATTTTACAGCATGATATTTTGTTTGCTTTTTTTTTTTTTTAAACAAATATTTTTATTTTCTTTAGTCATTGCCTCCTAACATATAAGTGAGGAAAATTCATTCAAAATTATTTTCTGTTTCAAAATATGTATTTAAAACAAGAGATACATTAATCTGCTAGTGAAATTTACCTGGCTATATGAAAAATAAAATTTGTCTCATGAAAACATAAGAAAATGTTTTCCTTTTATAATATTTAGTCACTTAAAAGATATTTTGAGGCAGGTAAATGTGATTTTATTTACCTTATATGCAAATCTATGTATGTATGTATATAGAGATATAAT